>CM049580.1:382500-762500 GCA_027123335.1 Amphiprion clarkii | reverse complement strand
TTTTTGTCACAATTTCACCAGTTTTGCAGTAGTTTCGGTACTTTTTGTGTTAATTTTGGTACTTTTTGTGATGATTTTGCATGTTTTTTCGGGCACATTTGAACGTTTCAAGGTAGTTTCAGCTCTTTCTGTGTTAATTTTGGTACTTTTTTTGTGTTTCTGGTACTTTTGTGCTGATTTTGCATGTTTTTTTCTGGAATATTTGAACTTTTCAAGGTAGTTTTTGCTCTTTATGGGGTGATTTTGTGTGTTTTTGTGGTGATTTTGCATGTTTTCTGGGCCAAATTTGAGTTTTTCCTGCAATTTCACCTGTTTTTTTTGTCAGTTTTGGTCCTTTTTGTGGTAATTTTGGTCCTTTTTATGGTGATTTTCGATGTTTTTGCTGGCATCTTTGAATGTTTCAAGGTGATTTTGGTCCTTTTTGTGGTGATTTTGGGTGTTGTTGGCATATTTGAACCTTTCAGCATATTTTTGTCTCTTATTGGGGTGATTTTGTGTCTCTGTCGTAATTTTGGTCATTTTTGTGGTTATTTTTCAGCTTTTTTAGTTATTTTAGTTGCAGTTTTTCCCAGAACTCAGATGTTTCTCCTCCTAAATGTCATGGTTCTATCTGCTGGACTGATGAAGTTCTGAGGCTCACAAATGATGGAAAAAGTCCATTAAAAAGTGATAAATCTGGACCCTCCTCTATGGACTTCAAGGACCTGGAACTGTGGAAATATTCCCAGGATGAAGGTAGAACTCTGATCATTGATAAAGTTACGGGAGATAAAGAACCAGATGGTTCTTGGGGGTGATTTTGAATCTTTCAGTGGAAATTTTGTGTCTTTTTGTAATAAATGTACCTATTTTTGTGGTGATTTGGTCTCTTTTTGTGGGTAATTTGTCTCTTTTTGCGGTGATTTTCCAGCGTTTTTAGTTGAATTTTTACCAGAACTCAGACATGTTTTTCATTCTAAAACGTCATGTGTCTATCTGCTAAACAATTTGAAGTTAAAGAACTATTAATACCATCAACTATATTAATGCCTCAGGTACTTTGCATGACTTGAATAAATAGTCTAAAGTTGTGCTCCTCTGCTACCACCGTGGACGGACCTGGTCTTCTTCCAGTGGTACGTGGCTATCTTCTGGTCGTCGCTGCTCTTACTGCCGTCCAGCGTGGTTCTGTCGACGGGCAGCGTCAGCTCCTTCTCTGGTCCGGCGTCCGCTGATGGAGGTTTATTGTTCTCTGGAGACACAGAAGAACCACGGTGAGGAAATGAAACGAAACAGAAAACATGCAGTCCTGGTAGGTTGGTTCAACGCTGTAAAAGCTGCTGGTGTTTCTCTGAAAAAGTTTAAAGATTAGAGAATCAGATTGAAGGTTAAAGTTAGAAACTAAAAGTAAAAAAAATAAAGAAATAAAAATGACAGCATGTCCTTGTGTTCTGTTCTGCTTCCAGCTGCACACATCACTGCAAAAACACAAAACTAGACTCTAAATGTGTCACAATGACATGAATCTGGTCAACAACTACCCAGAAATAGTCCAGAATGAGCAGAACTTTTCTAAAATTTCTAATATTAGTCTAAACTGTGTCTGAAATGAGGTTGATCCAAAATCAATGAAAATTGATCCAAAATGACAGAAAAAAAGTCTAAAATGACTCAAATGTGTCCAAAATAAAGTCAAATTGTGTCATTAAGGACTACAGCGTTCTCAAAATGACTCCAAATGAATCTAACATGACATAAATTTAGTCAAAAACATTTTTCTAAATGTCCCAAATGACTAAAAAGCTGATTCAAAATTCCTAAAATGTGTCAAAAATGAGGTGAAATCTGTCCAAAATGACCAAAGTTTATCTAAAACTGATCCAAAACGACAGAAAAAGTCTAAAATTACATCAAAACCTGCAACACAATTAAGTAAGATATAGGAGCAGTCAGAGCAGTCAATTAAAATAAATAGTAAAATAATAATCATTAAATGAATAATTAGATTCATATCAAACAAAGGAACTAGGCAGCTTAAAAATTAAAGAATCAGATTGAAAGCTGAAAATTAGAAATTAAAAGAAAAAAATTAGAGAATTAAAAATTAGAGATGACATCACAGAGAACTAGACAGCTAAAATTAAAATAAAACAAGAAAGAATTGCAAAAAAAACATTTAAAAAATGCAGAATCATAGCAAAAAAACCCCAACTGTACCAATTTAAAAACAATATAAAACTAAAGAGAGGAAACTGTGAGGCTGCAGGTTGGATTTAAACACTCAATCAGTCATCCAAGGTTGTTTAAATCAATCCAACTGGACTTTAAGAAAGTTCCTTGAAGACGATGTTGCTGAGGCAACATCAACCACCACCAGAACTGAAGAAGCCTCTTGGCTGAGACGTGAAACGTCTTCAAGGAACCTTCTGAAAGTCCAGTTGGATTGATTTAAACAACTTTGGATAACCATGACCTGGATGAATGAGAAACTACACAGACACTCAATCAGTCCTGCTGCTGTTTTTTACACATTTAAGTCACAGCAGTGGAAAAGACGTATTATTTTCTAAAACATTTGAGGTTTTCAAAAGCTCTTACTGGTGTTTTTGGTGACGCTTTTCAATACAGAAAGAAAAAGCTGCACCAAGATTAAAACAATGAAAAACTAAAGGTATGGAAAAGAGTTGACTTGCAGCTGCTGGTGTTCCTCTAAAGACTTCCTGTTGTGAAACTCCAGTTTTTTCTCTTGCTAAAACGTCCATGTGGTGTTTTTATTGCATCACAGCTGAACATTTCCACCTTAAAACTGGAAGAATTCACATTTCCACGGTTTCATAGAGAACACACCAATTTCTAGGGCTTCTTTTAACCCTCCTGTCATCCTGTGGGTCAAATTGACCCGTTTTAAAGTTTGAAAATGTGGAAAAAAATTATATTCTCACAGTGAAACTTCTGATGTCCACATTTTCAACATTTTTGGGAAATCTTTGCACATTTTTTGGTGGAAAAACAGAAAAGTTAAAAATGTTTGTGAAGAACATTCACAAAAAAATCAACCAAAGTCCAGTGAATTTCTCTGGATTTTGGTTGATTTTTATGTGAATGTTCATAAAGAAAATATTAGAAGTTTTACTGATATATATGGAATCACTTTAGACATTTTTAGGATTTTTTTTGAAAGATTTTTACTCATTTTTTGAAAATATTCACAAGAAATTTCTTGCCAATTTTGGGGGATTTTTTTTTTTTTTAAATAAAACTTATAAGAAAAACTTTTAAGGAATTATTGGAATTTTCTTCCTGAAGGTTTTGTAAATTTTCAGAAATTTGGGGAATGTTTTTGCTGAATTTTTGGATTTTTTTCAGACAAGGAAACAATATTTTTTGGTGCCTGTAAATGAAGACAGCAGGAGGGTTAAGATGTTTTAAGGCCGGAAGGGATTTTTTTAATGTAAAAATTCCTGTAAATACATTCCTTTGACACAGAGATGAGTTTTTAGGGGATTAATCAGCAACCAGGACAGACATTAAATGAAAACTCAAAGCTACTGAAGCACAACGTTACGTCAACTAAGATCAGCTGTGCAGCTTTAAGGCGTCTCAGTGTTAAAAGTTTTGCACCTTTTTTTCATGGAATTTCATTGTACTCTTGCATTGACAATAAAGCTTCCCTGTCTTTTGTATTTTTAGTTGACGTGCAGGATTTATTTCAGTTTCAGTGTCTGTAAATCAGAGGTCTGACAGAAGGATCAGTGTTTTTAAAAGTCAGTGTGAGAACTAAGAAGTGTTCTTGTCATTTTGTGTTTCCTTTTTGTCTTGCTTGGGTGTTTTGTCTTAATTCCATCATTTTGTGTTTCGCTTTATTACTTCTTTTTTGTCTCATTTTTTGCCATTTTGTGTCTCATTTTTGTAATATTTTGTCTTGTTTTTGTTGTTTTTTGTCTTGTTTTTTGTCTGTCTTTTGTGGTTCTGATCCTCCAGTAAATCCTCTCTGGTTCAGTTCCAGGTGACTAAATGTTGTGTTTCTTTGTCGACACTCTGTGATCTGGAAGTTGTAATGTGGAAATGAGAAACTGAGGCTGAATGTTGATGAAACTGTCTTTATTTTTCTTCATAAATTTCAGGTTGTTCATGATGTTTAGTAGAAAGATAATTCCTTAAATGTGAACATTTCTGCAGTAAAACAAAGGAACCATTAGGAGTTGTGGTTATTTCTAGGTTCTTCTGCTGTGGTTTTACTGGTTTTACTGGAGATCAGACTGGACTGGATGTGGAACCTGGACTAGGATGAGTTGGACTCTCCTGGTCTACTGCATTGATTAATAAAGATTATTGTATTCTGAAAGGACCACAGCCCTCAGATCATCACTTTTATGACCGTTTCTGCTGCATATGAAGCGCCTCCACACATTTTATTTTTTTCCCTGTTAAAGGGTGTTTTCCTGCCACTGTCTCCTTAGGGCTGCTCTGGGGGTTCAGGCATATGGGTTCTGGAAAGCGTCTCCAGACAATCTGACTGTAATAAATAAAACTGAATTGAATTGAATAAAGTCCAGGTGTGATCTAGAAACCTGGAACTACCGACTCTGACTGTTGTTTCTGTCGTGGTCTGACCTTGGTTGTGTTTGTCGTCCAGGACTCTACAGTTTACAAAGAGCTTATCATTTCAACAAACACAGTCTCCTGTGAGCGGTTTTAGTGCTTCACACGTTCTAAAAGCTCCAGAATGAATCCCGCCGTCACACCTCATGTGTTCATGAAAGAGAAGAAGACATGAAGCGTGAAGACGAAGAGTTTAAATCACGTCTGTGGAAGTGAAGCTCAGGAGAAACAGCTGAACTAACAGCCTGAGTCCATGAGTGGAGGAAGAAGAAACATCTGACGTCCTCAGCAGCTGCTTCACCAATTATTCTCTCACGGTTTCTCTAATCAGCATCAAAAGGAGGTGAGGGGAGTATACCAGGAGTCTGATGGTTCAGCATCACCTCGTTATTCTGCTGTAGAGGGGAATGATCTGGGTGGCTGTGTTTCTTTAAACTAATCAGGAAAAAAGAGAAAAAAAACTAACAAAGAAAACAACAAAAAAGACGTGTTTTTTTTACAATGTTACTTTCAGTGATTTTCAGAACAGGAAAAAAGAGAAAAAAAACAACAAAAAAAGATGATTTTTTTTATTTTCTTATCAATTTTTCAGAACTAGAAAAAAATATTATTTTATACTATTTTATATTATATTATATAGTCAATAAATAATTTAATCAATATTATTATAGTCTAGTTTGTAATTTTATCAAACTTGTCTGTACTTTTATTCAGCTATTTTAAATATTATTTTCTATTTTATTGGAATCAGCTCCCTTAGATTTCACATTGATGTAGTTGTTTTTAAAAATAAGCAAAATTTAAAAAATCCACTGCTTTTAATTATAATAGAATACAATAGAATAGAATTAATAACGTATTTATTCAAAGTTACTATAGTCTAGTTTGTAATTTTATCTAACTTGTCTGTACCTTCATTCAGCTATTTTTAAATATTTTTCTCTATTTTATTGTTTATTTGATTTTTCTGTAATCCTTCAGCTGTTTCTGCTGTTTTAGTTCTTCAGTTTTAATTATTCTATACAACATGTATTCACTTTATTCAACTCGTCTGTTCTGGATTTATTTAACGGAGTGTGTCTGATTTTACTGGGCTGTATTTTGTATTTTAATAAAGCCGTCTGAAATGAGCGTCCAATGGGAGGCTTCCAGTGTTACCTGGCTGTACGATGACGGTGACCTGAGCCGTGTCCTGCTGTCCGGCCGAGTCGGTCACCGTCAGCTGGAAGGTGTAGTCGCCCTCCTGCATGGCCGACAGCTGCAGGATGGGCGTCCGGACACCCTGAAAATAGCAAATAAAAACAGGCTGCTGTCAGTAATAACGCTCTCTATCCTGAGAAGCACCACAACTCTCTGCTGTGACGCCGTTCACCTGCATCTCCACCACTTTGTCTTTGCTCTCCGGGCTCAGCGACCACTCGTAGGACAGCGAGTCGTGGTCGTCGGTGCTCTGGTTGCCATAGAGACTGATGTGGTTCCGAGGCAACTGGATGACCTGCAGGAAGTCTGTAGTTTAGCTCTAAGTCACCTTCCTGACTTTAGCTGTTAATTCCTTCATGTTCAGGTGGATAAATGGAGCGTCAGACAGCAGGACTGACCTGGTTGGGGCCGGCGTTGGCCACCGGCCGGTAGTCCTTGGCTTTGTTGACGGAGAGCGTGGCCTGAGTCCAGTTAGTGGCTCCGTCTGAGTCGGTCACCGTCAGACTGGAAGACGTGGAGAGGATTAAAACTGATCCAGAGACAGCATTTTAACCCCCCAACCTCCAAAACCAGCCGCTGGGTCTCAAAGGCAGGTTTGGTTTATTTAACCTTCTTGTTAATGATTGTTCAGAACAGGACAAAATGAGAGAAAAACAACAAAAAAAGATGGGATTTTTCTAATTGATTTTTAGTGATTTTTCAGAACAAGAAAAAAATGACAAAAAAAACAATATTTAAAAAAAATAAATAATAATTCTTTTTAGTGATTTTCTAGAACAGAAAAAAGGAAAAAAACAAAAAAAACACAAAAAGACATGTTTTTTTTACTTTATTTTTATCGATTTTTCAGAACAAGAAAAAAGAGAAAAAAAAGCCAAAAAGACACAGGTTTTTGGGGTTTTTTTTGTTTGTTTTTTTAAAAATTATTTTTAGTGATTTTTCAGAACAGGAAAAAAAACAAACAAAAACACCAAAAAAAACACCAAAAAAGATGTGTTTTTTTTTTCTTTAATTTTATCAATTTTTCATAACAAGGAAAAAAAAGAGGAAAAAAGAGAAAAAAAAACCCCTAAAAAAAGACATGTTTTTTCCTGATTTCTTTTTACTGATTCCTTAGAACAGGAAAAAAAAAAGGAAAAACTAAGATGTGTTTTTCAATTTTTTTTTTAACTTTATTTTTATCAATTTTTCAGAACAGGAAAAAAGGGGGTTTTTTTTGTTTGTTTTTTTTTAAAAGCCTGTCAAAAAACCCACAAAAGATTCTTTTTTTTATTCAGAATTTTTTTGTTCTGAATTTGTTTACATTTTATTTTTTTAATCAATTTTTCAGAACACCAAAAAGAGAGAAATAAAGTTGATCAAAAATCTAATCAAATGTAATTAATAACTTATTTAATCATTATTAATATCTGGTTTGAGAGGTTGCAGTTCTGTTGGAGTTCTATCAGAACTTCCTGCTAGCGGCTCAGTAAAGACCAGTCAGTTGTTTTCAGGGTTAAACCAAAGCGTCTGCGTCTGAGAGATAAAAGAGGTCAGGTGTACTTAAAGGTGTAGTTTCCTGGCACCAGGCTGGTCAGGGTGAGGACCTGGGTGTCAGCAGAGACCTTCTCCTCCCTCAGAGGACCTTTCACCTCCTCCCAGTGCCACGACACCACCTTATCGTCATCGGTGCTCTCTGAAAAACACAGATGTTTCAGGTGTTTGGTTCTTCAGCTGGAGGTAAATGGGAGTTTGTGGAAACAGGAAAGCATTTGGCATCTAAATATCTGTCAGAGAGCAGAAACAGAGCTAAAAGGAGGTGGAAACTGGACTTAAATTGAACAAATAGAACCAGAACTCCTAATAAATGGAACATATGAAGAGAGTGTGCAAAAAAAAGGAATATAAAATTAGTAAACTGTCTGAGAAACATGAAGAAAACGTCTTAAAAATGTGAAAATTTATGAAAATTCCTTAAACATGTTTTGAAAATATTTTCAAAATGTCAAAACAAAAATGTGGAGAAAAAAAACATTAAAAAAGGTCAATAAAATATTAATAAATATCCCTGACACATAAAACATCTGAGGAATGTCTGAAAAATCTACAAATATGTCTGTAAAACTTGCTTGTTTTATAAACAGAAGACAAATATACTAGAAAACATTAAAATTTCAGAAAAACATGATAACATATGATGATGTTAAATCATTTTTTTTTATTTAAAACTAATAATTTGATGTATGTGTGTTCTAAAAATCTGAAAATACCTTTACATATCTGGAAAATATATAAAAATTCCTTAAAAAACATTTTAAAAATATTTTCTAAATGTCAAAAGAAGAATGTGGAGGTAAAAACAGTTATTTCAGGAACATTTGTATCCAAATAATAAAGTTAATTGTGGGTTTGTTGGAGACTCACGGCTGCCATCGATCACCGTCGAGCTCGTCGGTAACGAGATCTCCTGGAACTTTGGGGAAACCACGGCAACGGGAGGCTTGTTTACCCGCGGCTCTGTCAGGTGGAAAACAAGGAATTAACTCAGCGAGCTGCACGGCTGTTAGCGGGACGAAGATCTGAGCTCACAGTCGACAGAACGCAGAACTATGGACCGACTAACGCTGGTTTCATCTCATTTAAACTGAAGAGAAACACATGAGTCCTAGTCCAGTTTAATCCAGTCCAGTCTGATCTCCAGTAAAACCAGTAGAACCACAGCAGAATAACCTAGAAATAACCACAACTCCTAATGGTTCCTTTGTTTTAGTGCAGAAATGTTCACATTTAAGGAATTATCTTTTCACTAAACATCATGAACAACCTGAAATTTATGAAGAAAAATAAATTCAGTTTCATCAACATTCAGCCTCAGTTTATCATTTCCTCATTACAACTTCCAGATCACAGAGTGTCGACAAAGAAACACAACATTTAGTCACCTGGAACTGAACCAGAGAGGATTTACTGGATGATCACAACCACAAAAGACAGACAAAAAAAAGAACAAAAAACAACAAAAACAAGACAAAATATTACAAAAATAAGACACAAAATGACAAAAGAACAATGAACAATCTAGTATTTTACTTTCTGATCCAAACAACTTGTCATGGTCTAGAAATGATTTTAAATTTATAGTTTTACTAATTTACAATCTGCAGTTAATGTCTTCTCTGGAATTTTTACACTTTGAGGGCCGGATTGGATCCTCTGGAGGACCGCTTTTGGCCCACGGGCCTCATGTTGGACACGCCTGGTCTACATGATTCTACTGCTTAACTAAGCTGCAAATTTCCATTAGAGAAAGCACCATAAAGAAACCTACAGATGTGCACCGGTTTAAAGATCAGAAACACGTTCCAAAAACACATTTTTATGGTATTTAGAGTTTCATTTTTAATATCAGCAGAATCAGAGCAATAAAACCATTCCTGGTTCTGAGAAATGGTGTAATTCTGGATATAGTTTAAACAATAAGGTACCTTTCCAACCTGCTGGGAGGTTTAATGGTTCAGAGGATGAAGTTATTTTATCTACAAACTGTCAGCAGCATGTTTGCTCTACTTTATCTCATGTTTACATTTCACTCAGTTCTGCTTTTCTTACTTCCAGTTTTGCTTTCTTTGTTTACCTGATTTTTGTTTACGAGTTCTTAATGTAATCAGTTTTTGCCTTTTTACATCTTATTTTCTCAACTATATTTCTAAATTTATACTATATTTTTTGTGTGTTTATTTAACCCTCATGTCATCCTGTGGGTCAAATTGATCCGTTTTAAAGTTTGAAAATGCGGGAAAAAAACTTATTTTCACAGTGAAACTTCTGATGTCCACATTTTCAACATGTTTGGGAAATCTCTGAACATTTTTTGGTGGAAAAAAACGAAATGTTAAAAATGTTTCTTAAGAACATTCACATAAAAATCAACCAAAATCCAGCGAATATCGCTGGATTTTAGTTGATTTTTATGTGAGTGTTCTTGAAGAAAATACTACAAGTTTCACTGATATATATGGAATCAATTTAGATATTTTTAGGAGTTTTTTTGGAAGATTTTTACTCATTTTTTAAAAACATTTACAAGAATTTTCTTTTTTAAAAATAAAACTTTTAAAGCAAACTTTTAAGTAATTCTTGGAATTTTCTTCCTGAAGGTTTTGCAGATTTTCAGAAATTTGTGGGTTCTTTTCAGACAAGGAAACAATATTTTTTGTTGCCTGTAAATGAGGACAACAGGGGGGTTAATGTCTACTGTCTACGGTCATCCTGTGCTTTTATTTTGACATTTCCTGCTCACCTGGTTTGACGGTGACGTTGACGTAACCTTCTCCGTGAGCTTCCTCCCCGTCCACCGTCACCTCGAACTCATACAGACCCACCGTCAGCTGACAGACAGAAAGAAGAAGCCGTCCTTCAGAGACAAGCTGAAACCACTTCATGCTTTTATTTTGAAACAGAGCGTGAAAGCTGCTACCTTGCTGAGCTTCAGCGTCTTGCTGTGCTTGCCCTCCATCTCCCCGCTGTAATCTTTGGGATGAGTTATCAGACGCCAGTCGAATGCATAGTTGGTCCCTGCAGGGGAACATTAATAAAACATTAAAGCTGCTCAAGCTTTTAATTAAAACCTGTCAGATCAGAACAACCTCCAGATGAGGACTTCTGCGATCGCTGCAGCCGTCAAGGAGGGATCAAGGGATTAATCAAATTATGACGTGGCTCGTTGAAACTGGATCATCGTTTTACAGCACAGATTCAAAACGTTCAGTCTGATGTACAGAAAGAAGGTGACTGGACTGTAAACATGCTGAACTTAATCCAGAAACATCACAACATGCAGAAAAAAAGTTTCTTCCTCACAGCTGAAGCTCTCCTAAAACAGGTAAAACACAGCTAAAACCCTCCTAAAAGAGCTAAAACACAGATAAAACCCTCCTAAAACAGGTAAATACAGATAAAACCCTCCTAAAAGAGCTAAAACACAGATAAAACCCTCCTAAAACAGCTAAAACACAGATAAAACCCTCCTAAAAGAGCTAAAACACAGATAAAACCCTCCTAAAACAGGTAAATACAGATAAAACCCTCCTAAAAGAGCTAAAACACAGATAAAACCCTCCTAAAACAGCTAAAACACAGATAAAACCCTCCTAAAAGAGCTAAAACACAGATAAAACCCTCCTAAAACAGCTAAAACACAGATAAAACCCTCCTAAAAGAGCTAAAACACAGATAAAACCCTCCTAAAACAGCTAAAACGCAGCTAAAACCCTCCTAAAAAAACTAAAACCCTCCTAAAAGAGCTAAAACACAGATAAAACCCTCTTAAAACAGCTAAATACAGATAAAACCCCCCTAAAAAAACTAAAACCCTCCTAAAAAAACTAAAACCCTCCTAAAACAACTAAAACCCTCCTAAAACCCTCGTAAAACAGCTAAATACAGATAAAAACCCTCCTAAAAAAACTAAAACCCTCCTAAAACAGCTAAACACAGATAAAACCCTCCTAAAAGAGCTAAAACACAGATAAAACCCTCCTAAAACAGCTAAAACACAGATAAAACCCTCCTAAAACAACTAAAACACAGATAAAATCCTCCTAAGCAGCTTCTTCCTCACAGCCACATTCTAAAATCATTCTAAAACACTGATAACTTTTTATTTCTGGACAATATTTTAGCACTAAGAACAATATTCTCTGCTTTTTGTCTGACAAACATCATTAAGAAAATGTCTTTAAAATTTAAAATTATTTATATATTTATTGAAAATGTTTATTTTCAAAACATCAAAAGAAAAACATGGAGTAAAAAACATTAATAAAAGTCAATAAAATATTGATAAAACATCTGAGAAATGTCTGAAAAATATCTAAAGATTTCTGTAAAACTTGTCGATACTTATCCAGTAGAATAAAATCAAATAAACCAAAGATTTTTTTTCTAATAATTTTATTTGTTATTTTTAAATGATTTGTAAATTGACAAATAAATAAATCTGATGAATAATTATTTAGTTTTTTATTATTCTCTTTTCCTTATTCCTGGCATGGAGTCACAGGAGTGCCACAATAAAACCAGAACAGAACACAAGGACATGATGTCATTTTTAATTCCAGGATTTTTTTTGTTTTTAATTTTGAACTTTAACTCTCAATCTGATTCTTTAATTTTCAAACTGCCTAGTTCCTTTGTTTGATATGAATCTATCTTATTATTCATTTAATTATTATCATTTTTAATTGGCTGCTCTGACTTGTCTCCTATATCTTGCCTTATTGTCTGTGTTTTAACTGTCAACGCTGTCCTGAAGGCTGCTATGTAAATAAAGTTATTATTAGAAAGCTGATTCTGTCTGCACTTAAGCTGCATAAAAACCAAATAAATCTTCTTTAGATGTGTAGATTTTTAATACCTCGCTGCCAACTACACACTGGAACAGCATTAAAAGTCAGACTCCATGTGTAATAAATCAGCCTCCAGGTGATTTTATTGTATTTTATGCGTGTTTTACCTGACGGAGGCGGCGGGACCACAAAGGCGTTGAGTTCGACCTCGTTTCTGGGCAGCGTTACCTCGACGCTGACGCCTGCCGACACCACCAGCTCCTTCACTGCAGGGAAAACCACAAGAAGAAACGTTTGAAGGACAGCGAGGTGATGGAAAGTCTGACAAAGAAGAAGGTCGGGGCCAATAACACATCGTTTTATGATAAATACAATTATTAGACAATGGTTTCATTTGAATCAAACAGTGAACTGCATAAACTGTGATGTTCCCTTTGAAGAGCTTTTCTTCTTTAAAGAACAGACTCAACCTTGGTACAGATTCGGATTGAAACAGCTCCTCTTTAGTTTCTGCTGCCGGCTGAAGGAACTGAAGAGGTTCCAGCTGCAGTGACTCCCGCTGGTTTTCTGTTGCCTTTTTCACTTAATAAACGGATATTGTTCTTCTGGGAGGACAAACTAATCAGTCGAGTTATTCCTGACTGGAGAAGCCCAGTGAGTCTCAGCACATTCCTGTGGCTCAACCTAGCTGGGAGAAACAGCATCTGAGCAGTCTGCCGGAAAACCTGCTGCTAAAGTCCACCTGCTGGACCTGGAGAACCGAACCAAACAAAGCAGGAACAATGGAGAGGACAGAAACTACACAGAGGTTCTTCTCCAAATCTACACTATCCAGTTTCTCCCTCTCTATTGACGGCTCCTCAGTTTCTCCTCCCCTCAGGTTAAAAGTCTGGCTTTCATGTTCGATTCCTCACCTTCCTTCCAATCAAATATTAACAAGAAAAGCCCTCAGAGAGCTCAGTCCTCCTCCAAGGCTGCTCATTCCCCCATATGTCAGAAATGCAGCATTTGTTTATTAGTTATTGATGATCAGAAATCACAGCACCATAGAATGTGTCCATTTAATATAGATGAACCCACAAACTAAATGACCTGCTCTGAGTACAGGTGTGTGTTCTGCATGTGTACGTTATGTACGGATACCGGATCACGTGACCTAAATATGTAGCAGGAATTGATGGGACTCAGAAACACCCCCACAATTTAATCAGTTGTTCCTTGGATCATTTCTGATGGATAAGTTCTGATAAGTCCTCAGCAGTGGATTTGTAGTAGGATCACAATCATGTGATCGTCAGCAGGCAGCTGATGTAGTGTTCACTGGTTGTCATGGTTACAGTGATGCTGTGCTGCTACCTGGCAATGATACAGAAATCTGTAACAAATTCGTGGATCCAGACTATAAGCTGCATCACTGCCAGAATCTAATCACTCGGTCCTTGTGTCATTAGTTGTGTCCAGACATTAACTATAGTTTACTATTAGAGACCGTATTTATGATAGAAGTCTTCAGTTTAGAACGACTCCTAGAACTCTGGAATCAGTGAAACACACAAATCTTTGTGTCAATAAAAACCATCCTATATTTTAGTCATTTCATAGGTTTATTAAAGGTCTTCATTGAGCCATTTCTTTACCACTAACAGTCATTTCAGACCAATTTTGAGTTATTTTTAACCATTTTGGAAAGGTTTCAAGTCATTTCTGAGTCAATTTGGACAGGTTTGGTCATTTTGGACATTTTTTGACATTTCGGATAAATTTTCAGTCATTTTGGACTTATGTTTAATAATTTTGGACCAATTTTTAGTTGTTTTTGCAATTTTTTTGTTATTTTGGACTCTTTTTAGTCATTTTGGACAATTTTTGCGTAATTTGGACAATTTTTTTTAGTTATTGTTAAAAATCTTTAGTCGTTTTGGACCAATTTTTAGTCGATTTTTAAAATTTGGGGTTATTTTGAGTAATTTTTTGTCATTTTGGACAAATTTTAAACCATTTCTTAGTAATTTTATACCAATTTTTTAGTCATTTTGGACTATTTTTTTTGTCATTTTTGGGATACATTTCAAACCATTTTAGACCAATTTTCAGTAATTTTGAACCATTTTTTACTCAAATCCGTGAATCCAGTCTATAAGCCGCATCACTGCCAGAATCTAATCATTTGGTCCTTGTGTCATTTCTGACCTTCCCTGGAAACTTCATCCAAATCCATTAGTCTGTTGTAGAGTAATGTTGCTAACGGATGGACAGACAGACGGCAACTGTCACATAGCTCCACCGTCTTCCTTGGCGGAGTAAAAACATGAATTTTAGAGGAAAGAAAACTGGAAGTTGTGTCGAGAAACAACAGGATTGTTCAACTGGAAGACGTTCCACCACTCATCCTCGATGACAGGATGAGAACGTCTTCAAGACCCTTCCAGAGACGTCGGGTGGAGCGGCGGTCCAGAACTCAGCTGCTTGCATCATCTCCAAAACCCCCTCACGTCTAACTGCCTTATTATTAATAAAAAGCAGGTCTAAAGGCGGTCTAACTAAACTAAATGGGAGTAGAAGATGTGTGAAAGTCTCGTTCCTGGAACACGGCAGCAGAACGGCGCTACTAAATGATTCATCCATTCATAATTAATACATGGAGACAGATGAGCGGTGGAGCCGGAAACGGCAGCAGCTGATTGGTCGCTCACCAGCCTGAGTCGGAGCCGTGGTCGCAGCGTTAGCCGCCGCCGTCGAGGCGCCGCCGCTGCTGTTGGAAGACGCAGCTTCAGAGGAGTCGTCGGCCGTGGAGTTCTGCTGGTTAGCAGGAACGACGTCTGAGCTCCCATTGGCTGGCTGGCTGTGGTTATTCTGGGATGTCTGGAGAAGTGTGATGGGGCTGGACGCTGCCGGGGTCGGGTGAGAGGTTTCCAGCCTGGAGGTTTCCTGTGGACACGATGAAATAATACAAGTTTAAATATCACATTAGACTGACTTTATTGATCCCTGGCGGGAAATTCGGTTTTACAGCAGCTAATATAACAAAGAATATTATTATTATTATTATTACTGTTATTGTTATTGTTATTATTATTATTATTATTATTATTATTATTATTATTATACATTTCATTTGTATAGCGCTTCTCAAAACACTCAGACACTTTACATATAAAATCAACAAACATTAAAATAGAGCAGCATCATAAAACAAGCCATATTAGGATAGAAAGAGAAAGTAAAATAAAAATAGAATACAGAAAAAAATCTACAGAATGTACACTACTGTTCAAAAGTTCACCCAAAGAGTCACTGTAGACATTAAGAAATGCCAAAATATTCTGAAAATATAAGTTAATTTCTGTAAAATGTGTGGAAAATATTTTCAAAATGTCAAAAGAAATACCTGATGTTTTTGTTTGTTTTAAAATAATGTTGATAAAAACATTAAGAAAATTTCTGACACATTCATCTGGGGAATTAAAAAATAAATAATTATAAACATTTCTGTAAAACTTGTGAAAAATATTTTTAAAATGTTTCTTTTTTTAAAAAAAAGTCAAAAAAACTAAATAACAAAAGATAGAAATATAACATCTAAAAAGGCAAAGTCTCAAAAACATTCATAAAAAGTCAGTAAAATATAAATAAATGCAGCATCTGAAAAATATTAATTTGATGATTGAAAAATGTGAAAATAGAAAATTGATAAAATGTTAATGAAACCTTTTACGAACACGTATGAAAAAACAAACTATAGAATGTTCTGACTAAATATTAATAAAATGGCTAAAAAATGCCTCAATAAATATCTTAAATATCCATAAAATATCATAATATTCATGACACATTTATAAAACTAAAAAAGCCCTCAGAGAGCTCAGTCCTCCTCCAAGGCTGTTCAGTTGATGTGTCATTTCCGATGGATGAAATCTTGAATAAAAAATGACCTTGCGCTGAGCACAGGCATGTGTTATGCATGTGCATGTTATGTCTCGATACCAAATTGCGTGTAAATTACTCTTATAAAAGTCTGTTGATCAGTTCACTTTTGGCAAACCTTTGTTTTGCTACTGTTAAAATAACTGTTCCTTCCATGCTTTTATTTTGAAGACATATTGTTAATGTTGCAGGCTTTTATTTTGTCACCATTCCAGCAGCACAGGAAGTGATTCTCTAAGAAGCGGTTTCTTGACATGACGAAGATGCTGCCGAAAAGTCAGAAAATTCAAATAAAGATGAAAGAAAACGGTTCCAGCTGTTGCTGTCTAGCAAAGGATGTGTCTAAACTTAGAAGCAGCTGGAATGGAGACAAGCTCTTACTGTGAAGGAATGAGTGAAGGACAGGAAGGTAGATTTGTGTTCAAAATAAGGCTGACGGCTGAACTTAACGTGTCTGGCTGGGGTTTGCTGCATACGTGACCTAAATATGTAGCAGAAGGCAGGAATTGATGGGACTCAGAAACAGCCCACAGTTTAATCATTTGTTCCTTGAATGATTTCCAACTGATAAATCAGTCAATTTGTAGTAGGATGCAATCATGTGATCATCAGCAGGTAACTGACACAGTGTTCACGTCATGGTTACAGTGATGCCGTGTCAGCAGTGATATCTGGCAATAGGAAATCTTTAACAAAGCCGTGGATCCAGACTATAAGCTGCATCACTGCCAAAATCTAATCACTTGGTCCTTGTGTCATTTCTGACCTTCCCTGAAAATTTCATCCAAATCCGTTGCTCCGTTTTTCAGTAATGTTTCACACAGACAGACAGATTCACAGACAAACGTACGCCGATCGTCACATTACTCCACCCGTTCCTTGGCGGAGTAATGAAGTCTTCAATAGACAAGTCAATAGAAGATTCTATGAAAAGTAACATTTGATCTGTTGATAAATGTTGGAAGGTTGGATTGAGTTTATCAGTCTGGATAGATCAGACTGGAAATAACAGAAGTTCTACTTGGACGTCCGGCTTCTCTGCTACGTTTCTGTTTTTACTTTTTTTGGCGTGTATGTATGTGCTCTATTTTTTAAGTATTTTCATATGCTGGTTCCGTAATTTTTTGTTACTTTCTGTCTCATTTTTGTAATATTTTGTCTTGTTTTTGTCTGCCTTTTGTCTCACGTTTTTGTCATTTTGTGTCTCGTTTTTGTCATTTTGTGTTTCCTTTTTGTCTCGTTTGTGTTTTTTGTCTTATTTTAGTAAGTTTGTGTTTTGCTTTATTCGTTGTTTTGTGTACTTTTATTGTTTTACGTTTTTTTATCTCGTTTTGTTTCTCATTTTTGTCATTTTGTGTCTCATTTTTTTGGAATATTTTGTCTTGTTTTTGTCTTTTTTTGTCTCATGTTTTTGTCGTTTTGTTTCTCGTTTTATGTTTCTATTTTGTCTCGTTTGTGTTACAAAACTGAAAAACAGTTTGAAATGTACATTTGTAAGATATCTGCTGATCTCTTGATGGAATAAAAGGAGAATTTAGAATAAAATAATAATAATAATGCTGTTCTTCCAGCTGACCGTGCTGGTAGCTGTTCCAGTGTTTGTTCTGTGGGTTCCGCTGTGGGCTGCATGACGAGGTTTCCTACGTCTCGCTCTGACGGGACCCTGGAAGTTACAGAAAACAGATTTCTAGATTAGATTCAAAGCAGCGCTGCAGCTTTTTCTGGCCCAAACTGTAGACCTCACTGCATTTAGGATCATTTTTATGGAAGATCAAAATGTGACTTAACCCTCTGGCAGGTTGGAAAACCATCTTGTCTTTTCAGAAATGTGCAAAATGACCACATTTATCAAAAAGAAAAGTGTCTGAACTTCCCAACACTCTGCACTTAAAAATGCACCAAAAATAAATGTTTTGCTTTCAGTAAATTCTGTAAAAGACACAAAATTCTAGTCTATTTTTGTGAGCAATCTAGTATTTTACTTTATGTCAAAAAACAACAAAAACAAGACAAAACCTGAACAAAATGACTGGAAACTGGTCCAAAATGACCTCAAACCTGTCTATACAAGTCCAAATTTGACCAAAATGACACAAAATTAGTCCAAAATTACTTGAAATGAGTCCAAAATGACCTCAAACCTGTCAGAAATGACTCCTTTAGTCCAAAATGTCTAAAACCTCATCCAGAATGACCTCAAAGTTAGATTAGATCCAAAAAACGTGTGAAACGATTTTAATGGTTAAAAATTTCTAGAAATAAAACTCCCACAGCCACGAAATCTGATAAAACTAATAAACAACATTTCACCAACATTTCATGCCTCTAACATTTAATGTGTGGCAAGATTGATAAGACAATTTTAGCTATTTTGACTTAAAACGTGTCCAAAATTACTCAAAACTTACCCCAAATGACTCAAAATCTCACTAAAATAACTCAAAATCTGTCTAAAATGACACAAAGACACAAAATTAGAATGAGTTGACTGAAAACTTGGCTAAAATGACTTCAAATTAGCCCCAAATTACATAAAGTTAGTCCAAAATGACTCAAAACTTCTCTAAAATAACTCAAAATCTGCCTAAAATGACCCAAAATCTGTACAAATTGGCTGAAAACTCGTCCAAAACTACTTAAAAAGTCTAACATGAGTACTGTAACTGATTCCAGATGCAGTTTTCTGTGCGTGGGTGGAGGTTCCTCACCTTGGTGAGGAGCTGCAGGAGGCCCAGCGACTCCTGGTGGGGCTGGGGCAGAGAGGAGATGGAGCAGCCCTTCCTGAGGGAGCAGCTGAGGAGAACACAGCGCCCCCCGAGGCTCCACACGGCGTTACATTTGGGCTCCATGCAGCACGACTCCCAGCAGGTGGCGCCGCCTCGCCCGTCTGCCAGCGGGTACCAGCCCAGGCTGATGACGCTGCTCCAGTGGATCCCCAGAACCCCACCAGTGACCCGGCACAGATCCGCAGACACACCTGGACCAGGACACAAGAAACCAGGGCTGAGAACCAGAACTAGACGAGAAAACTAAACCTTCTGCAGAACTAGAGGAGAAAACTAAACCTTCTGCAGAACTAGACGAGAAAACTAAACCTTCTGCAGAACTAGAGGAGAAAACTAAATCTTCTGCAGAACTAGAGGAGAAAACTAAACCTTCTGTAGAACGAGACGAGAAAACTAAACCTTCTGCAGTTAGAGGTAGAACTAGAGCTCGAACAAAGAACCCCATGTTGATATTTCAGAGGAACCTCGTAGAACTCAGAGATCCTCTACTGTCCTTAAACTCTGCTGTTCAGTAACATCCTGGTAACTACGGTAACGATGAACAGACAGATGGATCGGACCAAAGTTTAGCTGGTTTTGTGCCAAAAATTCCTGTTCTGCTGCCTGTTTTATCAGCTGCTTCAGATTCAGCTGCTTTAATCCAACAGAACTACTGAAGGTTTGTCTTTCAGAAAGTTTCTATTAATAAATAACTGGGACCAAATAAATGCGTCTTAGTTCGTATGTTCAAGGATGACATTTACTGATTATAGTCAACATTATCGTGCTGGTTCTCCTGTCTGGACCGTATGTTTGGAAGTTAGACTGAAGTTTACATTATTTATGCGCAGCACTGCACAGAAAATAAAGAAATTATCTTTTATCTCACCAATTTTCAGTCATTGAGGACTAATTTTAAATCATTTGGACTAATTCTGAGTCATTTTGGACTAATTTTGAGTCATTCTGGGCTAAATTTTGAGTCATTTTGGGCTAATTTTGAGTCATAGTGGAATAATTTTGAGTCATTTTGGAGTAATTTTGAGTCATTGTGGAATAATTTTGTGTCATTTTGGGCTAATTTTGAGTCCCTTAGGACTAATTTTGAGTCATTTTTGGACTAAAGGAGTCATTTCTGACAGGTTTCAGGTAATTCTGGCTAATTTTGAGTCACTTTTAACTAATTTTGAGTTATTTTGGAGTAATTTTAAATCATTTTGGATTAATTTTGAGTCATTTGGGCTAATTTTAGTTGTTTTGGACTAATTTTAAATCATTTTGGACTTGAAAAGAATCAGATTGGTTATAATGTGACACAGAGACATGAGGAGGATTTATTTATCTGAGAAAAGCAGCTGCAGATGCACAGAAGATGAATATAAACTGGAATATATGTGAGTCATGAAGAAATGAAGTGTCCTGCAGTTATGCTCATGTGTCTCAGATAAAGTTATTATAAGGTTCTGATCTGATAAACAGCTGAACTACATCCACATCTGCACTGTCCAGCTCTGATCAGGTCTGTAGATTTTCGTAGGTAGAACTTGGTCATCTGGACGTAAACATCAGCGGTGGAAGAACAGAAGCAGCTCCTTGTCATATCTAATAACAGCTGGTGTATTTATAGCAGCAGATCTGGGACCAAACGCTGCTGTCGGGTTTTAAACGGCTGCTGGAAGCGTTGGATCTCCGTCACAGAGTTCCCTGTAGACTGAATCCCAGCCAGGAAATCACTTCATAACAAACACAAACTACAGCTACACAACATCTCAACAGTCTTACTGACTTTCTACCTGCTGCACCTTATGGAATATTTACCTGATTTACTTCAAGACTCAAGAGGTTTGTTGACTGAATGAAACTGTCAGCAAATGTACACAACAAACTGAAGCAATTCTAGATAATGAGCAGCTGTAAACTGTTGTAAAGTGCTCTGTGTCGTGGTAAACTTTGGGTTGGATAAAGTGACGATGGAAGTGACTCAGCAGAGATTATTCAGTTAAACTCATCTTAGTTCAGTCCAACATTCAGCCCAATGTGGATGAACATGTATGGAATTATGGAGGAAATATTAAAGTGTCAAATAAGTCTTGACATGTTTTATATTTTAGATTCTTTGATTCCTGCTTTAACACTCTTGGCCGCCTCTGGATGAGCTCCTGAAATGGTTTCACTTCACAGGTTAAACAATGTTAAATGCTCAATTAGCATTAATAATTCATGTTAAAAAAAATATGTTTTTTTGTGTTTTATGATTGTGTACTGGTATAAAATCTATTTATAACATTTTTGAAAAAAGATTTCTAAATATCTGAAAATATTCAGATATTTTAATATATTCAGAAACTTTATTGTTACTTTCAAACATTTAAATAATATTTTTGACATTTTACCAATTTTTTTGGCATTACATTAATATTTTTCAGACCCATTGTTAATATTCTCAGAAATGTTACTGATATTTTTGGACATTTAATTAACATTTTCTGACATTCTAATAATATTTTGATGAAGTTCATTGTAATTTTCAGACATTTTAATGACATTCCCACATTTTAATAATTTTCTGTCATTTTAACCATTTTTTGGCATTACATTAATATTCTTTAGATCTGATCAGTAAACCAGTTATTGATTTTTTTTTTTAAAGGCAGTTTAATGTTTTGTATTTCTATATTTCATGATTTTTATGTGCTGCTATCAAATCTCTCCATCAAAGGTGACATTTTGGATCCAGAGTTTCCAGCAGAAGTGTTCTTTGGCCGGGGGTTGATCTGGCCCGCTACACCCCGGTCCTTTCCAGACCGGCTGCTATCAATCAGGGCATTGTTGGGTCCTCTCGGCATTGTTGAAGCCAAAGAAGGGGGCAAACCCTCGGCGGATTCCAACCGGAGAGACGTTTTCACAGATTAAACTCTGACTGAACGCTTCCCAGAAAAGCCGAGGGGCAGCCGCAGTCCCAGCAGTCGGCCAAGTCAGCAGCCGGCAGAGGAAGTCAGGCTTTTCCCTGACAAAACAAGCCGCTGATTAAAACCCAAAGCACAGCGAGCACAACGCACTAAACTCCACCCTCAGAGCTGCAGCATATCGCCTCATATCAGCACTGCAGACAGCCGCTACAGTTCAGCCACTAATCTGCCTCCGAAAACTACGTTTAGTCGACCTTTAGTGGAGTCAAACCGGTTCGGGTCAGTCCAGAGGAGCAGCTTACTACAATGAAAGAGTACAAACGATAAAACTACACAGAGAAATGGGAGGGAATATTTCACCAGCAAAACAGAACTCAAAATTTGTATAAAATGACACAAAATCAGTACAAATTGATTGAAAATGTGTCCAAAATTACTTCAAATTAGTCTGAAATTACTCAAAATCTCTCTAAAATAACTCAAAATTTGTCAAGAATGACACAAAATCAGTACAAATTGACTGAAAACTTAGTTCAAATTAGTCCAGAATTATTTCAAATTAGTCCAAAATGACTCAAAACTTACCCAGAATAACTTAAAATCTCTATAAAATACCTCACAATTTGTCTAAAATGACACAAAATCAGTCCAACTTGACTGAAAACTTATCCAAAATTACTTCAAATTCGTCCAAAATGACTCAAAATCTCTACAAAATAACTCAAAATTTATGTAAAAGGACACAAAATCGGTACAAATTCACTGAAAATCTGTCCAAAATTAATTCAGATTAGTCCAAAAAACAGACAAGTCAGAGCAGCCAGTTAAATTAAATGGTAAAAATGATTATAATTAAATGAATAATTAGCTACATTCATATCAGACAAAGGAACTGGGCAGTTTGAAAATTAAAGAAGATTGAGGGTTAAATAGGGTTAATTAAATATATTCCAGATCAAACTGACCCATGAACGTCACTGCAGCTGCTGAGAACCTAACAGGACGTATTAATTATTATACATCCCTGTCTAACAGACCTGCCTTCCAGAAATACCTGAAATGCCCACATTCTGATGAACAGAGCACCTGTGTTCAGCTGCTACAGGAAGTTCTCCGTCTATGAAGCAGCTGTCGGCTGGAAGACACGACGTCTGCCATGCTGAACCTTTAATTACACGCTGCATCTTTCCTGATGAATCCTCTCTGAGCAGCTAGACGATGCGAGTCCCACGCACAGACAGCACAATACACAATACAGCAGCACTGACACGACACAACCCAGACACTAAACGACACAAACCAGACACAAAATGATAAAAACAAGACAGAGAATGCCAGAAACATGACACAGAATGACAGAAACATGACACAGAATGCCAGAAACATGACACAGAATGCCAGAAACATGACACAAAATGACAGAAACATGACACAAAATGACACAAACCAGACACAAAATGACAAAAACAAGACACAGAATGCCAGAAACATGACACAGAATGCCAGAAACATGACACAGAATGACAGAAACATGACACAGAATGCCAGAAACATGACACAGAATGACAGAAACATGACACAAAATGACAGAAACATGACACAAAATGATAAAAACAAGACAGAGAATGCCAGAAACATGACACAGAATGCCAGAAACATGACACAGAATGACAGAAACATGACACAAAATGACAGAAACATGACACAAAATGACACAAACCAGACACAAAATGACAAAAACAAGACACAGAATGCCAGAAACATGACACAAAATGACACAACCCAGACACTAAACGACACAACCCAGACACAAAATGATAAAAACAAGACAGAGAATGCCAGAAACATGACACAGAATGCCAGAAACATGACACAGAATGACAGAAACATGACACAAAATGACAGAAACATGACACAAAATGACAGAAACATGACACAAAATGACAGAAACAAGACACAGAATGACAGAAACATGACACAAAATGACAGAAACATGACACAGAATGCCAGAAACATGACACAAAATGACAGAAACATGACACAAAATGACAGAAACATGACACAAAATGACACAAACCAGACACAAAATGACAAAAACAAGACACAGAATGCCAGAAACATGACACAAAATGACAGAAACATGACACAAAATGACAGAAACATGACACAAAATGACACAAACCAGACACAAAATGACAGAAACATGACACAAAAGGACAGAAACAAGACACAGAATGACAGAAACATGACACAAAATGACAGAAACATGACACAAAATGACACAAACCAGACACAAAATGACACAAACCAGACACAAAATGACAAAAACAAGACACAGAATGACAGAAACAAGACACAGAATGCCAGAAACATGACACAAAATGACAGAAACATGACACAAAATGACAGAAACATGACACAAAATGACAGAAACATGACACAAAATGACACAAACCAGACACAAAATGACAGAAACATGACACAAAAGGACAGAAACAAGACACAGAATGCCAGAAACATGACACAGAATGACAGAAACATGACACAAAATGACAGAAACATGACACAAAATGACAGAAACATGACACAAAATGACAGAAACATGACACAGAATGACAGAAACATGACACAAAATGACAGAAACATGACACAAAATGACAGAAACATGACACAAAATGACACAAACCAGACACAAAATGACAAAAACAAGACACAGAATGACAGAAACATGACACAAAATGACAGAAACATGACACAAAATGACAGAAACATGACACAAAATGACAATAACGAGACACAAAATGACAAAAACAAGACACAGAATGCCAGAAACATGACACAGAATGACAGAAACATGACACAAAATGACAGAAACATGACACAAAATGACAGAAACATGACACAAAATGACACAAACCAGACACAAAATGACACAAACCAGACACAAAATGACAGAAACATGACACAAAAGGACAGAAACAAGACACAGAATGACAGAAACATGACACAAAATGACAGAAACATGACACAAAATGACACAAACCAGACACAAAATGACAAAAACATGACACAAAATGACAGAAACATGACACAAAATGACAGAAACATGACACAAAATGACACAAACCAGACACAAAATGACAGAAACATGACACAAAATGACAGAAACATGACACAAAATGACAGAAACATGACACAAAATGACACAAACCAGACACAAAATGACAGAAACATGACACAAAAGGACAGAAACAAGACACAGAATGCCAGAAACATGACACAGAATGACAGAAACATGACACAAAATGACAGAAACATGACACAAAATGACAGAAACATGACACAAAATGACACAAACCAGACACAAAATGACAAAAACAAGACACAGAATGACAGAAACATGACACAAAATGACAGAAACATGACACAAAATGACAGAAACATGACACAAAATGACAATAACGAGACACAAAATGACAAAAACAAGACACAGAATGACAGAAACATGACACAAAATGACAGAAACGTGACACAAAATGACAGAAACATGACACAAAATGAGAAAAACAAGACACAAAATGACAAAAACGAGACACAAAATCACAAAAATGAGACACAAAATGACAAAAACGAGACACAAAATGACAAAAACGAGACACAAAATGACAAAAACGAGACACAAAATGACAGAAACATGACACAAAATGAGAAAAACAAGACACAAAATGACAAAAACAAGACACAAAATGACAGAAACATGACACAAAATGAGAAAAACAAGACACAAAATGACAGAAACATGACACAAAATGAGAAAAACAAGAAACAAAATGAGAAAAACAAGAAACAAAATGAGAAAAACAAGACACAAAATGACAGAAACTTGACACAAATGACAGAAACATGACACAAAATGACAGAAACATGACACAAAATGACAAAAACGAGACACAAAATGACAAAAACGACACAAAATGACAAAAACGAGACACAAAATGACAAAAACGAGACACAAAATGAGAAAAACAAGACACAAAATGACAGTAACATGACACAAAATGAGAAAAACGAGACACAAAATGACAAAAACGAGACACAAAATGAGAAAAACGAGACACAAAATGACAAAACATGACACAAAATGAGAAAAACGAGACACAAAATGAGAAAAACGAGACACAAAATGACAAAAACGAGACACAAAATGACAAAAACAAGACAGAAAATGACAGAAAGTCATCACCAGGTTCTGCTAACATGTTGTGGGAAACGTTCCATGAATAATAATTATTATTTAAAATATTATGTTGATTAAAAATGTTCCCACAATGAAAAAATAAAACCAGAAAGTAGATTTACATTTCAGTAGCTGACAAAGAAAACACGACACGGAGAGGAAACGATAGAATACAAAACCACTGAAGGAAACTGTGGGGTTTAAGGTCATAAAAATGTGATGAATTGTAATTAGAGGCAACGCTCACACTGTGTATATTCTGCAGAGATCTCATCCTGTTCACATTTATCCCTTTATATCTACACTGATGTATGTTTATATTGTTATTTACAGCTTAATCTTCTCATATACTTTGCATCGTCATACTGCTCTGCTCATACTGTGTATTTTCTGTAAATATGTACCACCATTCATACTGCTATTGGACAGTCTTCTGCTCCACATTGATCAATAATAGGTATTGATGGGCTCAGCTTTTCTGTGCTGCTTGCTAACTCTACTCTAATCCATGCTAATGTGATCTTTTTCTCAGCAGTAGAAGCTAGATATTTAGCTGCTGTTACTGCTGACCAAGAGGACAAACTGACTGATGGAAAACAGTCCAAAGAATTAGTCTGATCCTGATCATATGAGCTGGAGGGAGACGTTCAATCAAGAAAGATGGAAAATAGAAGAGAGGACATAGCTTTGCTCTACACATTCTGTAGGAACACTGGTGGATGATGGAAACGACAAGAACAGGACAGGAAACAACAAAAATGAGAGACAAAATGACAAACACATGACAGGAAACGACAGAACACCGTCCATCAGACCGCCTCAGACAGCGCTACACCTGAAACTGCTGCTGCCATGGCAACCTGAGAGCCAGGACCGACTGTACGGTCCGTCAGCGTACCTCTGGTCTGGGAAAACACGGGTCTGAATACGTAGGGAAAAACACAAAAACAGTAAAGTGTGTTTGAGGAAGGAGCCTCCCTCTGGCCTCTGTTTGGTCACCCTACCCCACGTCCACTCTGCTGCTCACCACACTCACAGAGCCCCCATTGTCCTCTGTCCTACTGTAACCCACTGAGCAGACTGGCAGCAGAAACAACACCCAGCAGGAGGCCAACAGGCGTCTACATCTCAGATCAGAACAGCAGCAAACACCGAGTAACGAGCTGAAACCACCACTCCAGGAGGATGTAGACCCACCCTGGGTAATCACAGGTGTGAGGAGATGAGCTCCGGCAGCTTAAACATCATGTGTTTTCTTATCTCTTGTGGTTTGTTTTACCTGTGGGCGGAGCCAGGAGCCAGAGGTAGGTCAGCGGGAGGAGGAGGAGGTGAGGTAAGCTCCAGGTGAGCAGCTTGTGGTGTGCATAGGACATTTTCCACGAGGACCAAGGACCTGGAGGGCAGATAGAATCATGTCAATGCAGCAAACATACCTTAATGGATTAAATCTGGTTTAACCCTCTGATCCCCAAAGCAGCGGAGTTCAAGTCAAACGGACTTCTCTGGACGTCCAGTTGAACAATCCTGTTGCTTCTCGACACAACCTTCAGTTTTCGTTCCTCCAAAATTCAGGAACGCTGCGGAGTTATGTGACGATCAAAGATCCAGAATTACAGAAGCTTTTCCAGAAATGATCTAAAACGATGGAAATTTGCTCAGAATGACATGAAAATTGTCTAAAATGACTGGAAAATGATCCAGAATCTGTCATAATTTCACTCAAATGATTAAAAATGATCCAGAATAAATTTGTCCAAGATGCTGTAAAAAAAATCATCCATAAATGACTGAAAAATGATCCAAAGTTGCAGAAAATTTGTCCAAAATTACACAAAAATTGTCAGAAATGCTAAAACACTATATAATCTGCACTCTTCTGCACAACCGCAAACCTGCTGCAGCCAACAGTCACATGACAAAAATCCAGATTTTCAGCTGAAATGCAGGCAGTTTACACAAAGTGAAGAGGAGATGAGCAATTAAAAATGTAAGCAGTAAAAAAGACGATCTATTCATCTTGTCTTTCTTGAGATTTAGAGTATTTTAATTTTGTTTTACTGCCATAAAGATACTTCTGAGTTCTCTCTCCTTCTTCATGGTGGTGCCGTTTCCATAGAGATGCAGGACTTTATAAGCCCTCAGTGAGGAAAAATGTGACGGAGTTCAGGCGGTTAATACACAAAATACTGCATGTAATAAGTAGAATTCAGTGGAAACATCATGAAACAAGTTCATACAACATGAACTACATGTGATCCTGTCAGATATTAAATTCATTCAATAAAATTTAATTAAATGTATTTTTATTATTTGTCTATGGTTAATTTATTATTCTTTTATTATTTCTAGTGACACCAACGACCAAAACCAAATTCCTTGTACGTTGTGTACGTATTTACCCATTAATTATTAAAGACTTCCAAATCCAAAGTCTGAAAATAGCAAAAATTTCTGAAAATATTATTACAATATCAGAAAAAAATTATAGCATCACTGTTATAACACTGACTGATAATAATAAAATAACTGAAATAATAAAATGTCAAAACATATCAATAGCATGTCCAAAAATATTTTGAAATGTTCAAAAAGTCTGAAATTTTTTTTTTTATTATTAATTGATCAAAAATCATATTAACATGTGAAAAGACTTCTTTTAAATGTTTGAAAATATTAAACTGTGTAAAATATTAATAAAATGTTTAAAAATGATATTAAAATGTCCAAAAATATGAAATAACATATTTCTAAAAATAAATCAAATGCCAGTAAATGTTAGAGTGTCAGCAGATATAATTAAAATGTCCATTTTAGATGTTAAAATGAAACAAGTTTGGACAGGAAGCATTTCAGCAGCAGCAGCAGCAGCAGCATTAATCACCATCTGGCTCAGGAAACAACACTTCTCAATCTATCCTGAATGTGAAGTGGATTCATGTAAAAAAGCAGCAAACTGCGGCCCAGAAACTCTCGTTTACCTTTCTCCCGGCCAGGTGGTGGAAGAAGGAAGCAGGAAGAGCAGAGGAGCAGTTAGGTCGGCAGGTGAAGACGGGTCGACACCAGATCCAACATGATGCTGCTGCAGGAGCTTCAGCGGCTCAGCTGCTCCGAGGCCACGCTGCCGAGAGACAGAAGTTCATCATTTAACATTAATCACAGCAGGACCAACATGACGGGGTTAACCTCTGTCTGATAGACAGCAAAAAGAGCTGCAGAGAGACGGAAGTTCATCATTTCACGTAGCAGGACCAACATGACGGAGTTAACGTTCATCTGATGGATGCAGAAAGAGCTGCAGAGAGACGGAAGTTCATCATTTAACATTAATCACAGCAGGACCAACATGACGGGTTAACCTCTGTCTGATGGATGCAGAAAGAGCTGCAGAGAGACGGAAGTTCATCATTTAACATTAATCACAGCAGGACCAACATGACGGGGTTAACCTCTGTCTGATAGACAAAGAGCTGCAGAGAGACGGAAGTTCATCATTTAACGTTAATCACAGCAGGACCAACATGACGGGGTTAACCTCTGTCTGATAGACAGCAAAAAGAGCTGCAGAGAGACGGAAGTTCATCATTTAACGTTAATCACAGCAGGACCAACATGATGGGGTTAACCTCTGTCTGATAGAAAAAGAGCTGCAGAGATACGGAAGTTCATCATTTCACGTTAATCACAGCAGGACCAACATGACGGGGTTAACCTCTGTCTGATAGACAGCAAAAAGAGCTGCAGAGAGACGGAAGTTCATCATTTAACATTAATCACAGCAGGACCAAGATGACTGGGTTAACGTTCATCTGATGGATGCAGAAAGAGCTGCAGAGTTATGATAAATATTCATATTTTCACTGTATAAATAATGTGAATTATTTTCTTCTGTTCCGTGATTACTGACAGAAATGGTGCTGCAGCTCTAATAGTTAACTTTTTTGTATATTTTTGGACATTTTAATTAGATTTGCTGACAATAATATTTTCTGGTATTTGATGAATTTTTTGAAATTTGTTTTTCCATATTTGTGGACATTTTTACTAACATTTTTGGACATTTCAATATTATTTTTAGACATTGTATTAATATTTTAGACATTTTAATATTTTCAGATTTTTAAAAATCTTTTTTCAAAAATGTTATAAGTACTGTAGAAGTCTTTACTATTTTTTTGCACATTATTATGAATAATTTACAAATTTTTCAAAATAATATTTTCAGACTTTTTGGACATTTAAAACTATTTTTGGATATGCTATTGATATGTTTGGACATTTTATCATTTTCTGTTATTTTATTATTGTCAGTCAGTGCTATATTATAGCAGTCATGTTATAATATTTTCTAATATTTTCATAATATTTTCAGAAATTTTATTGCTATTTTCAGACTTGGTGTTTATATGTTCCTATATTTTAACCATATTATTTAATATTTCCAAATTTTTAAAACTATTTTGGAAGTCTTTAATAATTTTTCACACGTTATTATAATTTTTATATTTTCAGACTTTTGACATTTTTTTATATTTTTGACCATGCTATTGATAACTTCTGACATTTTAAGACTTTTGGGGGACATTTTATTATTTTCAGTCATGTTATAATATTTTCTGATATCTTAATATTTTCAGAAATTTAATTGCTATTTTCAGACAGTTTATTTATATTTTCCTACATTTTAAGAATATTTCATTATATTTTAACCATTTTTTGGCATTACATTAATATTTTTTATACCTGTTATTTGTATTTTCAGAAATGTTATTGATATTTTTGGACTTTTATTTAATATTTTCTGACACTCTAATAATATTTTCAGAAATGTTATTGATCTTTTTGGATATTTCATTAATATTTTCTGACATTTTAATATAATTCTCCTACATTTTAATAACATTTCTTGACATTTTAACCAGTTTTGGCATTACATTAATTTTCTTTATACCCGTTATTTGTTTTTTCAGAAATGTTATTGATATTTTTGGACATTTAATTAATATTTTCGGACATTTTAATGATATTTTCTGAAATTGCATTGCTATTTTCAGAGAGTACATTTATATTTTCCAACATTTTAAGAACATTTCTTGACATTTTGGTCATTTTATGGAATTACATTAGTACTTTTTTAAAGAACTGTTATTAATATTTTCAGAAAGGTGACTGATCTTTTTGGACATTTAATTAGTATTTTTGACATTTTAATAACATTTTCCTGCATTTTAATTTTTTTTTAATTTGTTTTTTTTTTTTTTACATTTTAACGATTTTTTGGCATTACATTAATATGTTTTTAGATCTGTTATTAGTATTTTCAGAAATACTAATTATATTTTTGGATAATTTATTGATATTTTCAGACATTGTATTCCAACAACCTTTAGCACATCAACTTGATAACAAAAGTTTCTCGGCAGCTTTAATTGGAGATGGAATATTTTAGGAACCGTGCTTTCATTTGAACATGTGGATCTGAATATTACAAAATGATGACGTTATATAATCAGTGACTGATACGATTGAAGGAAACAGCCCAGAGTTAAAGAAATGTACATTCTGAAGCCAGCTCCTTTTACATTTATTCTTCCTGTCAGAGGATAAAACAAACATGATGCAACAGTGGTGTTAAAATCCTGCTGACAGTCGCTTCAGGAGGTGCAACATGACTCACATTCTTCTAGTTTCTTCCTTTAACTGCTAGCTGAAGAACAATGGAAGTGAAAATGAGAGAAAGAGGCGAACATAGTTCTCCAGTGGGCGTGTCGCTGAAAGCATAATTCACTTCAATGAGTGTCGCTGTGAATCCGCCCTTCATTATGTTGTTATTGAGCAGCTTATTAACAGGCTGGTTTCATAACCAACATTAAAATGAAAAACAGCTCAGATGTGGAAATACTCGAACTACAACTACAGCTTCAGTCCAGTTTACATCCAGAAAATCTCTCTCTCTTTCATCTTATTAGACACGTAAGGGACATTTTATTACGGTTATCCATATAAAACTTTAAGTAACAGCAAATATCTGTAAAATAATTCGATTTTTGCTGATTTAAATACAGTAAAACTCATTTTACGTCAAATATTGTAAAAGATTTGTGTAATTTTATGGTGAAAGACTGAAAATGACTGAGTTACTTTATACAAAAATACAGATTGTGATGTGGACATTCTTTCTCTGTTTTTTTAAGGCTAGAGTGTAAATGAAAATAGTTTTCTGTGATTTTACAACATATTATTTGCAAATTAACAGTCGATTTTTGCTTAAATAAAGAAAATAATTATGTGTTCTTTTACGTTTCTTATTTTTTGCAAAAATACAGATTCTGTATTTATATCTGTGTGGACATTTTTTTTCTCTGTTTTTTAAGGGTTAATGTGTAAATGAAAGCATTTTTCTCTGATTTTACAACATATCTGTAAATTAACAAACAGGAGGAATCTGTAAAATTCAATTCAATTCAAAAATCATTTATCATTGCTTAGCACCTTTTATGCACCTTTAAATAACAGCAAATTTTTAACATTGATTTATTATCCCTTATTAATCCCACGAGGGGAAATTTTGATTTTCACATATCCCCCTATTGGAGGGGTGAGAGTGCAGGGTCAGCCACGGCATGGCAGCCTGGAGCAGGAAGGGTTAAGGGTCTTGCTAAAATCCACATCAGGGTTTGAACCTCTGACCTTCTGATCAGTAGTCCAGACACATAACCGTCACGCCACCAAAGCAGTAAAACAGTTTTAAAAGATTATTTTCCATTTATTAGCACCTTTGATGCATAACTTTTCTTTTACATAACAGCAATTATCTGTTGCTAATTTTATGGTCAAATATTGTAAAAGAACAAATTAGTATTTGTAAAAATACAGACTTCAGATGTGGAGGTGCAAACTTTTCCTGTGATTTTACTTATTATTATCTTATGTCCCAAAACAGAGACAATCTGAAAAACAACATTTAAAAACTAGTTTTCCATTTTTCAATCATTGATGTACATTTTTATTACCTGTAAAATAATGACATGTTTTCTAAATGATTTAAATAAAGTAAAAATGGTGTAATTTTGCAGTCAAACATTGTAAAAGAGAACATGAGCCATCAGGTGGATTATGATGCTTTAAACATCCACATCTGTTCAGACTCGTCTCATAAATGAAGGAATAAAGACTCTGAAATGTGCACGTTCCTTGTATGTGTTCACGTTTGTAGATTCTAATAAAAGTAGACGATGCTTCAAATACTGATTCTGCTGCATAGACGCTGCTAAATTCTAAAACATGGACACCGAAATCCTCATCACAGAAGCGCCAAAGAATCAGCCCAGCTTCAAGGTGAACACTGACAAATAGCGACAGATCCAGCTTCAGACTGAACTGTGGCCTCAGCCTGGCCTTCTGTTCCACAGTTATTCTGCTAAATAACGACAGAAGAACATCACGATTTCACAGCATAGTCGACCTTCTGGATGGAAAATCCTATTAGACATTGATTGGTTAGCGTTTGGTCACTCCACATAAAATCATCCAAATCTGATAAAAGTTCCCCCAGACCTCCTCACAATCAGCTGATTCTTTATCTATAATAACTTTAGTATATTTAAGGAAGTCATGCAAAGTTTAACCGTCATACTACAGGTCCTTGAAGTCCAAAGAGGTAGACCCAACTTTATCACTTTTTAATGGCCATAATTACCACAAAAAGACACAAAATCACACCAAAAAGAGCCAAAACTACCCTGAAAGATTCAAATATGTCAGGAAAAACATGGAAAATTACCACAAAACACCAAATTGCGACAAAAGCTCAATTTCGGCAAAGTTACCCCAAAAAGAGTCAAAATCACCCTGAAACGTTCAAATATGTCAAAAAAACATAGAAAATCACGGCAAAAATGGCCAAATTTACCATGAAAAGGACCAAAACTACCATAAAACAGGTGCAATTCTGACAAAAACTCAAATTTGGTACAAAAAACATACAAAATCACCACAAAAACAGACAAAATTACCACAAAACAAGACACGAAATCACCCCAAAACAGCCAAAACTACCTTGAAAAGCTCTAATATGCCAGGAAAAACACCCGAAAATCACCACAAAAAGGACCAAAACTCCCACAAAAAGGACCAAAACTCCCACAAAAAGGACCAAAACTCCCACAAAAAGGACCAAAACTCCCACAAAACGGACCAAAACTCCCACAAAAAGGACCAAAACTCCCACAAAAAGGACCAAAACTCCCACAAAAAGGACCAAAACTCCCACAAAAAGGACCAAAACTCCCACAAAAAGGACCAAAACTCCCACAAAAAGGACCAAAACTCCCACAAAAAGGACCAAAACTCCCACAAAAAGGACCAAAACTCCCACAAAAAGGACCAAAACTCCACAAAAAGGACCAAAACTCCCACAAAAAGGACCAAAATCCCACAAAAAGGACCAAAACTCCAACAAAACGGACCAAAACTCCCACAAAAAGGACCAAAATCACCACAAAAAGGTGGAATTTCAGCAAAAAAAAAAATCAACCAAATAAGACTAAAGTTCTTTCCTGACCTCCTCAGAACATCTGGTTCTTCATCTCCAGTACCTTTATCAACAATCAGAGTTCTACCTTCATACTGTGAATATTTCCAGAGTTCCAGGTCCTTGAAGTCCATAGAGGTGGATCCAGATTTATCACTTTTTAATGGACTTTTCCATCATTTGTGAGCCTCAGAACTTCATCAGTCCAGCAGATAGAACCATGACATTTAGGAGGAAAAACATCTGAGTTCTGGGAAAAACTGACCCCAGATTAGTTTAACTCCATCCAGGAGTCTCAGTCTGAACACTGGATCTGGTTTCTGATCATTTTCTCTGTAACCAACCATGATCATCAGTATTATGGGATGTATCCTAGTGTGAACAGTATAGAGTCCTAGAAACGATCACTGGTTTAAAAAGGTCATTGTGGCTCATATCAGCATGTTGGTAGGTGGTTGGTCAGAACTATTAGAGGCGATGAAAGGATCATTTTATACACATTTTCATTGTTCAGTTTAACAGAAACTTGTTCAATAAAGTTTTCTGAATCTGAATCAAAATGGTTCAAAAATTGTCTTAAATGACACAAAAAATGGTTCAGAATGACTGAAAATGTCTCTAATGTGATAAAAAACTTGTCCAAAAGGAACCAACATTTGTCCAGAATGACACAGAAATAGTCTACAATTACTCAAAAATGGTCATAAACAAAAAAAAGAGTATTTTTAAAATTTGCTCAAAATGAAAATTTTTGACCATTATGGGTCACTGGAGAAGTTTCTGTCATTTGGGGCAAAATTAAGTAATTTAGGAGACGTTTCTGATAATTTGGGGTGAGTTATTGGGTTATTTTTGACGTCTTTTGACACTTTTTGCACATTTTTTGAGTCATTCTGGACAAGTTCGGGGGAAAAAAGGTCATTTTGGGTAAACTTTAAGGCTCATATCAGCATGTTGGTAGGTGGTTGGTCAGAAATATTATTAGCTGCTCATCTACATTTGATTCCAGGATCATCTACAGACATGATTCCTTCTGCATCCAAACTATTTTCTCAGTCCAGTTTTAATTCTCATGAAATGTAACATGTGAGATTCTCTGAATGAATTCAAACCCTGACAGTTCCTGCAGCATCATTTTCTGTCCAGTAGAAAAGACAAGTGTTGACACCAGATTACACGTCATCACAGTCTGAGGACGGAAACAGAACCTGACCTGAACTCTTTCAGAGGAGGAAACAAACGAGCTCTGAGCGCTGCTTTAATGAGATCAAACTGTTCTATAAAACATCTGAACTCCAAAGCTCTTTCTGCATTTCACAGCCAGAAGCTACATTCATGGTCTAAATAGAAACATTTGCAAGACTCCATTAAAATACTAAAGTTATTGTAGAACTAAGATCAGCTGATTCTGAGGAGGTCTGATCAGAGGCACTGATTGATTTTTCAGGGACTGACACATGAATTCTTGAATTCAACCACAAACATGTTTTCTGAAGTTACAGTCACATCTGAACACCAAATTCTCAATCAGATTCTCCTCAAATCAGAGCAAACTTTGGGTCAAATCTGAAGAATCAAGTCCCTGAAGGCGTTCCTGAGATATCATCAGATAACGGTTTGTACTGACAGACTGATGATTGAAAGCATAAAGCCTGAAGGCACAGAGGTACCTGAAGGTTTCTACCTCTCATAGCTGACAGGCAGCAGGTTTATCACCTGGCTGCTTCCTCCTCTGCTCCTGGACAGGTTTTGTTTTGGTTTTATTGTTGTGAGGAACTCTGGGTGGATGGAGTACAGACACACGAAGGATATATAAGCTCAACATGAATCTCAGATTTTCATTTTTTGACATTGTAACCATTTTTTGGCATTACTTTAATATTTTTCAGACCTGTTATTAATATTTTCAGAAATGATGTCAATATTTTTGGACATTTAGTTAATATTTTCTGACATTTTAATGATATTTTCAGAAATTTTATTGCTTTTTTCAGACATTTTATTTACATTTTCCTACATTTTAAGAACATTTTTTGACAAGTTAACATTTTTTTGGCATTATATCAATATTTTTCAGACCTGTTATTAATATTTTCAGAAATATTATTGACATTTTTTTTTTTTTTTTTTTTTAACATTTTAATAATATTTTTTGATATTTTAACTATTTTTTGGCATTACGTTACTATTTTTCAGACATTATTAATATTTTCAGAAACGTTATTGATATTTTTGGACATTTAATTAATATTTTCTGACACTTTAATAATGTTTTCAGAAATTTTAGTGCTATTTTTTGACATTTTAATAATATTTTTTGATATTTTAACTATTTTTTGACATTACATTACTATTTTTCAGACCTGTTATTAATATTTTCAGAAATGTTACTGATATTTTTGGACTTTAAATTAATATTTTCTGACATTTTAATAATGTTTTCAGAAATTTTAGTGCTATTTTTTGACATTTTAATAATATTTTTTGATATTTTAACTATTTTTTGACATTACATTACTATTTTTCAGACCTGTTATTAATATTTTCAGAAATGTTACTGATATTTTTGGACTTTTAATTAATATTTTCTGACATTTTAATAATATTTTTAGAAAAAAATCACCAATATTACACCATTTATGGAAAGCAGAAACTGTAAAAGCAGAAATAATCACCGGATTTTCTACTTTCCTGATGGTTCTTTAACTAATCATCTGTGAAATGCAGGAAAGCTAAACAAATCTGAGCTTAAAGTTGTGATATTTCAACGCATTGATTCTTTAATTTTCTTGTTAAATCAATAATCAAAGAAATCCAACTTTAACTTCCTCTTTATTTCTGTTTTCCATCATTCTAACTCCTGACAGAAGACATCTCTGATCCTCTACATGTAAATTTCCCCTGGCGTGGGGAGAAATAAAGAACTTATCTTATCTTATCTTACTCCAAGCCGGGACACAAACCAGGGATCTTCTAGCTGTGAGGCAACAGTACTAACCACTGAGCCTCCGTACAGCCAAGTCTCAAATCAAGCTAGGAAATAATTAACTTATTAACTGCGTCACAAACAGAGGTGAGACTCAGACTGTGTTTCTGTTGAGATATAAAACATAAACTCTGGAGATAAGAAAAGCACACCTTATTTCCCTTCATCCCTCCTTCTAGCAGTAAAGCAGAAGTGGAGAGAAGGGAACAGATCCTAGAACACAGAGTTCAAAATGTTCCACCAGGAGACCGCTGAGGGGAAAACGGTCATAAATCAGGCTGATTTCACAAGCTGTTGCTACCAACCAGCCTGTAGGTTCAGCTTCAGCACGTCACATCCACAAGTCTGGAAGGAATTACCTCCGTTCACCCACAGCAGGAAGTTACCGGTTCTCTTCAGATTATAGTTTAATATCAACGACAGCTGTTGGTCTAAAACAGGCTGAACAACCACACCTGAGCCCATCCAACCACACCTGAGACCATCCCACCACACCTGAGACCATCCCACCACACCTGAGACCATCCCACCACACCTGAGACCATCCAACCACACCTGAGACCATCCAACCACACCTGAGACCATCCCACCACACCTGAGACCATCCCACCACACCTGAGACCATCCAACCACACCTGAGTCCATCCCACCACACCTGAGACCATCCCACCACACCTGAGACCATCCAACCACACCTGAGACCATCCAACCACACCTGAGACCATCCAACCACACCTGAGACCATCCCACCACACCTGAGACCATCCAACCACACCTGAGACCATCCAACCACACCTGAGACCATCCAACCACACCTGAGACCATCCCACCACACCTGAGACCATCCAACCACACCTGAGACCATCCCACCACACCTGAGACCATCCAACCACACCTGAGACCATCCAACCACACCTGAGACCATCCAACCACACCTGAGACCATCCCACCACACCTGAGACCATCCAACCACACCTGAGACCATCCAACCACACCTGAGACCATCCAACCACACCTGAGACCATCCCACCACACCTGAGACCATCCCACCACACCTGAGACCATCCAACCACACCTGAGACCATCCAACCACACCTGAGACCATCCCACCACACCTGAGACCATCCCACCACACCTGAGACCATCCAACCACACCTGAGACCATCCAACCACACCTGAGACCATCCAACTACGCCTGAGACCATCCAACTACGCCTGAGACCATCCAACCACACCTGAGACCATCCAACCACACCTGAGACCATCCAACCACGCCTGAGACCATCCAACCACACCTGAGACCATCCAACCACACCTGAGACCATCCAACCACGCCTGAGACCATCCAACCACGCCTGAGATCATCCAACCACACCTGAGACCATCTCACCACGCCTGAGACCATCCAACCACGCCTGAGATCATCCAACCACGCCTGAGATCATCCAACCACACCTGAGACCATCCAACCACACCTGAGACCATCCAACCACACCTGAGACCATCCAACCACGCCTGAGACCATCCCACCACACCTGAGACCATCCCACCACACCTGAGACCATCCAACCACACCTGAGACCATCCCACCACACCTGAGACCATCCCACCACACCTGAGACCATCCAACCACACCTGAGACCATCCAACCACACCTGAGACCATCCAACTACGCCTGAGACCATCCAACTACGCCTGAGACCATCCAACCACACCTGAGACCATCCAACCACACCTGAGACCATCCAACCACACCTGAGACCATCCAACCACACCTGAGACCATCCAACCACACCTGAGATCATCCAACCACGCCTGAGACCATCCAACCACGCCTGAGATCATCCAACCACACCTGAGACCATCTCACCACACCTGAGACCATCCAACCACGCCTGAGATCATCCAACCACGCCTGAGATCATCCAACCACACCTGAGACCATCCAACCACACCTGAGACCATCCAACCACGCCTGAGACCATCCCACCACACCTGAGACCATCCCACCACACCTGAGACCATCCAACCACACCTGAGACCATCCAACCACACCTGAGACCATCCAACTACGCCTGAGACCATCCAACCACGCCTGAGACCATCCCACCACACCTGAGACCATCCAACCACACCTGAGACCATCCAACCACACCTGAGACCATCCCACCACGCCTGAGACCATCCAACCACACCTGAGACCATCCAACTACGCCTGAGACATCCAACCACGCCTGAGACCATCCAACCACACCTGAGACCATCCAACCACACCTGAGACCATCCCACCACACCTGAGACCATCCAACTACGCCTGAGACCATCCCACCACACCTGAGACCATCCCACCACGCGTGAGACCATCCCACCACACCTGAGACATCCCACCACACCTGAGACCATCCAACCACGCCTGAGATCATCCAACCACGCCTGAGACCATCCAACCACACCTGAGACCATCCCACCACACCTGAGACCATCCCACCACACCTGAGACCATCCAACCACGCCTGAGACCATCCCACCACACCTGAGACCATCCCACCACACCTGAGACCATCCAACCACACCTGAGACCATCCCACCACGCCTGAGACCATCTCACCACACCTGAGACCATCTCACCACACCTGAGACCATCCCACCACACCTGAGATCATTCTACCACGCCTGAGACCATCCAACCACACCTGAGACCATCCAATCACACCAGAGACCATCCAACCACACCTGAGACCATCCAACTACGCCTGAGACCATCCAACCACACCTGAGGCCATCCAACCACGCCTGAGGCCAACCCACCACGCCTGAGACCATCCAACCACGCCTGAGATCATCCAACCACGCCTGAGATCATCCAACCACGCCTGAGACCATCCAACCATGCCTGAGACCATCAAACCACGCCTGAGACCAACCTGAGATCATCCAACCACACCTGAGACCAACCTGAGACGATCCAACCACACTTGAGACCAACCTGAGACCATCCAACCACACCTTCTTAGCACCTTTTATACATAATTTGTCTTTAAATAACAGCAATTATCTGTAAATGAATTATATTTTTTTTGATTTAATTACAACTAATGGACAAAAGGGAAAAAAAAACAAAATGACAAAAATGAGACACAAAACAACATATAAAGCAAAACACAAAATGACAAAAACAAGACAGAAAAACACAAGCGAGACAAAAAGGAAACACAAAATTACAAAAATAAGAAACAAAACGACAAAAACATGAGACAAAAGTCAGACAGAAAAGACAAAAAACAACAAAAACAAGACAAAGTATTAGAAAAATGAGACACAAAACAACAAAAATTAGAAACAAAATGACAAAAAATGAGACAAACGACACAAAACACAAAAAAGAGACAAAATATTAGACAAAAAAGATGCAAAGCAACAAAAAAATGGACAAAAACAAGGCAAAAAATTACACAAAAGAAACAAAATGTAAGAAAAATACACAAACAACACAAGCGAGACAAAATGACAAAAACGACACAACAGCGAACAAAGCGAAACAAAATGAAAAAAATAAGACAAAAAACAAGTGAGACAAGAAGGAAACACAAAATGACAAAAAGGAGAAACAAACGTCAGACAAAAAAAGGACAAAACAACAAAAACAAGACAAAATATTACAAAAATGAGACACAAAACGACAAAAGAACAATGAACAATCTAGTATTTTACTTTAGGATCTAAACAACTTGTCATGGTCTAGAAATGATTTTAAATTTATAGTTTTACTAATTTACAATCTGCAGTTAATGTCTTCTCTGGAATTTTTACACTTTGAGGACCGGATTGGACCCTCTGGAGGACCACTTTTGGCCCGAGGGCCTCATGTTGGACACCCCTGGTTTAAACGGTGGATATGTAGTGTGTTTTGCTGGAATAAAACCTGCTTACTAACCTGTTCCATGGCTGTTTAGTAGTATTTTACTTTAATAAACCTGATCACTAACCTGTTTCGTGGCTGTTTAGTAGTATTTTTCTTTAATAAACCTGATCACTAACCTGTTCCATGGCTGTTTAGTAGTATTTTACTTTAATAAACCTGATCACTAACCTGTTCCATGGCTGTTTAGTAGTTTTATACTTTAATAAACCTGATCACTAACCTGTTCCGTGGCTGTTTAGTAGTATTTTTCTTTAATAAACCTGATCACTAACCTGTTCCATGGCTGTTTAGTAGTTTTATACTTTAATAAACCTGATCACTAACCTGTTCCGTGGCTGTTTAGTAGTATTTTTCTTTAATATACCTGATCACTAACCTGTTCCGTGGCTGTTTAGTAGTATTTTTCTTTAATAAACCTGATCACTAACCTGTTTCGTGGCTGTTTAGTAGTTTTATACTTTAATAAACCTGATCACTAACCTGTTCCATGGCTGTTTAGTAGTTTTATACTTTAATAAACCTGATCACTAACCTGTTTCATGGCTGTTTAGTAGTTTTATACTTTAATATACCTCATCACTAACCTGTTTCGTGGCTGTTTAGTAGTATTTTTCTTTAATATACCTGATCACTAACCTGTTTCGTGGCTGTTTAGTAGTATTTTTCTTTAATATACCTGATCACTAACCTGTTTCGTGGCTGTTTAGTAGTATTTTTCTTTAATATACCTGATCACTAACTTGTTTCGTGGCTGTTTAGTAGTATTTTACTTTAATAAACCTGATCACTAACCTGTTCCGTGGCTGTTTAGTAGTTTTATACTTTAATAAACCTGATCACTAACCTGTTCCGTGGCTGTAAAGTAGTATTTTTCTTTAATAAACCTGATCACTAACCTGTTCCATGGCTGTTTAGTAGTATTTTACTTTAATAAACCTGATCACTAACCTGTTTCGTGGCTGTTTAGTAGTATTTTTCTTTAATAAACCTGATCACTAACCTGTTCCATGGCTGTTTAGTAGTATTTTACTTTAATAAACCTGATCACTAACCTGTTCCATGGCTGTTTAGTAGTTTTATACTTTAATAAACCTGATCACTAACCTGTTCCGTGGCTGTTTAGTAGTATTTTTCTTTAATATACCTGATCACTAACCTGTTCCGTGGCTGTTTAGTAGTATTTTTCTTTAATAAACCTGATCACTAACCTGTTTCGTGGCTGTTTAGTAGTTTTATACTTTAATAAACCTGATCACTAACCTGTTCCATGGCTGTTTAGTAGTTTTATACTTTAATAAACCTGATCACTAACCTGTTTCGTGGCTGTTTAGTAGTATTTTTCTTTAATAAACCTGATCACTAACCTGTTCCGTTTCTGTTTAGTAGTATTTTTCTTTAATATACCTGATCACTAACCTGTTTCGTGGCTGTTTAGTAGTATTTTTCTTTAATATACCTGATCACTAACTTGTTTCGTGGCTGTTTAGTAGTATTTTACTTTAATAAACCTGATCACTAACCTGTTCCGTGGCTGTTTAGTAGTTTTATACTTTAATAAACCTGATCACTAACCTGTTCCGTGGCTGTAAAGTAGTATTTTTCTTTAATAAACCTGATCACTAACCTGTTCCGTGGCTGTTTAGTAGTATTTTTCTTTAATAAACCTGATCACTAACCTGTTCCGTGGCTGTTTAGTAGTATTTTTCTTTAATAAACCTGATCACTAACCTGTTCCGTGGCTCTTCATTCCTGCTCGCTCACCTCCCACGGCCTCCCCTGCTGTAATCAGCAGCTCAGATAAATCCACAAACACTCATTTATCCCGCTGTGCTTGTTTTTCTCGCCCAGGTAGGAAACAGAAAAAAGGAAGCTCCAGGTAAAAATAAATCCACAGCAGAAAATGTGAGCGATCCAGTCACGTTGTTCCTCCTCCTTGAAGTTGCTGAAGCCACAGGGAGGACTTTTTCTCCTGCGAATGTCTGAAGGCTACTGCTGACGCTCAGGTGGCCTCGGTCACCTGGGCTGATGACAGCTCAGCCATTACACCCTCCTCAGAGGCTCCAGCTGAACAATGATGTGTTTAGATGAATCCAGCCTCTCTGAGTGTTTCCTCAGGTTGATGGAGCTTCCTCTGATGACACCAGAGCCCACGCACCGCTTCTTCTGGCTGCGACAGGGAGGAAAATAGGCTGCTTTTATTTCTAGTTTATGCAGAATCCTTCAACAACACAACAGCAATAAACCTCCCACTTTGCTCTGACAGCATCCTAATCCTAAAATAACATCTAAATGAAGGCAAAGCAAGAATCAAAAACAAGAAAATCCCTGAGTATGAAGAATCACACAAGACTAAATTATAAATAAACCATGAAGACATCCCATGTTCTCCGTACATCTCAACTCACGCTACACATGCGATCAGTCTGTAACTTCTTACATAATCTTCTCCAGAGGATTCAGGCTCTTTTTTCCAGTAATCAAAGTCATTTTAGCTGCTTTCGCTTTCTCTTCAACTGCATTTATTTTGTTTTGCAGCAGCAGCACAAAGGCAGAGCACAACGCCAGCAGTAGATATTAACATTTTCATGCCTTTTACCACTCCTTTCTTGGTTTTATCTGTTTTGTTTCCTTTCAGTTTATTATTTCTACTCCTGTTGAACGTCACTGATGTCTGAAGCTGCAGTTAACCATGATTCTCAGTCCGTTAACCTGTCTGTTATCTGTTTTTATTAATCACATCATTGTTTGCTCTATAAAATGGTAGAAAAAGCAGATTAGTGCTTCCAAAGCTCAAGACGACATCCTCAAATGTCTCGTTTTGACCAAAATAGTCTGTTTACTGTCCCACAGATCGATTTCCAACAGCTAAGTAAATATTCGTTGCAGCTCTGCCAGTGACGCTGATTGATGAGTCTGTTTCTGCTTTTTCAGGCAAGACTGAACCGAACTGTCAATGACCTGATTAGATCCATATAAATGGTCCGTTCATGTCAGAATTCAGGAGATATGTCGTTGCAGAGTTAGACTAAGACTTTGTTCAGGGTTTACTTATTTGTTTTTAGGACCTAAAACTAAATTCTGTTAAATGTTTGCCTGAATTTGAACCTGAACTCCATACGTTTTCAGACCTCTGAGATGTTCCATTTTCATCTTCAAAAAATATCTTTGTTGGGAAGCCATTTAAAGAGCTCAGTATCACAAAAATAAAACTCCTGAAGCCATGTAGTTTGGTGGTGGTCCTTGAAAATGGAAGGAAATGTTCATTCCGGACTGGTCTAGTGTCTCCATAAAGTCCCTGTAAGTGTATGTCTATGGATGGATCCATATTTCTACTAAAATACAGTTTTTTCACCAACTGTTGAGGCTCCAACATCAGTACAATCTGATGTGGGGCAAAACAAGGTTTATCTTTTTTTTTGTTGCAAATTTGACTTCAAACTCATCCAAATTATTGAAACTCGTCCAAAATGACTCAAATTTTGACTTCAAACGTGTCTGAAATGTGTCATAATATGTCCTAAATGACTGAAAATTTGTCCAAAATTAGCAGACTGTCCAAAATGACAAAACAGCTGTCTAGAATCACTTGAAATTTAAGTAAAATACATTAAAGATTGCCCAAAATGTCAATATTAACCAATAATCTGTCACTGAAAATGGAAAAAAGTGCAAAATGTTCAATCAAGGCTGGTCTAGTGTCTCCAGAAAGTTCCTGTCAGTGTTTATCTATGGATGGATCCATATTTCTACTAAATACAGTCTTTGGTCCACATTTCTCCAAGTGTTGAGGCTCTAACATCAGTAGAATCTGATGGGTTAAAGTTTGACCAGACAAGGTTCGTTTTTTTTTACTGTTGTTTGTTCAAAATCCTAGAAAAATGTCCAAAATTACTCACTCAATTGTCCAAAATGACTTGAAATTTCTCATAATATACTCAGAATGACTTCAGATCTGTTGAAAATTCCTTGAAAATTGCCCCCCAAAATTTAAAATTGTCCAAAATTACCTTGAAAATGGAAAGAAATGTGCTAAACTTTCACTTTAGTCTGGTATAGTGTCCCCATAAAGTTCCTGTCAGTGTAGATCTATGGATGGATCCATATTTATACTAAAACACAGTCTTTGGTCCACATTTCTCCAAGTGTTGAGGCTCTAACATCAATAGAATCTGATGTGTTAAAGTTTGACCAGACACACATTTTGCATGGATCTATGACTATTTTAACTCTTTAATATTGATCAAATAAATCAGAAAACAGTCCTGAATCCTGATGATCCAGGTATCTGCTAGAGAAACTCCACTCTGTAGATTATTTATGCTCATTTCCAGATTCAGGACAGGACTCGGTGCATAAGAGCAGGTCTGTCAGTAACATGAAACACGTGAATCAACGCACTGGGAGGATAATATATCAGACAAAATGGTGGTTCTCCTGCATTATGGATCTACCAGCCTAGAACCAGCAGAGCTCCGGTGTGCCTGCAGCTGTCAGATGGTTTCCTGCAGGCCGGTCACCGAACCACCAGCCCTGGAACTCACCACCGTGTCACCTGTCGTTCTGAGCGGCTCTGAGCACCCGCTGGAGGCTGCTCACCTTAACGTATCCCACCTGGACAATCCGGTTAAAGCACCCTGAGGCTAACAGCTGCTGACACCTCCGATCCGCCGACCGGGATCCTCCGGCGGCAGCTTGGATTCTGAAAAGCAACCGGGAACTCACGGTGGCAGGGAGCTGGTCAGACCGTCGCTCCGGGTCGGTCGCCGTGTTCAGCCGTGTCGTCGTCGGTGCTGTCCCGGTGCAGTAAACTGGGTCAGTGTTTCTCTCCGTACAGCTGATGCGCGTCCGCCGACCGTCAAGCTAGAGGCTACGCATGGGGCTAACGGCGGATTTCAGCGTAAAGCGACGCGACTTTGGGGATTTTAACGGTCGACAGAAGCACAACAGCTCAACTTAACAACATCTAAATAAAATAATATTCATCCAGTTACGTCATACGCACAGTAAAATTACACAAACGCCTATTCTAATCCTAGTTTATCTGCTTCTGCGTCTTAAATTAGCCTCACGGACAATACATCCGATTACAGCCTGCTACTTCCGGTAGCCCCCACCGAACGTCAAGCTAGCGGCTACGTACGGAGCTAATGGCGGTTTTCAGCGTAAAGCGACGCGACTGTTGGGAATTTAACGGTCTACAGAAGCACAACAGCTCAACTTAACGACATCTAAATAAAATAATATCTATCCAGTTACGCACAGTAAAATTACACAAAAGCCTATTCTAATAGTAGTTTATCTGCTTCTGCGTCTTAAATTAGCCTCCTGGACGATAATCTGGCTACATCCGGTTACATCCCGATACTTCCGGTAGCCGCCACCTACCGACCAACAGCAAAAACACTCAGCTCGACCCAAACATTTAACCTGCAGAGCTCTGGTCATGTTCCTCCTGGTTTTTATAGTTTAAAATAAATAATAATAATGAAAAAAATACGAATTAAAATGTCTTCTTTCACTAAATTTAGTAACATAACTTCCTGAACCCTGCTCTGAAGTTAGCTTCAGATTCGACCCTTAAGGGTAAAGTTCAGGAAAATTCAATTCTCAGCTCCCAACCGCTGATTCTGCATTTTATTTACTACATTTTCATGACGTGAAACAGTGTTAGATATTTCATGCAAAGTATTATTCATGTACAATATCTACATTTAAATTTATTAAGCCTTTATTCTGTTTTTTGGTAGATCTTGGTTTGTCTTTATTTTCATCATTATTATTTTATGTCTGGATCCCATTAGACCAGGTCCAGATTCAGTGGATAAAATCTTATTTAAATTCAGGAAACAGTGTGTTTGCATTAATGGTGTCAAATAAACTTTTCTAGATGTCCCTGTTGGATTACCTCAGGGCTCAGTACTTGCCCTCTGTTTTTCTCTATGTATATGAATGACTTGCCAAATTCATGTGCTAACGTGGAATTTCAAATGTACGCTGATGATGCTGTTATCATCACCAGTGCCAAGACTACTCCAGAAGCACCCTCTATTCTTACTTCAGCTCTGGTTCCTGTAAATGAATGGCTTTTTAAATCATGCCTGCTACTGAATTCAACTAAAACTGTTTGTATGATGTTCACAAAGCAACCATCAGACATCAAACATTCAAGAGTCTTTTTGTGAAGACAGGAACTAGAAACTGCCCCTGAATTCAAATATCTTGGTGTGACTCTTGACTCCACCCTGTGTTACAAGACTCACATTAAAACAATATCTAACACAGTGAAATTCAACCTGAACAATTTTAGACAAATTAGACCTTTCATAACATATGGTGCTGCAAGAATGTTTCTACATTCCATGATATTATCACACATGGAATACTGCATAACATATTGGTCGCTGATTGGTGTAAATACATGCAAGATCATAGAATCACTCTATAAAAAATTGTTGAAGGTGTTTGATAGAAAACCAGTGTCATATCATGTCTGCAGTATCTTATAGAAGCACAACCTATTGAGCTTTGAGACTTTTAAAACTTTTGAATGTGCTTATTTGATGTACAATGTGTTCCATGGACTCGCCCCACCCCCCATGTCTAACTGTCTTTAAAGAAGGGCTCACAGTGGTCTCAGGACCAGGGCCTCCTCTAGAGGGGACTGTGAGGTCCCATACAGAAAAACGGCGTTCGGACAAAATGCTCTTTCTGTGAAGGCCAGTAAAATCTGTAACAGTCTTCCACTCTCCATCAGGGAGTGTCCCACGTTAGCAACCTTCAAAACTCCCTTTAAACAGTGGCTGAAAGTGAACCAATCTTGTGACCACTGACTTGTAACTTCTTTGTGTACACTTTGTAATGTCCTTTTATTGTGACCTATTGTCTTTTTTGCAAATTATTGTCCTATGTTTTATTGTATGTTTCACTGTTATGTTTTCTTTGTGTACTTTTTGCAATGTGCTTTTATTTTGACTTATTGTTTTATGTATCAGTTATGTCATTTTTCTTAGGGACTGAGGATGTAAATTAGTATTGTGCTATAATTCGGCATATTTACGCCCATTGCTGTATATATAGGTGTTTATTAATGTGCACTGTCCCTACCAAATAAAGAAATAAATGCAATAATAAATGCAAACCCACTATAGGCAGAATGGTCAAATGTCAACCAGATTGTCCTACAGAGGTTAAGAGTCTTGGGAACATAGTCTCAAATCATATTATTTTTCTTTATTTGATTTATGAAAATGCAAAAAGTGACATTTTGCTTCTTTTTTTTGCATTTAGACCACATAATACAAGGTCCAGATCTAAACCTAATATATATAGCCAGGTCACATCTGGACTGGATTTTTCTACAGAGGCCAAAGAGTCTGTAAGAATGCAATGTAGGATAGTTTGAATGGTGGATAAACATCCTCAGTCAACTTCCACACAAATCCAGGCTGTCCTGCAGACTCAGGGTATAAAGTGTCAGCTCGGACCATACGTGGTCATCTGAAGGAGAAGAAGATCTATGGCAAGAGACTGAGGAGAACCCCATTGCTGACAAAGAGACATAAAAAAGCCAGACTGGAGTTTGCAAAAATGTACCTGAGTAAGCCTCAATCCTTCTGGGAGAATGTTTTGTGGACAGATGAGACTAAAGTAGAGCTTTTTGGAAAAGCACGTCATTCCACTGTTTACAGAAAACAGAATGAGGCCTACAAAGAAAAGAACACAGTACCTACAGTCAAACATGGTGGAGGTTGTTTTGCTGCTTCTGGCACTGGGTGCCTTGACAGTGTGCAAGGAATCATGAAAACTGGAGACTATCAAAATATTTTGGGCCGCAATGTAGGGCCTAGAAAGCTGGGTCTGTGTCAGAGGTCATAGGTGTTCCAGCAGAACAATGACCCGAAACATACCTCAGATAGCACCAAGAAATGGTTGGAGACAAAGAGCTGGAGAGTTGTGAAGTGGCCAGCAATGAGTCTGGACCTAAATCCCATTGAACATCTATGTAGAGATCTCAGAACTGCTGTTACAAGAAGACACCCTTCAAATGTGAGAGACCTGGAGCAGTTTGCAAAAGAAGAGCAGTTCAGAATTCCATTTGAGAGGATTAAGAAGCTTGTTGATGGTTCTAGGAAGCGACTGGTTTCAGTTATTTCTTCCAAAAGGTGTGCAACCAGATATTGAGTTGAGGGTGCCAACAATTTTGTCTGGCCCAATTTTTGAGTTTTGTGTAAAATTATGTCAATTTTGGCTTTTTTCTTCTGCTTTTTTGTGTTTTTCCAATGCACATGAAGGAAATAAACACGTATACATGTATAAAAATAAAGGTTTCGTATATTTAAAAGTTAGTTTCAAACAGCGCTAAATGTTTAGATAAAGTTAAAAATAAAATAGAATGTACATTAAAATGTAGAATAAACCGTAGAATCGGCGGCCCACAGCTGTAGGTTTAGTTTCCTTTAACTCCGATCCGGAACCCAACTTCAGCCTCATGTTTCTCCTACGTTGGTTTTCGGGCTCAAATGGCGCCTTCGCCTTCTAACAAGCCGCGCTCTGATTGGTTCGCGACTGTTGTTGGGGTGATTTCATTGGCTCCCGACAGGATGTTTTGACACTTTACTTCCCGGTGAGCGCCGACGAGTCGCGTGTGGAGGTCTGTCAACAAAGTAAGTTGATTAATTAACGGCCACCGTTCCAGATATTAGATCCTTTTTAGATCACCGTTGCTAGGGATGTTCCAGCTAACCGACCGAAGGCTCCACCGGCTGTCCGTGGAGCTAAAGCCGTGATCCTCAGCCGGAGTTTCTGTCGGTTTTTGTTAAGTTTTCCTCCTTTTATCCTCTTATCATCAGATATCGGGGTTACTATGGAAGACCTTGCCGGGGTGAAGAGCAGCCAGCCTCCCGGAGGAGAGGAGCGGGGCGCGGGGGAAGGTGGAGGCCCGGAGAGGGGCTCTGGAGGCGGGCTGACCGCAGCCCAGCTGGCGGTGCTGGAGAGATGCCTCCACGGCCTGAAACACGCGAAAAACGACAGTCACACGCTGGCTGCTCTGCTGCTGGTGGGTCTGAGAGGAAACTGGGAGGCTACAGTCACTTTACAGCAATTAAAAGAGAATTATAGTGCATTAATCTGCCTCTGATGCTGCTGAGCTCCAGACTTTAACAGCCGTGAGCCTCATTTTTACAGCTAAAGCTGCTTTTAAGGCTCAGGAAACCCAGTTTAAACCTCATGTCGTCCTGCGGGTCAAATTGACCCGTTTTAAAGTTTGAAAATGTGGAAAAAGATGTATAGTCACAGTGAAACTTCTGATGTCCACATTTTCAACATTTTTGGGAAATTTTTGAACATTTTTGGTGGAAAAAAAGAAATGTTAAAAGCGAATTTCGCTGGATTTTGGTTGATTTTTACGTGAATGTTTTTAAAGAAAATATTAGAAGTTTTACTGGTATATATGTAGTCACTTTAGATATTTTTAGGATTTTTTGGGAAGATTTTTACTCATTAAGAGAAAATATTTACAAGAATTTTCTTGCCAAATTTGGGGATTTTTTAAATAAAACTTTTAAGAGAAACTTTTAAGGATTTATTGGAATTTTCTTCCTCAAAGTTTTGCAAATTTTCACAAATTTGGGGAATTTTTTTGCTGAATTTTTGGAGGGTTTTTTATGACCTTAATGAAACCTAAAGATAATGTAATGTAAAACTTAATTAATCCTGACAGACATTCCTGTGCCAGATGAATGAACGAATGAATTATACTTTGGTTTATTAAACTAGAAACTGTCTGATATCAGAGCCTTTGTTTGATGCAGTAAACTGGCTGTTTAGGTACATTTCCTGCAGGATTGGTGTGTATTTTTACAGTACTGACTCTAAAGTTCTCTGATGGTGTCGTCTCCGTGTCTCCAGATATCTCGGCTCTGCCCGGCCAGCCAGCTGGACCAGCCCACCCTGCGGCGGCTCTTTCAGGCCGTGGGTCTGAACCTTCCGGCTCGGCTCCTGATGACGGCGGTCCGAGGCAGCGAGAGCTCAATGTTACCCCCAGATGAGCTGCTCTCTCTGGGCACGGCTCTGCTGGCCGCCCTGAGCACCGACCCAGACATGGCTTCCCACCCCCAGCTGCTCTCCACCGTCCCCCTGCTGCTGGGCATCTTAGCCAACGGCCCGGCGAACCAGCAGAACCAGGACCGAGGCAGCCAGAGTCCAGAGAAGAAAGCAGCCGAAGCCTCAAAGCCGGATCCGGTCGGAGAGACCAGCGACAAAGCGACCAGAACGCCTTCAGAAGCGTCCTCCAGGCTGGACGAGGACATGGCTGCAGACTGCTACCAGGTTCTGACGGCGGTTTGTGGTCTCCCCAGAGGTCCAGACCAGCTCCTGAGCCGAGCTGCTGTCCCGGCTCTGTGCCAGGCGGTGGAACAGAACCAGACTCTGAGCCGGGGGAGGGGGCTGGCCCTGCTCGGCCGCCTCCTGTCCGGTAAAACCAGAACCAAAGCGTGGAGGAGACACTCTGCAGAACTCCTGGCTCTGCTGGTCCGACTCTCCAAAGACTTCAGCCAGTCCTCAGACCAGAACCGGCTCAGTATGTGTTCCCAGCTGGTCCAGTTCCTGCCCCCTGCTGGGGTGGCGGCCCAGAGCGAGGACCTGAAGGGGGTCGTGAGCCGGGTCTGGGCGGCACTGAGGCCCATCTTGCAGGCCAAGTTAACGCCCAAACAGATGGGACCGGTCCTGGTCCTCAGCGCCTGTCTGCTGGACCTGCACGGCTGGGAGCTGGTGGGGCCCCCCAAGTTCTGCTGTCTGCTGGTGAACCGGGCCTGTGTGGAGGTCCGCATGGGTTTAGAAGAACCACCAGGAAATGATCTGAGCCCAGAGCTGCAGCAAACTCTGACAGGTGAGATAAAGATCAGAACATCTGGATGGTTCTGACGTTTTATAGACGAGAAAAACTGGAGCCACAAACACGGGTTAGAGGGAATGTTCAGTAAAATTATATTATATTATATTATTAAAGCTGCTATATGACCAGGTTTAATATTTAAAATCGTAAGAGTTGCAATTTTTTTGATGAAGGTTAAATGTGTCACATAATAAAAACTAGGAAATAACTCAGAGACAGCAGTCCTCCTCCAAGGCTGCTCATTCCCCCACATGTCAGAAATGCAGCATTTGTTTATTAGTTATTGATGATCAGAAATCACAGCAACATTTGCCCAAAAACAACAGTTTACAGTAAACAGATTCTGTAAAAAAAACTAAAAATTCTGCACTTTGGAGCACAACCATAAAACTATCAGTGACTCAGCTGGAACCAATATGATGAAAATTCTGGGATTTTCATCTGAACTGCAGGAAGTGTTTCCACAGAGCAGAGAGAAGATGGATGATAAACTTCTCTTTCTTCTCCTCCTCCTCCTCTTCTTCTTCTTCCTCCTTCTCCTCCTGCTCCTCCTCCTCCCCCTCCTCCTCCTCCTCCTCCTCCTCTTCTTCCCCCTCCTCCTCTTCTTCCCCCCCTCCTCCCCCTCCCCCTCCTCCTCCTCTTCTTCCCCCTCCTCCTCTTCTTCCCCCCTCCCCCCCCTCCTCCCCCCTCCTCCTCCTCCCCCTCCTCCTCCTCTTCTTCCCCCTCCTCCTCTTCTTCCCCCCCTCCTCCTCCTCCCCCCTCCTCCTCCCCCTCCCCCTCCTCCTCCTCCCCCTCCTCCTCCTCTTCTTCCCCCTCCTCCTCCCCCTCCTCCCCCCTCCTCCTCCCCCCTCCCCCCCTCCTCCTCTTCCTCCCTCTCCCCCCTCCTCCTCCTCTTCTTCCCCCTCCTCCTCTTCTTCCCTCCCCCTCCTCCTCTTCCCCCTCCTCTTCTTCCCCCCCTCCTCCCCTCCTCCTCCCCCCCTCCTCCTCCTCCCCCTCCTCCTCCTCCTCCTCTTCTTCCCCCCCTCCTCCTCCTCCTCCCCCCTCCCCCTCCTCCCCCCCTCCTCCTCCTCCCCCCCCCTCCCCCCCTCCTCCCCCCCTCCTCCCCTCCTCCTCCTCCCCCTCCCCCCTCCTCCTCTTCTTCCCCCCCTCCCCCCCTCCCCCCCCTCCTCCTCCTCCCCCTCCCCCCCTCCTCCTCCTCCCCCTCCCCCCTCCTCCTCTTCTTCCCCCTCCTCCCCCTCCCCTTCCTCCTCCTCCTCCTCCTCCCCCCTCCTCCTCCTCCTCCCCCTCCTCCTCCCCCTCCTCCTCCTCCTCCTCCTCCTCCTCCCCCCCTCCTCCCCCCCCCTTCTTCCCCCCCCCCCCCCCCTTCTTCTTCCTCCTTCTCCTCCTCCTCCCCCCTCCCCCTCCTCCCCCTCCCCCTCCTCCTCCCCCTCCCCCTCCTCCCCCCCCCCCTCCTCCTCCTCCTCTCCTCAGGTTGTTACCGGATCATGGAGGCGTCCATAGAACAGGCGTGCCTCCAGACGTCTCCTCAGATCTCCGTCTCGGGTCTCAGTCTGCAGCAGAGCCGTCAGGTTCTGGGGGTTCTTGAGGAGGCCTTCTCTGCTCTCATGTTCTACCTGCAGCAGGTGAGGAGGTCACATGACATTTCCTACCTGTTGATCAAACGTCATCAGTCATTGTGCACCAGAGTAATCCTCCTCCGTCACATTAGGAATAAATCCACATTAAATAAATGAACGTGAAGCTCGTTAACTCGTCTGGAATATAGTTTAATGAGAGACTTTTTAGTAATTAGTCCTGATTTCTGTTTATTATTTCATTGTATTAAAATTAGTTTCCTATTACTCTTTCCAGTCCGACTTACTGTCATATTTTATTGCATTTTACATTATTTATTTAATTCTTTGCTATTTATGAACTTCATAGGAAGCTAGTTCTAAAAAAAATAAATAAATATTTGGGCATTTTTGTTGGTTTGGGAGAAAAGAAGGGAAAATAAAAGAAAAAAACGGGAATAAAATATTGTATTGAAAGAATCACATCTTAAATAAAAATGCCAAAGGACACTAAATATTTTCTGTATAAATACTACTTCTATGCATATTTTTTTCATGAAAATTTTACTAATAATTCTATTTTCTAATTTGGAGTTTTATATTTGATGTTGCAACTAACAGATATAAACGTTTTCCTGCCTTTCTTTGCCTCTCTTCACAGATGTTCACAAAACTATTATTCTCACTGTTGATCAACTTGTTGATCGTTTTATTGATTAACTGGTTAATTGTTTGTTTGATAAAATGTCAGAAAATTATGAAAAATGTTGATTCTTAAAGTCCAAGCTGACAAATGTTTTGTCCACGACTCAGAGATGATCTGTTTATTGTCAATGAGGAGGAAATAAACCAGAAACTATATCAGTATTTAACAAGCTGTAGTCTAACAGTTTTAACTGAAATTATCCAAACTGATTTATTACTATAAAAATAGCTGGTGATTAGTTTAATAGTTACATAATGACTGAATTGTTGCAGATCTCCTTGGCAGAAAAATAGATACTGATTTTCCTATTAAAATGGAAAAAAGCCTGATAAACTTCCAACCCAGGCTGGTCTAGTGTCTCCATAAAGTTCCTGTCAGCGTATATCTATGGATGGATCCATGTTTCCACTAAAATCCAGTCTCTGGTCCACATTTCTCCAACTGGTGAGGCTCTAGCATCAGTAGAATCTGATGGGTGGTTCCAGTTTCTGACTCTTTGGACTTCAAACTTGTGCAAAATTAGTCCAAAATGTCCAAAAATAAACCTAAATGTGTGTCCAAAATGAGTAAAAACTATCAGTAATATTTGGCCAAAATGACTTCAACTATGTCCAAAGTTACTCAGAAATATCCAAAATTAGTTAAAACTCTGTTTCAAAATGACTCCGAATTTACTTCAAACCTGACCAGCATAATTTAAATAATCTAAAATGACTTTATTGAACAATTATTGGACGGACAAACCAACGGCGGTCGTCTCATAATAACGTAATAATCCTCCTGGTCTGTTTACTTCCTCTCAGGTGGATCCGAGTCGCTACGGCGACCCGTTCGTCTTCGCCACCGTCCGCTCTCTGTGCTCGTGGTTGGCCGAGGAGACTTCCTGTCTGAGGGAGGAAGTGACCAAACTGCTGCCGTTTCTGATCAGCTACAGCCGGAAGCACCTGCAGGACGACGGCTCTGAGCAGAACCTCCACGACTGGATCAGCGAGGAGAGGGACGGCTGGACGGGCAGCGAGGCTCTGAGGTGAGAACCATCGGCATGATTAATAACTAATAATCTGTCAGGAAGAGGAAAGAACGAACCCAAGAAAGCTCTGCAGGTGAACATCTACACCAGCATTCAACAGTTGGGGTCACTCACAAATGTCCTTATCAGTGTTTTCACAGAGTATATTTTACTGTATTTTTACTATATTTTACTATACTGTATTATTTTTACTATATTTTTATTGTTTACTATATTTTACTATACTGTATTTTTTACTATAGTTTACTGTATTTTTACAATATTTTACTATACTGTATTTTTTTACTGTATTTTTACTGTTTACTATATTTTACTATACTGTATTTTTTACTGTATTGTTACTAGATTTTTACTAGATTTTTACTGTATTTTTACTATATTTTTACTTTATTTTTAGTATATTTTTCTGTATTTTTTACTGTATTTTTACAAGAGTTTTTGCTGTGTTTTTACTATATATTTTTTACTATATTTTTAACTATATTTTTACTGTATTTTATTACACCACCATTTAACAATGTGGCGTCATTTAGAAATGTCCTTTTTTGTGAAAGAAAAGCATTTTTTCCATGAAGATTACATTAAAAGACCCCAAATTGTTGTACGGTTGTGTATTGCGAAGCATATTGTACAGTTTTTGAGCTAGTTTGGAGAAGTTTCAAGGTATTTTGGACCAGTTTAGAGTCCGATCGGACATTTTTTGCCTGTTTTCTAGTGAGTTTGGATTTAATCAATTTACACAAGTTTTGAGTTATTTGGGACAAATTATGAGTCATTGTGAATTATTTTGGAGCGGTTTTAGACCATTTTTGAGACAGTTTGAGGATATTTTAGTCTTTTTGGACAAGTATTGAATCCTTTAGGACAACATTGGAGTCATTTAGACAACCTGGACAGGTTTTAAGTTCTTCTGGACCAATTTTGAGATGTTTCAGATAAATTATTATCCTTTTAGACAAACGCTGAGTCATTTCAAAGTCAGTTTGTGACCTGTCTTCCTCCTCCTCCTTCCTTCTCCTGCAGGTATCTCCTCCCAGCTCTGTGCCACCTGTCAGCAGAAGAAGGTCCAAGGAAGGTTCTGCTCGGCCTGGATGCTCCGGCGCTGCTGGTGGACTTCCTGTCTCAGTGCTGGACCTCCATGAAGGGGAAAGGATGGGCGACGATGGCCAGAGATCCCAGTATGGAAACGGCCTGCTCAGCCCTCCTGAACTTCACCGTGACGGAGCCGGAGAGAGTCAGGTAGCAGCTCCATCACTGAAATACTCACATTAACCGTTAAAGTCCTCAGAAGACAGTCAGGTAGCAGCTCATCACTGAAATACTCACATTAACTGTTAAAGTCGTCAGAAGACAGTCAGGTAGCAGCTCCATCACTGAAATACATTAAACCGTTAAAGTCCTCAGAAGACAGTCAGGTAGCAGCTCATCACTGAAATACTCACATTAACTGCTAAAGTCCTCAGAAGACAGTCAGGTAGCAGCTCCATCACTGAAATACTCACATTAACCGTTAAAGTCCTCAGAAGACAGTCAGGTAGCAGCTCATCACTGAAATACATTAAACCGTTAAAGTCCTCAGCAGACAGTCAGGTAGCAGCTCCATCACTGAAATACTCACATTAACCGTTAAAGTCCTCAGAAGACAGTCAGGTAGCAGCTCATCACTGAAATACATTAACTGTTAAAGTCCTCAGAAGACAGTCAGGTAGCAGCTCATCACTGAAATACTCACATTAACTGTTAAAGTCCTCAGCAGACAGTCAGGTAGCAGCTCCATCACTGAAATACTCACATTAACCGTTAAAGTCCTCAGAAGACAGTCAGGTAGCAGCTCATCACTGAAATACATTAACTGTTAAAGTCCTCAGAAGACAGTCAGGTAGCAGCTCATCACTGAAATACTCACATTAACCGTTAAAGTCCTCAGAAGACAGTCAGGTAGCAGCTCCATCACTGAAATACTCACATTAACTGTTAAAGTCGTCAGAAGACAGTCAGGTAGCAGCTCATCACTGAAATACATTAAACCGTTAAAGTCCTCAGAAGACAGTCAGGTAGCAGCTCATCACTGAAATACATTAAACCGTTAAAGTCCTCAGAAGACAGTCAGGTAGCAGCTCCATCACTGAAATACATTAAACCGTTAAAGTCCTCAGAAGACAGTCAGGTAGCAGCTCATCACTGAAATACTCACATTAACCGTTAAAGTCCTCAGAAGACAGTCAGGTAGCAGCTCCATCACTGAAATACTCACATTAACCGTTAAAGTCCTCAGAAGACAGTCAGGTAGCAGCTCATCACTGAAATACTCACATTAACCGTTAAAGTCCTCAGAAGACAGTCAGGTAGCAGCTCCATCACTGAAATACTCACATTAACTGTTAAAGTCGTCAGCAGAGAGTTTAATTTGCATCCACCGATTCTGACGTTACACTGTTTTGTTCTCCAGGAAGGACTCCTGTTTCAGAACCCTGGAGGCCGTCCTGAGTGAAGCACTTCCTGTTTTGGTGAATAAGCCCCGCCTCCTGGTCCTGGCAGCCAATTACTGCACTTTGGGACTAATGATTGGGCGACTGAAGTCGTCTCCTTCAGGTGAGGCTGGACTGACAGTCTTTTTAATATAAACCAGAAATCCCTCCGTTTTTTGTCTGGAGACGTGGAATCATCCTAAATCTCAGCTTAGTCGTTTAAAATCACAGTATTTGCTATTTAATGTTGGAAATGTATGTGTTTTTTGTGACATTTCTTCAGAAAAACCTACAAACCCGTAGTTTGTCGTGTCAGCCTGGGTGTAAATGAATCAGTTTGCTGCTCCTCCAGGTAGAACGTGATCTTTGGTCGAACTCTGGTTTTAAAATTTTAAGGTTAACTAGTTACGGACTTGAGGAACGGCAGAATTCAACTTTTTTTTTTAAAAAAAATTAACGTCTCCACGCTTCTAAGAACAATAAAAACTAGGAATGTAACGTGACGTCCGCGTTCTCTCCAGTAAAACGGTTCCGGTCCTGAGCTGTTTTTAACTTCTTCTCGGGTCTTCCAGGCTCGGTGGAAGCAGCTCAGCGGCGGTTCTTCTCCGCAGCTCTCCGGTTCCTCCGCGGCGCCCTGGACTCCGGCTCCGGTCCCGGTCCCGGTCCCGGTCCAGTGAAGGTGAGCTCCGGCTGGGAGGAGAGCTGGGACGAGGCGGCGGAGCTCTGGAGGTTGAGTCTCCAGGCTCTGGGAGGCTGCGTCCGAGTCCAGCCCTCCGTCTGCGGCCTGATCCGGGAGGAGGGATGGCTCAGACACACCCTCAGCATGCTGCATCAGGGCAGCGCTCTGCCGGACCGACACACCGGGGAGGTTCTGGAGGAGGCGCTGAGTGCCGTCGCCCAGCAGTGTCCGGTCTGTCGGCAGGAGATCAGAGACGTGATGCAGAGCGGCGACAGAGGAGCTCTGTGCAGGATGAGGAACCTGAAGAAGTCGCTGGGACTGAAGTAAAGCTGCTCTCTAAAGGAGGATTTCTAACTTTTCGTGCACTTGGAAACAATAAAACGGAGCCAAAACCGAGGAGGATTTATTCTAAATCTGACATGGATAATGTGTTACTTTTTGTTTTTATGAAGAAGTTTAAATAGAAAATGAGACAAATGATGTGTTTTTGTGTAATTGTTCCCTAATAATGCGACTGAACCTTTTCAGTTTTCATCAGTGAGAACATGTGAGGAGTTCAGAGAGTCTGCATCCAGGTAAACCTCCAGAGAACACTAACTGTCTCCTGCCTCTGAATGTTGGAATGAGAAAGCCTTTAATAAAGAATTATTTTGATAGAGAACTGTCAGCTCTGTGTCGCTTTTACTCCACCTTCTCTCTGTTTTAGCAGCATCCAGACATTTTCCACCAGAAGAATCAACATGAAACAGTCTGCAGCAGCTTCGACCTCCCAGCTGGATGGAAGATAAAACTCACTTTATGTAATCCTCCTTTTCCCTCAATCACCACCAGGTGGCGCACACAGACCTGATGAAGTTCTAGGGAAAGGTTAACTCTTCATCTGCATTTCTGAGTGTTCGCAGAGTTTAATGTGTGTGTTTTATTCTTCTTTTTATCCTAAGTTAACGAGATTAGTCATTAAGTTCCACAGAGGCAAAACAAAATCATGATAAAATACCACAACAAGGAAATATGGAGTTAATAAATCAGTTTTAATTACAAAATGTGTCAGAAGTCATATAATAAATGCCATAAATTGCAGTTTATTACTCAGAAGTTTGGACAAAATTCTCAGTTTGGAATTTATCCACTTACACAAAAACAAGAACCCTAACTTTATAGTATAAATTGATATGAAACAGTAAGAAAAACGCATCTTTGATAAGAATTAGTTGTCCTTTTCCTTGTGGCTCCATCCTGATCCGCTCCTTTACGCACCAACTGTGTTGAAAGTTTTCAGCTGCCCTCCTCCTCCTCCTCCTCCTCTTCCTCCTCCTGTCACCTCCCGCCCTCCTTTTCTTTTAACCCCCCTCCTCCCCCAGCGCCCGTCTCTGTTCTCTGTGACTCATCCATACAAACTCCTGCATCCCTTCTGAAACTAACTCACTCCTCTCCGTACCTCCAGCCTGTCTCCTCTCCGCATTAACCCTTTCGGCTGCAGCCTGACGCCCAGACCGCCACCATGCTCTGGAAATCCCGGACCAAGACTGACGGAGTTCAGGTAAAAGAAACGTTTTTCATTCGTGAGCTTCTTATTTCAGCAGCTGTTTCTGTTGTTTGTGCGTAAAAAGCTGCACATGTTGGCCTGTTCGCCTTTTTATAAGAAAATATTTCAGCTAAATAGATTCAGTTTGGGACACATTTAAATGGAATTAAAATAGCTGGAGAAAATGTCAGTCATTTACATTTAAAACCATAAATCTGTAAACATTTTTTGGACTGTAGAAACGTGGATATCCGTGCGTAAAGGCGTCCAAAATCCTGGTTTAAGGGAGAAAATCACAGAATCTGATTTCATTGGTAACATTGTGTCCTTTTTTTTTTTTTTTTAAAGATATTTCATGAGAAAAAAACTATTTGTGGTGTCACTCGGTGCGTAAAATCCACAACAGAATTAAAAGGAACATCTAATGGCACCGCTGAGTGTGAATTTACACGCTATTGAGTGAATATATCTCTTTAAGAGAAGTGGACGCTGTCGACCCCTCCCCTTATTCTGCCGGGTGCGCGCAAACCCTATAAGTAGTGCGCTCATGGAGAGGCTGCAGGACTCTGTGCGTGTTGTGCGCGCGTGTGTGTATCTGGCTGCAGCTTTTCATCTGCGCGTAAAGAGCTCCGAGAGATAAGGAAAAGTAAATACCGACGCCTCCGACTTGAATGGAGCCATAAGAGCGGCCTGGATTACGGACCTCGGAGCTTTTGGTGACACCTTCGCTGCGCGTCCTGCTGAGTTTCACATTTGGGGGAATCCAGAGGGGTCCAGATGTTAATCCACACCTATTCGGCTATGGTGAGTGTGACAGAGCCATGTTCTGAGCACTTTTAGGAGGCTGATGTCTCCTCAGCACGAGTGCAACCTAAATGTATAAAAGAGTTTATTTCTTGTGTCTGGTGTCAGTAGATTAAAGCTGAAGGACGGTTCGTAAACGTGCGTAAAATCCGTAATCATAACTTTAAAACCAGCAAAAATTTGGTGCAAATTATGGTGCAGAGAAAAGATTTCATCAGTGGGTTGAAATTTTTTAACAAGTGACACTTTGACAAGCATGCAGAGGGTAAAAATTCTCAGTGATTTTTGGATTTCAGTTAAATAAATTTGAATTGTTTTTCGCTTTGCGGTCAAATTAAATGTGAAGTGTCCAAACGAGGGTTTCTGTCGCTGCGCCGCGCATCAGTCCGCAGAGATGCTCTTTGTCTGTCTGTGTCACAGCGAAGTGTCCAGAAGCGGTGACAGGCCGCGGAGAGCCGTCCTCGGCCCGTTTGCAGCTTTACATGAGTGTGATTTTAATCTAGAGTCCTCCTCTACCGGACTGATAATGGACACAGCGGCATCGATCCTGGTGACCCAGCTTTCAGAAAAATCAAACTCTACCAGGAAGTGTGTGAGCAGGAATGTAGGCTAGTGGACTACATTCTTTTAACAGGAGGGGGTCGAACCCGCGGAGTCACATTAAATTAACATTTGCTCTCCTGCGCCTCCGTCAACCCGGGAACTAGAACCGTGCGCGCCGGGGTCAACTGGCTCTTGTTGACACGTTTTGAGCTGGTGTGCAGATGGAGCCCCTCCCGGAGGACGTGTTGTGTGTTGTGTTGCTGTGTTGTGTGTTGTGTTACCTGTCCTTTGTGCTGCTCCTCGCTGACCTTTGTGACTCCGTTCGTTCAGCAGCGACGCCAAAGGCTCCTCCTGCCAGAAAGCATCACTTCAGCCGCTGCTATTTCAAGCCTCTAATAAAATGGAAATTCATTCATTTATGGGTTTTTGTTTTTCACTCAGCTGCTTTCTTCTTCTTGTTTTTTTTTTTTTTTTAAGTTTGTGTATTTTTGGTGTAATTTATCCGTGAGTTTAAAATGCTTCCTGACTCCCGGACTCTGTGTCTTTGGATGAAATAATCGGTTCTGATTTGCTCCTTTGGGAAACTCTGACCACTTTGTGCTTGTGTTCAGGAGCGCGCAGACGGACTCAGCGGCTCTTCTCCCAGCGGCCGCCTCTCCCAGCTGTCCTCCCTCAACCAGGCCGCCTACTCCTCGGCTCCCCCGCTCTGCCACACTCCGGCCTCCGACTTCCAGCCTCCGTACTTCCCCCCACCTTACCCACAGTCGTCCCTGCCGTACTCCCAGAGCCAGGACTCGGCCTACTCCCACCTGTCGGACCCCTACCCCTCCATCAACTCCATCCATCAGCACCAGCAGGCGGCATGGCACTCGCAGAGGTCGCGCTCGGAGGAAGGGGGGCTGCTGTCTCAGTCTCACCGGGCTCTGAGCCTCGACCCCCGCCGGGAGTATCCAGCAGTCCCCCGGCTGCTGCACGGTCTCGGGGAAGGAGCTGCGGCTCTCGGGGACGGACCTCTGGGGATGCACCTGGGACACCACGGCCTGGAGGATCTTCAGGTGACTCTTTTCTCCTTTTTTCCTCCGGTAGCTGCGGCGGCGCTGCGTTGGGAGTTCGTGCGTAAAAGTGAGCGGCGCCTGATCCAGACGCACCGAGGGTTGAAAAAAAACAACGCGTTCGATTTGTTAAATTCAGCTCTTTTTATGATGATCAGATTTTATAGAAAATATATTTAGAAACAACTTCCTTCTTTAAAAAACACGCGCATGAAAGCAGAAGGCCTCAGGGCAAATCAGCCCATTTAATTTTTCTCTTTAAATAAAGCCGCGATTTATTAAGAAAACCTCACATTAAAAACTACATTTACAGTTTAATTAACAACTATTCTATTTTATTAATCATTGTCATGAATTTCTGAATTTTCCACCTGTTAATTTTTTAAAAACCACCTGCAGGCCTTTAGCTGGTTTTAAATTTGACCAAAAATCCTCTCGATTCATTTTGAAGTAAAAATAAAAAACGTTTTTCTGATTTAAAATAAACAAACCGAAGATGTGTATTTATGAATGCTGATGTTCTGTAATCGGGTGTTTATCCTGCTAATCCTGCTGTCTGGCCAGTGATAGATGACATGTGGAGCTGAATGTCCTGACATCCAGCGGCTCCTTTGTGGCTCTAACGAGCAGCAGCCAATAAAACGAGTCTTTTTTAAACAGTGACGGTTATTCTCCGTCAGCTCGTCATTATTCATCCCGGTGCTGCAGGTTTTCCTCACAAGAATAGCGCGAGTCTCACTGAGCAGCAGCTGCGGTGTTTGTTGGCTCCTCTCAGAGACGCACCGAGACCAATCGATGGTTCCGCTCATTACCGGAGCGCAGCGGCGGGAGGACCGGGCACGGAGCCGCTCCGACCCGCAGCTTCTGATGAATTATTAGATCCTGAGTGTCCGAAGGCAGAAACATCCTCAGAACAAATGTGGAGATTCAGTCCAGATTTAAAATCCCACAGATTCGGTTCAGTTCTTACTGAGGAGGGTTTATTTGCTGCTTTTATTTTCCTAGAAAGAAAAATAAATAAACGCGTTTTATATCAGAAAATATTCATGACTGACGTAAAACATTATAATATATATACACACTGTAATATGTTCATAGTATATATATATATAAAAAAACTAATATAGAAGATAAATAGCTTTATATATTTTAATATTATACAGTCCACTCCTCAAATGCTGTCTTAGATATAATATGTTCATAGTATATATATATATATATATATATACTATGAACATATTACAGTGTGTATATAATAATATATATAAAGCTTGTGTATTAGTCTTTATATACATACTATGAACATATTACAGTACACACACACACACACACACACACATATATACATATATAAAAGGAGGCAACTAATTTTGTCTTATATGATTTTTTATTTATTTATTGAACCAAACATGTTGGATATTAAGCCTTAGCGCTGGAATGTAAAAACGGTGACATACTTTCTTTTATGAATATTATATATGCTTTATTTTTAAAATATGTATATATAGTTAGAAGATAGAAAATTAGTGTGTGTATATTTTTGTATTTTCAGTGTGTGTAAGTATTTATATATGTCAGAAATATTTACATATATATGTATATTTATGCATCTGTCTATCTTGACATATATATGCACATGTACAGATATGAATATATATAATAAAGTATGTCACCTCTTTAAATCTTCCTTAATGTCCAACATTTTCAGTTTAGTGAGTAACAGTCAAGATGAGAGGAACTGCCTCCTTAGTTTATATGTGTGTATATATATATATAGATATGTCTTTATTTATATAAAACGTATCTCATTCAAACATTATTTATCAACTTAAATACGTTTGGTTTGACATGAGACATCTAAACACCAGAGCTGAAGTCATTTTTTATTCCTCGTTTTAAGCTGCGTGTCATAAATGTGTGTAAAGCGTAAAATAATCCGTCTGTTCCTGTCTGAGGCTGAATGGAACTAAAGCGCTTTTATATTTACTGGATCCTGAGAGGAACTAAAACTAAACGCTGGTCCTTCAGCTCAGCGAGACCTGGACACTCAGACAGACGGGAGCGGGTCTCACTGTGTTACTGTGTGTTACTGTGTGTTACTGTGTGTTACTGTGTGTGTAACTGATGGCTGTGTGTGTCTGTCTGACAGGGGATGGAGGAAGGATCAGCCCTGGGCATCCTCGACCACTCTGTCATTAAAAAAGGTAAGAGGTGGGAGAGCTGTGTGTGTTTTCATCCATGTGTGTCTATGTGTGTGTGTGTGTGTGTAGAAAGGCAAGAAGAAGACGGAGTGTGTGTGTGTGTGTGTGCGTTTGTGTCTCAGTGTGCACCTATATAATTGTGCTGTACATGCTGAAGGGGGTTTAGTGTTCAGGGGCACTCTAACACCAGCCACACACACACACACACACACACACACACACACACACACACACACACACACACACACACACACACACACACACACACACACACACACACACACACACACACACACACTATAAATAATTCTGTTTTGCTATTTCATTTGAAGTCAAGAAGTCCTCTAATACTCAGCTGCAGACTTCAGCCCAAAGGCACACATTCTTAATGAACTGTTCATGGTCATATGAGAGTGTGTGTGTGTGTGTGTGTGTGTGTGTGTGTGAGGGCTCAGAGAAGAAGAAGAAGAAGAGGAAGAAGTGGGGCACAGCAGCAGCAGCAGCAGCAGCAGCAGCAGCAGAATAACAGGGAGGGGAACGTGATAAAAGAGGAGTTGTGGGGAAATTTGCGGATCGCTGTAATATCAGAGCGGCAGCAGACACAGGGGCACGATTAGAAAACCCAACTTGGATTTGTAGCCGGTGCTGTAAAAGAAAACCCCTCCCTGACAGAAACCAGCTGAAAAACGGAACCTGCTGTGTGATAAACCCGCAGACAGAGTTAATAATTAGTACTCGAGCTGCACATTCGTACCTTTCAGCTGTGATTTAAACACACTGGGGCCTCATCCTAAAGTTTCCACCTAAACCAGGATGTAATTCTCCAAATGGAGTCCCAGAGGAGACGCTTCTTCTCTGCAGTCGTCTGATGAACAGATTCCACTTGTTTGCTGAAGAACTGATCAATTACCAGAGCGAGGCTCGGCAGCAGATAGCACACCTGAAGCCCTCATGAATAAACAAATCCAACAGGGAGGGAAAAAAACAGGCAGAATATGGAAAAAAAGAGGTTGTTACAAGAAAGAGTTAAAGAAAAGAGAGGAGGAGACGACAGAGAAGAAGCTTCAGAGGAAACTGTGAGGCCTCCTCGATGCTGCTGCAGGATTTTAGAGGTTTGAAGGAAACTCAGCTGCAGAGTTTAACTCAGAATAAAAGCAGACAAAAGTGCAGATTTCAGATTAAAAAGATTAAAACTGATCCTAGTCCAGGTTCCACATCTAGTCCAGTCTGATCTCCAGTAAAACCAGTAGAACCACAGCAGAAGAACCTGGAAATAACCACAACTCCTAATGGTTCCTTTGTTTTACTGCAGAAATGTTCACGTTTCAGGAATTATCTTTTTACTAAACATCATGAACAACCTGAAATTTATGAAGAAAAATAAGTTCAGTTTCATCAACATTCATCCTCAGTTTATCATTTCCACATTACAACTTCCAGATCACAGAGTGTCGACAAAGGAACACAACATTTATTCACCTGGAACTGAACCATGGAGGATTTACTGGAGGATCAGAACCACAAAAGTCAGACCAAAAACAAGACAAAAACAACAAAAACAAGACAAAATATTACAAAAATGAGACACAAAATGCCAAAATCGAGAGAGAAAAAAGACAAAAATGAGACAAATGACATGAAACAAAACAAGAAAGAGACAAAAAAGTCACAAAGGCACAAAAAAATGGACAAATGACAAAAGCAAGACAAAAAAAAACAAAACAAGACAAAATATTGCAAAAATGAGACACAAAATGACAAAAAAATGAGACAAATGACATGAAACAAACCAAAAATGAGACAAAAAATGAGACAAAAAACACAAGTGAGACAAAATAGAAACAAAATGACAAAAGCAAGACACGAAGCAACAAAAACATGAGGCAAATGACAAAAGTCTGCCAAAAAAAACCTAAAAACAACAAATGTCACACACAAAACGACAAAAGAACAATGAACAATCTAGTATTTTACTTTCTGATCCAAACAACTTGTCATGGTCTAGAAATGATTTTAAATTTATAGTTTTACTAATTTACAATCTGCAGTTAATGTCTTCTCTGGAATTTTTACACTTTGAGGACCGGATCGGACCCTCCGGAGGGCCGCTTTCGGCCAGCGGGCCTCATGTTGGACACCCCTGCTATAGATGCTGGGCCTGCCGTCTCTCTGCCTCCTAAACTAGAGGAAAGTTTTGGTAGAGCAGTAAACTGGAGGCTCTAATTGCGCTGCTGCAGGTGTGAAGTGAAGCTGTTTGAGAATGCGCCGCTAAAGAAGCACCTGCAGCCTGAAGAACAGCATCAACAAGCAGCTCCAGAATTAGAGCAGAAGATCACACCGCATAGATTAATGAGGAGGAGGAGGAGCAGCTGACATCTGCTGACATCTTTATTCATGATTTACCTGCTCCACAGTTCCCATCCCCTCCAAGCTCAACGGCTCGGCCCTGTCCTCGCTGTCCATGGGGAAGGAGGGCTTCGGGATGGGCGCCGTGTCCAACCCGGCAGAGGTCTTCTGCTCGGTGCCCGGTCGCCTGTCGCTGCTCAGCTCCACCTCCAAGTACAAGGTGACGGTCGGGGAGGTGCAGCGACGCCTTTCTCCACCCGAATGCCTCAACGCCTCGCTGCTGGGTGGAGTCCTGCGCAGGTAAGAAGAACATGAATAATAACAATAATAATACTTTTTATTTATTTATTTAGCACTAAAACCTGAAGACGAGCCTTCAAGTTAGGCTCTGAGAGGACAAAAATACCCATGAAATCCATATATCTCTTTAGAAAAATGAGAATTTGACCTCTTTAGATCTAAAAAATTAACAATCTGTGAAGGAAACATCTGATTATGATTGAACTTGTAGGTGAGATGGAGACCAGACTTTAAGATGACAAAATTCTCATGAAATCTTGATTTTTCTGGATAAAAAGTGAGAATTTGACGTCTTCAGGCCTCGAAAATGTCATAAAATGAATCAATCTGAGAAGGAAACATTGGGTTTTGGTTGAACTTCGAGGTGAGATGGAGCTAGAAGGTCGGATTTAGACTTTGAGATGTTTAGGGAGACAAATGAGGACAAAAATCTCATGAAATCTTTATATTTCTTTGGAGAAAATGAAAGTTTAACGTCTTGAGGCCTTGAAAATAAATAATCTGAGAAGGAAACGTGTTAATGGTTGAAGTGGTAGCTGAGATGGAGACCAGAAGGTTGGATTTAGACTTTCAGATGACAAAGATGACAAAAATCTTTTGAAATCGTGAGGAAAAATGAGAATTTTACTGCTTTAGGCATCAAAAATGAACTATCTGAGGAGGAAACATCTGTTTTTGGTTGAACCTGTAGCTGAGATGGAACTAGAAGGTGAAATTTAGGCTTTCAGATGACAAAAATGACAGAAAATGTCTTGAAATCTTTATTTTTCTGGGAAAAAATGAGAACCAGAAGGTCAGATTTAGACTTTGAAAAGTTTCGGGAGTCAATTCAGTACAAAAATCTCATGAAATGCTTATATTTCTTTAGAAAAATTGACCTCTTCAGGCCTCTAAAATTTCCAATCTGAGAAGGAAACATCTGTTTCTGGTTTGTGTTTTCTGCTTCTGTGTCATTTTAACTCCGAGCTCCAAACATCATAAAAGTTCCTCCTTCATCCAAACGCCTGACGAACGTCTAGAAACATTTCAGACCTTTAGTGTCACCAGAGCCGCTCTGTGTCCGTAAACCTTCCGTCCTTTAGCTCGTTTCAAGGAATAAATTCAGGTTTTTCACTGTAACAGCTTCAGAGGTGAATTAATGAGACCTCGGAGCGTCTGAAGAACCGGCGTTTGGTCCGAGAACCTGCAGCCATCTTTAGCATAATAATCAGAAACAGGATGAGAAAGAGGATCGAGGGAATCCGTGATGATTTCACTGCATTTTAAATGAAACTACTGCTGAAAAACAACACAAAGCTGCACGGATTCACAAAGACAGCGAAAATAAAGCCAATTTATCTAGTTTAGATGTGGAAAACAGAAGGATTTATGGGAAATGAGAGAAAATAAAAGACATTTATCGACTTTAGAAGTGAAAATCTGCAGGATTTATGGGAAATGTAGTTTCATTTATGTGAAACAACAACATAAGCAAATTTTCAATGTTCTAATGTATTTTTGGGCTGTTTTTCTAACTTTCATTTTAATTTTAGCTGCAAAATCTATCATTAATGATATAATAATGATCTGAACTGCCAACAGTGAGGAAAAATAATTCACATTTTTCTACTTTAAAAGTGAAAATCTGCAGGATTTATGGGAAATGTAGTTTCATTTATGTGAAACAACAACATAGCAACCACATTTTTAATGTATTTTTGGGGTATTTTTCTTATTTTTATTTTAATATTAGCTGTAAAATATACAATTAATGATATAATAATGATAAATTGCCAAATGTGAGGAAAAATAATTCATGTTTTCCTACTTTCACAGTAGAAAACAAGGATTTATGGGAAATATAGTCTTATTTATGTGAAACCGCTAAATGGCAACCATGTTTTTAATATCAGTGTATTTTTGGGGTATTTTCCTAATTTTATTTCAATTTTAGCTGCAAAGATTCACAAAATGAGAAAAAATCATTCATGTTTATCTACTTTTGAAGTGAAAAACTGGTTTTATTTATGTGAAACAACAACATAGCAACCACATTTTTAACATCATAGTGTATTTTTTAGATATTTTTCTTACTTTTATTTTAGTATTAGCTGAATTAGAGACATAATAATGACAGATTAACATTTCAAAGCACCACATTTAGCACCTTCAGCATCAGATTCCTCGTATTAAATATAACATGTGTGGTTTTTTATGCACCACATGAATCGGGCTCCATGTGTTTCATACATGTGAACGTTTTTTTGCAGTTTTTTCCTTTTTTCAGTGAAGCTCCTCAGAATAAAACCGCTTTAATTTAACAACGAGGCTGAAGCTCCAAAATGGGTCATGAGACGGAATCACAAGAGAAGCGATGTGCTTTAATGAACTACAGCCTCGAGGCGCCACAACAACTTTATGATTTGGGTTTCAGGGCTGAAATACTTTAAGAGGACATAATTAAAGGATCTAACGGGGAGTAAAACCCCGTTAGATCCTCCTCTGCTCAGAGATAACACAACAGCAGATTAAAACTGGAAATGAAGATTTCACACATTAAAGATGTCCTCAGCTGAGAAATGTGACGCATGTTGTAGATAAAACACCCAGCAGCTTATAAGTAAATAATTATCTATGAATTCAGACTGAAATATGTTTAAATTGAAATGTTGCAGGTGTTGAACCAAAACATTCTTCTGTTTGAGGAAAGTTTGAGTAGTGAAATACTGAATGTTAATCCTCTGATTTCTGAGCAGATTCTGGATGTTTTTTGCCTTTTTTTTCACATTTTCCTCTGCAGTCTGAAGTCCTGCAGCTCTGTTTAAACAGAACAACATGAAGAAGGAGAAAACTCAGAATAAAACGACAGAAATCTGAAAAAAGAATGGATAATTTATTTTTGAAATCATTTTAAAAACCTCATATCCACATGTCCAACATTTCCCCAGACATCCGCAGGTGTTAGCGCCACTAGATGAATAAATGCTCCAGATATTTAACTATTTATAGATTTAATCTCCTGTCTGCTCAGTGGAAACACTGCCTGCAGTTCAACCCCAAACTCCCTGAATTTTCACCATGTCACCGTTCATCACAGCTGAGTCACTGATGGCTTCACAATTACAGCAAAAAGTGCAGAATTTTCACTTTTTTACAGAATCCAGTTTATTAAAATCATTTATTTTTGGTGATTTTTTAAATGAGACGTTTAGAATGAAGCCATTTTGATGAAATATTACAGTTTGAAGCTTTAGTTCAGATCCAATAAAACAACATTTCTCAGATGATTATTTCCTAATGTGACAGAATCCTGGTGAGCGTTTCTGTTTTTACAGTTTCTGGATCTGATAAATGGTGTAATTATGGCAAATTACTGTTAAAAAATGTGAATTTTGTTACTATTGTTACTATTTTCAAGGTTAGAAATACAGAAGAGACATTTAAATGTATGAGATTAGAAATGAGACGTTTAGAATGAAGAGATTTGGATGAAATGCCAGATTTCACAGATGAGCAGCTGAAAACTGTCCACACAGATTCTGTTCTATATTTGATTTCTGGTGGAGCGACTGGTCTGATAAATCTGTTCAGTTATTAAACAGAAAGATGTTCAGATTGTAAAATTCTGAACTCCTGTGTTGGTTTTAGTTTTTTGGTGAATGAGCTGCAAACATAAAACCATCTTTCAGAGGGCTGGACATTATTTAGTGTTGGATAAAGCAGCAGAGGGAACAGGGAGGCTGTGTGTGAGGACAGGGAACAGAGGGAAGCTTCAGACTGAAACACTCTGAGGAGCCTCTAAAAGCTGCTCTGTCCCCTCAGGGCCAAATCCAAGAATGGTGGCCGCTGTCTGAGGGAGCGTCTGGAGAAGATCGGCCTGAACCTGCCCGCCGGCCGACGCAAGGCGGCTAACGTCACTCTGCTCACGTCTCTGGTGGAGGGTAAGGAGACGCTGTCACGCTCTGACCGGCATGCATCCTGACACCGACACGCATGAGCACACACGCACGACACGCACGACACGCACAACACGACACGATACGACACGACACGACACGACACGACACGACACGACACGACACGACACGCACGACACGACACGACACGACACGACACGACACAGCGGCCAACGTCACTCTGCTCACGTCTCTGGTGGAGGGTAAGGAGACGCTGTCACGCTCTGACCGGCATGCATCCTGACACCGACACGCATGAGCACGCATGACACGACACGCACGACACGCACGACACGACACGATACGACACGACACGACACGACACGACACGACACGACACAACCAACACATACACACGCACAACACACGCACGACACGACACGACACAACACAACACACGCACGACACGCACGACACGACACGCACGCACGCACGACACGACACGACACGACACGACACGACACGACACGACACGACACGCACGCACGCACGACACGACACGACACACACGCACGACACGACACGACACGCACGCACGCACGACACGACACGACACGACACGACACGACACGACACGACACACACGCACGACACGACACGACACGACACGACACGCACGACACGACACGACACGACACGACACGACACGACACGACACGACACGACACGCACGACACGACACGACACGACACGACACGACACGACACGACACGACACGCACGCACGCACGCACGACACACACGCACGACACGACACGACACGCACGCACGCACGACACGACACGACACGACACGACACGACACGACACACACGCACGACACGACACGACACGACACGACACGCACGACACGACACGACACGACACGACACGACACGACACGACACGACACGCACGCACGACACGACACGACACGACACGACACGACACGACACGACACGACACGACACGACACGACACAACACACGCACGACACGACACGACACGACACGACACGACACGACACGCACGACACGACACGACACGACACACGCACAACACGACACGACACGCACGACACGACACGACACGACACGACACGACACGACACGACACGACACGACACGACACGACACGCACGCACGACACGCACGACACGACACGACACGACACGCACGCACGACACGCACACACGCACGACACACACGCACGACACGACACGACACGACACGACACGACACGACACGACACGACACGACACGACACGACACAACCAACACATACACACGCACAACACACGCACGACACGACACGACACGACACGACACGACACGACACACACGCACGACACGACACGACACGACACGACACGACACGACACGACACGACACGACACGACACACACACGCACAACACACGCACAACACGACACGACACGACACGACACGACACGACACGACACGACACGACACGACACGCACGACACGACACGACACGACACAACACACGCACGACACGACACGACACGACACAACACAACACACGCACGACACGACACACACGCACGCACGACACGCACGACACGACACGACACGACACGACACGATACGACACGACACGACACGACACGACACGACACGACACGACACGACATACACGCACGACACGACACGACACGACACGACACGACATACACGCACGACACGACACGACACGACACGACACGACACGACACGACACGATACGACACGACACGATACGACACGACACGACACAACACGACACGACACGACACGACACGACATACACGCACGACACGACACGACATACACGCACGACACGACACGACACGACACGACACGACACGATACGACACGACACGACACGCACGCACGACACGCACACACGCACGACACGCACGACACGACACGACACGACACGACACGACACGACACGACACGACACGACACAACCAACACATACACACGCACAACACACGCACAACACGACACGACACGACACGACACGACACGACACGACACGACACGACACAACCAACACATACACACGCACAACACACGCACAACACGACACGACACGACACGACACGACACACACGCACGACACGACACGACACAACACGACACAACACACGCACAACACGACACGACACGACACGACACGACACAACACACGCACGACACGACACGACACGACACGACACACACGCACGACACGACACGACACGACACGACACGACACGCACGCACGCACGACACGACACGACACGACACGACACGACACGCACGACACGACACGACACGCACGCACGCACGACACGACACGACACGACACGACACGCACGACACGACACGACACGCACGCACGACACGACACGACACGACACGACACGCACGACACGACACACACGCACGACACGACACGACACGACACGACACGCACGCACGACACGACACGACACGACACGACACGACACGACACACGCACGACACGACACAACACACACGCACGACACGACACGACACACACGCACGACACGACACGACACGACACGACACACACGCACGACACGACACGACACGACACGACACGACACGACACGACACGACACGCACGCACGACACGACACGACACGACACGACACGCACGCACGCACGACACGACACAACACAACACAACACACGCACGACACGACACGACACGACACGACACGACACAGCACGCACGACACGACACGACACGACACGACACAACACGCACGCACGACACGACACAACACAACACAACACAACACAACACACGCACGACACGACACGACACGACACGACACGACACGACACAACACACGCACGACACGACACGACACGACACGACACGACACGACACGACACAACACACGCACGACACGACACGACACGACACACGCACGACACGACACGACACGACACGACACACACACGCACAACACAACACACGCACGACACGACACGACACGACACGACACACGAACGACACGACACGACACGACACGGACAACACGACACGACACGACACGACACAACCAACACATACACACGCACAACACACGCACAACACGACACGACACGACACAACACAACACAACACACGCACAACACACGCACAACACGACACGACACGACACAACACAACACAACACACGCACAACACACGCACAACACAACACAGCACACGCACGACACAACACAACACACACACACGCACGACACGACACGACACGACACAACACAACACAACACAACACAACACAACACAACACACGCACGACACGACACAACACAACACAACACAACACAACACAACACACGCACGACACGACACGACACAACACAACACAACACAACACACGCACGACACAACACAACACAACACAACACAACACACACGCACGACACGACACGACACGACACAACACAACACAACACACGCACAACACGACACGACACGACACGACACAACACAACACAACGCACGACACGACACGACACGACACGACACACACACACGCACGACACGACACAACACAACACAACACAACACGACACACAACACAACACGACACAACACACGCACAACACACGCACAACACGACACGACACGACACAACACACGCACGACACAACACGACACAACACGACACGACACAACACAACACAACACAACACACGCACAACACAACACAACACACGCACAACACAACACAACACGACACAACACAACACAACACACGCACAACACAACACGACACGACACGACACGACACAACACAACACAACACACGCACAACACGACACGACACAACACGACACGACACAACACGACACAACACACGCACGACACAACACAACACACGCACAACACAACACAACACAACACAACACAACACGACACGACACAACACGACATGACACAACACGACACAACACACGCACAACACAACACAACACACGCACAACACAACACAACACAACACAACACGACACAACACAACACAACACAACACAACACAACACAACACACGCACAACACAACACAACACACGCACAACACACGCACAACACAACACAACACACGCACAACACACGCACAACACAACACAACACGACACAACACAACACAACACAACACACGCACAACACAACACACGCACAACACACGCACAACACAACACGACACGACACAACACAACACAACACAACACACGCACAACACACGCACAACACGACACGACAACACACGCACAACACGACACGACACGACACAACACAACACAACACAACACAACACACGCACAACACAACACAACACACGCACAACACAACACAACACAACACACGCACAACACACGCACAACACAACACAACACAACACACGCACAACACACGCACAACACAACACAACACAACACGACACGACACGACACGACACAACACAACACAACACACGCACAACACAACACATGCACAACACACGCACAACACAACACAACACAACACACGCACAACACAACACAACACACGCACAGCACAACACAACACACGCACAACACACGCACAACACAACACAACACAACACGACACAACACGACACAACACAACACAACACAACACACGCACAACACACGCACAACACAACACAACACAACACAACACAACACAACACAACACAACACAACACAACACAACACAACACAACACACGCACGCACGGCTGCATGACGCACACACCGGCAGTGTTTCCAGCTGCAGCAGCAAAACGGCTGCAGACACCAGAAATGAAGGAGTAGAGATTACACACTGTGCTGGTTGCTAACTCTACGCTAATCCATGCTAATGTGATCTTTTTCTCAGCAGTAGAAGCTAGATATTTAGCTGCTGTTACTGCTGACCAAGAGGACAAACTGACTGATGGAAAACAGTCCAAAGAATTAGTCTGATCCTGATCATATGAGCTGGAGGGAGACGTTCAATCAAGAAAGATGGAAAATAGAAGAGAGGACATAGCTTTGCTCTACACATTCTGTAGGAACACTGGTGGATGATGGAAACGACAAAAACAAGACAAAATGACAAAAACAAGACACAAAATGACAAAAACGAGACATAAAACGACAAAAACTAGACACAAAATGACAAAAATGAGACAGAAAATGACAGAAGGAGACACAAAACGACAAATGAGACACAAAATGACAAAAACTTGACAGAAAATGACAAAAATAAGACATAAAAAGACAGAAACATCATGACCAGGTTCTGCTAACATCTTGTGGGAAACGTTCCATGAATAATAATTATTATTTAAAATATTATGTTGATTAAAAAATGTTCCCACAATGAAAAAATAAAACCAGAAAGTAGATTTAAATGAGATTCTAACTGTTTTATTAGATCCAGTTTGGTCATCAGGGGGGAGGACAAGAGAAAAATGGCATTTTAGGGGAACTCCAGACTTATTTGGGATTTAAAATATTTGAAACATTCTTTTCTCCTAGTTTCTATAGATTTGGTCTCAGGACAAGAACATTTACACTCTACTGATGTTTTAGGGTTTAATATGTGGATTATGGGATGTAAAACGTCCTCCAGGTCTGGGATGATCCTCCTAAACTGAGGCTCTGACGGTGGAAATGCTGCAGCTGCTTCACTAGAACAGTTTTTTTTAGCTCTGCACTGAGTTTGACTCCTGTTTTTCGACTCCTCCAGGTGAGGCCGTCCATCTGGCTCGGGACTTCGGTTATGTTTGTGAGACGGAGTTTCCAGCCAGAGCTACAGCTGAGTATCTGTGCAGGCAGAGCGAACCGGACCAGCTTCCAACACGACGCAGCATGCTGCTGGCCACCAAGTGAGTCCACAAACCGGCTATTAGCAGTTTAGACATGAAACCATCCTTCAGACAGCTTTAGATTCATGTTTTCATTATTATTAACATCATTCTGAGGACTTTCACTGCTCCCAGCAAACAGTAACCTTCAGAGAACATCCAGAGAACATCCAGGAACATTCACCAGACATTCTTTTAAGCTTCCCTGTGGGCTACTCTTTAGTAAACATTCAGGGAACGTCCAGAAAACATTCCCCAATCCATCTCTTTTAGGCTCCCTGAAGATGCTTGTTCATCAAACCTTCAGAGAATGTCCAGGGAGCGTTCCCCAAACATTCTCTTAAGGTTTTCTTAGGGTTATTGTTCACTGAACTACAAACATTCCCTGACTCCCTTAAGGTCCCCCAGAACTTAATGTTCATTTAACCTTCAGACAATGTCTAGGGAACATTCCTTGAACATTCCCTTTGTTCTTACTGTTTGAAAACCACGGAACAACTCCTGAACATCCCCTAAAGGTTACTGTTCATTGAACATTCAGGGAATGTTAAGCAAACATTTCCCAAACATTCTCTTAAGGATCCCTAAAGGTTACTGTTCATTGAACCTTCAGAAAATGTCCAGGGAATGTTTCCCAAATGGTTCTTTATGGTTTCTCAAAGGTTACTGTTTGGGAACCTTTAGAAACATCCAAGAAACATTCCCCAAACGTTCTCTGAAGTTTTCCTAAAGGTTGCTGTTCATAAAAGCTTCACAGACCATCTAGGGAACATTCCTGGAACATTCCCCTGAAGGTTACTGCTGGGAAATCTTCAAGAAACATTCAGGGAACACTTTTCCTTTCGGTTCCCTGAAGGTTGCTGGTTATGAAAACTTCAGTAAATGTTCAGGACACGTTCCCCAAACATTCCTTTAAGGTTCCCTTAAAAGGTTACTGTTTATTGAACCCTTAGAGAATACTCAGTGAATGTTCCTCCAATGTTTCTTAAAGGTTGCTGTTCATATAACCTTCAAGGAACATTCCTCAAACATTCCTTTAAGATTCCCTGAGTGTTGCCGTTTGGGAACCTTCAGAGAACCTCCATTGAACATTCAAGGGACATCCAAAGTCTGTTCCCTAAACATTCCCTTAAGGTACCCTGAAGGATATTGTTGAACTTTCAGAGAATGTCTCGGGAACATTCCCTGAACATTCCCCTGAGGGTCACTGTTTGGAAACCTTCAGGGAATAATCAGGGAACAACCACATCTCTGGCAGTAACACAATTAGAATTATTACTGTGTAGTTGTATTGTTTTTTTACTCGTACATTTTTACTTTTGATGCTGGGTTTTTCATGTTTATCTTCTGTTCTTTCTGCTGCTTACATTTCTTAGACGTTGAATGGAAGCAGCTGATAACATGTTTCTGGTTCTTCTCAGGGAGATCTGTAAGGAGTTCGTGGACCTGATGTCCCAGGATCGCTCTCCTCTGGGGGGCAGCCGGCCGACCCCCTGCCTGGAGCCGGGCGTCCAGGGCAGCCTCACCCACTTCAGCCTCCTCACCCACGGCTTCGGGACGCCGGCCATCTGTGCAGCGCTGTCCGCCTTCCAGAGCTACCTGATGGAGGCCATCAAGATGCTGGACAAAGGAGAAGGAGGGAAGAGCCACCACGACAAGGAGATGAAGCACCGCAAGTAGAGGACGGACACCTGGACAGATAAACACCTGGATGGACGATCACCTGGACGAATGGACACCTGGATGAACACCTGGATGGAGGGGAGATGAACAATGACGGACTCTGACCTTCACCTTCAGGATATAAACTGAGACTTTTAGCTCCCAGAAGCTCCTCCAACTGGACGGTTTCTGACTCACCTGGACCTGTTGCCATGACGGCGGCGTCTCTTCAGGACCCCTTTTACTTCCTGTTTTTATTAATGTGTCACCTGTGTGTTGTCAAAGCCGCCACACCTTCACACACGTCGGAATGGACTCACCTGGAGCGTCAAAAAGCCATATCCGAGATGACGACGGCCCTCCGCTCCTCTGGAACTCTGGGAGACGTTCACCTGGTGGACAGGTGCAGCTTCCTGTCAGACAGGTGCAGCTTCCTGTCGTAGTTCTTCTTCTGTTCGTAGCGGGTGGTCATGGGAAACGGAGTTCTCTGCAGGAGGAGTGACAGGCAGCTAAAGGGTTCTTTTATTTGAAGTACTTCGTGTTGGTAACTTAAGAAAATGGCACAAATCATTTTGTACTTTGTGTATGTTTATTATTAATGTTATTACTGTTATTATTATTATTATTATTATTATTATTATTATTATTATTATTATTGTATTACGGCATAAATGTAATATATTATTAAAGAATTAAGAACTGACTGGCTGACCTTCATTAAGTTTTTTTTTTAGCTTATAACCGGAATTTCAATTTATTTTTATTTTACAGATTCAAAAACAGCGAAAATGTTTGCATTAATGCTGAACCATAAAAAAATGTTTTAAATCGGCCAAAACTGTCAATTACATTTTAAAAAATTACATTTAAGCATTTAGAAAGACATTTTTACAGTGTGGTTTGCAGTACTGGGAAATATTAAATGTGTTTTAGAACTCAACATCCCAAGACGCCACTTTAAAAACCAGAACACCTCCAGCAGCAGATCTGCTCTCTGGGTAAACCCAAAAACACCCAACAGCCAACATCCAACATCACCCAAACTCACCCAATAACACCCAACATCACCCAACATCACCCAACATCCAGTAACACCCAACATCACTCAATAACACCCAATAACACCCAACATCCAACAACACCCAACATCACCCAATTAGACCCAACATCCAACATCACCCAACATCACCCAACATCCAATAACATCCAACATCACTCAATAACACCCAATAACACCCAACATCCAACAACACCCAACATCACCCAACATCACCCAATAACACCCAATAACACCCAACATCACCCAACATCCAACAACACCCAACATCACCCAACCTCCAACAACACCCAACATCACCCAATTAGACCCAACATCCAACAGCACCCAACATCACCCAGCAACACCCAACATCACCCAACATCACCCAATAACACCCAACATCACCCAACATCCAACAACACCCAACATCACCCAATTAGACCCAACATCCAACATCACCCAACATCCAATAACGTCCAACATCACTCAATAGCACCCAATAACACCCAACATCCAACAACACCCAACATCACCCAACATCACCGAATAACACCCAATAACACCCAACATCACCCAACATCCAACAACACCCAACATCACCCAATTAGACCCAACATCCAACAACACCCAACATCACCCAACATCCAATAACATCCAACATTACTCAATAACACCCAACATCACCCAACATCCAACAACACCCAACATCACCCAATTAGACCTAACATCCAACAGCACCCAACATCACCCAACATCACCCAGCAACACCCAACATCACCCAACATCACCCAATAACACCCATCACCCAACATCCAACAACACCCAACATCACCCAATATCAACCAACATCACCCAGCAACACCCAGCATCCAACATCATCCAATGACACCCAGCATCCAACATCATCCAACGCCACCAACAACACCCAGCATCCAACATCATCCAACAACACCCAAAATCCAACATCATCAAAAGACACCAACCGATATAGTAGGGCTGTATCAGCCCTACTATATCTCCCCTCTTGTATTACCCTTCTATCTAACCCCTCCTGTCTCACCCCTCCTGTCTCACCCCTCCTGTGTCACCCCTCCTGTGTCACCCCTCTGTCTCACCCCTCTGTCTCACCCCTCCTGTGTCACCCCTCTGTCTCATCCCTCAGCCTGAAGGCAAACATATGCTGCTGCTGCTTTGAGGATCCGGAGTTTCAGAGACTCTTAATGTTTATTAATGACCTGTCTGATGAGACGCACAACAACACAATAACACACACTGGAACACACACACTAATACACAGCAATGCACACACACACACCCAACACATATACGTATTAATGCAATCAGTGTCACACACATACTGATACACACTAATGCACATGACACACACATAGACACACATTACCACACAACACCACACACACTAACACACATTCCACCGTGTTCTTTTTAACATACATGTTTTCTGCCCCCCTCCAGACTTTCACCATGCTTTATTTTCAGTGTAGATTCAGCTGTAAAAGCTTCTATTAAAGATTTGATCCAACAACTTGAATTATTTGTGTCTTAAACTTGTCAAAACTCTGCAGCTTTTCTCCTGAAGATCTGCAGACGTCCTGAAGAAACATCTCAGAAACATCTCAGCAGAACGTCAGGCTTCGCTCCAAACTTCCTCTGGAGTTTCACTGAGTTAAAGTTTAATCTTTAATAAATTCAAATTCAGGCGTTGCTGTTTTTGGTTCGACAGAAAATGAGCTCACAGTTAAAAGACATTTATCTCCTGGAGGGAACATGGACAGATTTCTGACACGTCTGCACTCACACAGAACCAGAACCAGGACCAGAACCAGGACCAGAACCAGATCTGTTAGGATGCTGTGGTAGCCATGCTGGTTCAGGGTTCCTTCAGTTTGGAATAAATCCTCAACAGTGACCATCATACCTCCTCCTCCATGCTTCATGGTGGGAACCATGCATGTAGAGACCATCCGTTCACCTTCTCTGGTCTCACAAAGACACAGTGGGTGGAACCAAAGATCTCACATTTGGACTCATCAGACCAGAGCCCAGATCTCCACTGGTCTAATGTCCATTCCTGGTGTTTCTGGGTCCAAACTAATCTCTGCTGCTGGTTGCTTTTCCTTAGTAGTGGTTTCTGAGCAGCTATTGGACCATAAAGTCCTGATTGGTTCAGTCTCCTCTGAACAGCTGATGCAGAGATGTGTCTGCTACTAGAACTCTGGGTGGCATTTATCTGGACTCTAATCTGAGCTGCTGGTAACTGGACATTTCTGAGGCTGGAGACTCAGATGAACTTCTCCTCAGCAGCAGAGGAGACTCTTGGTCTTCCTTTCCTGGGGAGGTCCTCATGGAGACAGTTTGGTCGTAGCGCTGGATGCTTTTAGAGACTGAACTTGGAGACACATTCAAAGTTTTTGCAATTTTCCAGATTGTCTCGTTTTTGTCATTTTCTCTTATTTTAGTGGTTTTGTGTCTAATTTTTATTTTTTGTCTTGTTTTAATGGTTTTGTGTCTCGTTTTTGTCGTTTTATTTCTTGTGTTTGTCATTTTATGTCTTGTTTTTGTCGTTTTGTCTCGTTTTAGTGGTTTTGTCTCGTTTTTGTCGTTTTGTGTCTCGTTTTAGTGGTTTTATCTCGTTTTTGTCATTTTGTGTCGTTTAAGTGGTTTTGTGTCTCTTTTAAGTCATTTTATTTCTCGTTTTTTTCATTTTTTGTTTTTGTCGTTTTATTTCAGGTTGTAGTGATTTTGTGTCCTGTTTTTGTCATTTTGTGTCTCATTTTAGTGGTTTTGTGTCTTGTTTTTGTTGTTTTGTGTTTGTTTTTTGTCTCGGATGAACTTCCCCTCAGCTGCAGAGGTGACTCTTGGTCTTCCTTTCATGTGAGCCACTTTGGTTGTAGCGCTGGATGGTTTTTACGTTTGCACTTGAGGATTCGTTCAAAGTTTTTACAGTTTTCCAGACTGACTGACCTTCAGTTCTTAAAGCAATGATGGACTGTTGTTTCTCTCAGCTGATTGGTTCTTGCCATAATATGGATTGTAACAGTTGTCCAATAAGGCTGTCAGCTGTGGACCAACCTGACTTCTGATGGTCCCAACCCCATTAAGAAGGAAGAAATTCCACTAATGAACTTTGACAAGGAACACCTGTGAAGTGGAACCATTTCAGGTTCTACCTCATGAAGCTCATCCAGAGAATAACAAGAGTGTTCAAAGAATCTAAAATATAAAACATGTTCTGACTTATTTTACACGGTTTTGTTTCCGACATAATTCTATATGTGTCATTTTGGTCATAAATGTAGTAATTTAGGAGATGTTTCTGATCATCATGGGTGACTTTTTGGGGTTATTTTGGACGTCTATTGACCAGTGTTCCCTGTAATTTTTCATGAGTCTGAGCAAACACACAAACTCCCCGAGCGTCCCTTGGACCACTATGAGCAACATCAGATGTGTACACTGTGGTCACACCAGCATCACATCCATTCAAGATACATGGTTCATTAAAAGAATCAAAAAAAATAATAATATTACTAGTAATAATAATGACAATAACTATTGAAGAGCACGTTTCTTATTTGCCATGTTTGTCTGTAACCCTATATACTCTTCACTTATATTCTGTGGTATGAAACATTTAAACGGTGCTGCTACATTCATGAGATGCTCTACAAATACAGACTGATGTCATTTTCACATGGGGCTGAAAGATTATATGGATTATTATGGATTTTGGCAAAGTATGTCTTGGGGTTTATTGGTAAAGAGGTCAGTAAAGAGGGTGTGCTTATGTAATTGAGAAATAATTTATCAACAGTTTTGGGACTCAAGCAGTTCCTTCTTTTACTCACTATCTCCCTAGCCTTAGAAAAAAACCTGTTCACACGGCACAGATGAGGCTGAGGTACACAGGAAATGTTTGGCTCCATTGTACAAGTTTGGGTAAACGGTTTTGTGGGTTGCCCAGTAAGCCAGTGGGTCTGCCGTTCTTTCTACAATTGCATTCGCTGTGGCGCTTTGCATTTGCCAGGCTCTACTTGCGTCTTCGTCCAATAGGCTCCACAGTTGAACTGAAAAATATTGAAGATCATCATCATCATCACCAGAAATGTCAGTCATTCCCTATTCAGAAGAGAAAAAAATACCTGTGGAAGGTGCTGCTGGTGGTGGAGGACGAGGCTGCGGTGGTGCTTGTGACGTAGATGACTGCTGCTTGGCATTCTTTATGTTAATTGTTGTGCATTCTGTTATTAAACGTTCTTTCACACTGGCTGCCACTCTGATTGGTGAATCCAAAAGTTTTGAACTGCAGAGCCACAAGTGTAGCAACAGCCAGTGAACTGTTTTTCCTTTGGTTTGTAGTCTGTCAGCGAAGCACCTGACAAGGTTCTGTGCCAGGTGTTGTGCCATGGGGGTGGTGAGTTGGGATTATATATATAAATATACATATATATATATATATGTGTGTGTGTGTATATATATATATTAAAAAATTTTATTTTTATTTATATATATATATATTAAAAAAATAAAATCTATCTATCTATCTATCTATCTATCTATCTATCTATCTATCTATCTATCTATCTATCTATCTATCTATCTATCTATCTATCTATCTATCTATCTATCTATCTATCTATCTATCTATCTATCTATCTATCTATCTGCTGCATAGATCGCTGATTCATCTGGAGAAACCCAACAGCACTGTGAGGGTCATGTTCTTTGACTTCTCCAGTGCTTTCAACACCATCCAGCCTTCTCTGCTTAGGGTGAAGCTTGAAGGAGCAGGAGTAGACTGTCACCTGGCTGCTTGGACCATCGACTACCTCACCAACAGACCACAGTACGTGAGGCTTCAGGACTGTGTGTCTGATGTGGTAGTCAGCAGCATGGAGGTCCACAGGGGACAGTCTGTCCCCCTTTCTCTTCACCCTGTACACATCGGACTTCCACCACAACTCTGGGAGCTGTCACCTCCAGAAGTTCTCTGATGATACAGCCATTGTCGGGTGTGTATCTGAAGGGGACGAGCGGGAGTACAGGATGGTCATCTCTGACTTTGTTGACTGGTGTGAGCGAAACCATCTGCAGCTCAATGCCAGCAAGACGAAGGAGATGATCGTGGACTTCAGCAGGAGGAGGACACCCCAGACTGCACCGGTGAACATCCAGGGTTTGGACATTGACATGGTGGACACATACAAATACCTGGGTGTTCACCTCAACAATAAACTGGACTGGACACACAATACAGAGGTCCTGTACAAGAAGGGCCAAAGTCGTCTCCACCTGCTGAGGAGACTGAGGTCCTTTGGAGTGTGCAGGACTCTGCTCAGGACATTCTATGACTCTGTGGTAGCGTCTGCTATCTTCTATGCAGTGGTCTGCTGGGGAGCAGGGAGCACTGAAAGGGACAGAAAGAGACTAAACAGAAGGTCAGGAGGAGGTTCTGTCCTGGACTGTTCCCTGGACTCCATAGAGGAGGATGTTGGCGAAGCTCACATCCATCATGGACAATCCCTCTCACCCACTGCATGACACTGTGGAGTCTTTCAGCAGCTCCTTCAGCAGCAGACTGAGACATCCACCCTGCAAGAAGGAACGCTATCACAGGTCCTTCATTCCATCTGCTATAAGACTTTACAACATCAGCATCACTGGCTGATGTTAACATAAACTGGACTATATCATTACCACCCCAAACCATAAAATTTGCACAGACATTCTTGCACTGTACATCTTTGCACTTTTAAACTTTATTTTTATTTTTTCTGTTAAGCCACGTTATCCTCATCCCTCACCCTTGTATATATTGTAAATATTATTACTACTGTTCTATTATTATTTTTAAGCTGCTGTAACATGTGAATTTCCCCTGGCGTGGGGAGAAATAAAGAACTTATCTCTATCTATCTATCTATCTATCTGTCTGTCTGTCTGTCTGTCTGTCTGTCTGTCTGTCTGTCTGTCTGTCTGTCTATCTATCTATCTATCTATTCTCTACGAAATGTGAAATCTGACATACTACTCTCTCAAAGCAAATCACGGCAACAACAGCAAAAAAAACAACCTACTCTGCGAAAAACTATTCAAATGAACAACACTAAATAGGGATCTACTATCCCGGAACACTCTCGATCCCGCTGAGTGATTCATATAACAAACTGAACCAATCAGGTGATTCGAAGCAGTTGAGTGCTTCAAACGTCACTGAAATGATTCTAACGTCACCGAGTCACGTGACCAAACCACGCCTCGGCACAGTGGCTCGATACTTTGCTTCATGAGCTACAGCGCATGTGTCGAAGCTTCGGGTATCAGAGGATCATCACTATCTCTGGCTGCTGTTGACCTGGTTTTTGGAGTAAAACACGGTAAGAAGATAAATACTTCTAACCAGTAGCGTTGTTTTGTTGTACGTTAAGTCAGCGACTTGTGAAGAGTTGTGTTTTGTCGTGTTTGAGCAGTTGGTCCCGACGCGTTAGCTAGCTAAGCGGCTAAGTTAGCTAGCGGGCTAATACACAGGTGGCTAACTTACCGCTGAACACCTGTGTTAATTGCTGCTGCAGCTGTCCTCATTATTAAAAGGAACTTCTCAACCTGTATTTCTCTGCTGTGTATTTTAGCTTTTTAAAAAGTTATTTTACTTTAAGGTTCACTGAAACCCGTTCAGCTGCACTGAAGTTTAACATTCAGCTGGTTTGAATTAAACCGCGCTAAACTTAACATTGTGCAACATTACCTCTCTGAATCTCCATAATTTCATTAAATTCCTTCTCTTCCACTGCTTAAGTTCAATCCAGTATATAAAGTGACATTAATAGTGAATAAACTAACAACCAGCCATTGTATTTATTCATTATTGCATGTATTTGTAGTAAAACATGAGATGAAACATCCTACTTTTGGATCTAGAGCTGCACAAGCCGTTCATTTTCAGTCACCTGACGAGTTAAACTCCCCTTTTTATGTGAGGTTGAAGCAGAAAGTCTGAGTTAACAAAGACAGTTGTTTATAATTTGCGATACCTGTTATCTCTGACTGAGGCTTTAGTTTTTGCTGAGCTGATTTACACGTAGAAACTTTGTTCAGGAAGATTTCTCAGTAGCTCAGAGGACAGGCTGCTTTTTACACAACCTTGGAAGATAATGTCTGTCAATGCTTTCAGCAGAATTTAGAAACACAACACTTCCTAAACAGATATTCTGAGGCTGTGAGGTTGAACGTTTGAGAGTCTATCAGTGTGTGTGTTTGTGGTCTTTCTGTTTCTAGGTGGAAGCTGAATTAGTGAGGATGACTCCTGCTCCTGTCATCTCTAAGCTCCTCCCACATCTTTACCTGCACATGAGGAAAATCACTCCTGTAGAATGCAGGTATGTTTGTCATTATTATAAAAAGATGTTGCCTGGTGACCTGTCAGAAACCCATCATACAGAGTCAGCCAAAATAATGTTTACACACATCAGGAAAAGAAAAACTTGCATAAATATTTCAATACCAAATTTATTCAGACATCAGGAGATTAATAAAAGTTAACTTTGGCCTCTACAATTACAAGAGGTGCTCAAAGTGGAGGCCACTGGCTTCCAGACATTTCTGTTGTGTTGTAGACGTCACTTGTTGATGCTCCATTCATGAGGGTAGCGCCATCTGTTGGGAAAACATCGTACAACAGGACACAGAGTTATCGTGATTTGATCAAACTTAGAAAGAGGAATCTATATGTATAGAAGTACTGATACAAATGAAATATTTATAAAAGTTTTTCTTTTCCTGATGTGTGTTTACATTATTTTGGCTGATTCTGACTCTGAACTTAATGAGAACAAAACTGTCATTTAATTGTTGCACTGAAAGCTTCTTTAGTGAAAACTGGCTGGTGTTGTGCTTTGAAACAAACTGCTGTTGAGGTCTGTGTTTTTAGGTTTAACCCCACAGCTTCTGAATGAACTGATAGTTGTTTTTTCCTGATCAATGTGGACGTTCTAATTGATGGTAACATTTACTGATCATATAATCAGCATGATAATATAACAGTAGAACATTCTGACCACCTGACTAATACTGTGTTGGTCCCTTTATGCTGCTAAAACTCCTCTGACCCAGTGGTTCATCAGAACCTCTGGGGATCCTGTGGATCCTGTGGGTTGCAGGGTGGGTCCTACCTAGACCAGGCTGATCCTGGACCATCCCACAGATGCTCCATCAGATCTGGATGTGGGGAGTGTGGAACCCAGGTGAACAGCTGAGCTCTGTCGTGTTCCTCGGACCACTCCTGAGCAGTTTTAGTTTGTCCTGCTGAGGGTGGCAGCTGGCATCAAGGACTGCTGTTGCCATGGAGACTAGGGGGTTGTTTGTCCTGCAGTGTTTAGGTGGTGGTACATGTCAAACATCCACATGAACGTCAAGGTTTCCCAGCAGAACGTTGCATTAGAACAAGATGATGGATGTTGTTGTCTTCAGCTGTCAGTGGTCAGAATGTTGTGGCTGATCGGTGGATCTGTCTGCCTTTACTCTGACATCCAGAGTTATACAAAAGTGGAGAATGTGTGCAGTGCAGAAGAGATTTACTTTATTGGATGCAGTTTTAGTGGTTCCATCAGAGAAAATCATATCCATATACAGATTTGTATTAATTCCAGGCTGGATCACTAAACATTATAACAATAACGACATCAGATAATTCTTTGTTGCAGTTGGAATTTTGCAGACTGAGAGATGGTTGAGAAGGTTTCAGTTCTTGTTTCAGCAAAATATGTTCTAATAGAAGATCTTTATTGTCATTGTACATGAAATTATCTGCAAACCAGCAAAGTGCATCAGTCTGAGGTATCTAGAAATAAATAAGTAAGAAAATGCTTCTAAAGCCAATAATGAACAGAATATTTTGAGGGAATATTGTAAAAAGGAAAGAAAAGCTCCATTCTCACTCCTCTCAGGATAAACTGTCATTAAAATTGACTTTAAATTTAGCTTCAACACGAGATAAAAACATTTACTTTCATTACTGATGTTGTCAAGTTTTAATAAAGTTCCTGCTACTTTCCTAAAATGATGAAAGTGAATAAACTGTATTTCTGTGATCTGTGTTTGATTTCTGTCTTTTCTCCTGTCATCCAGATGTTCAGAGGGAGATGATGCCACATCTGGTCCAGCTGATGGAAGGTCTTGAAGTTCTCTGACTGGCCTGGACTGAAGATGGTCGTCTCTCTGGATTTAAGGTTCAGATGCTCAGTAACAAACTCCACCAATGAGCCAACAGGGAAGCTTTAGGTTTATTAAATGTTGCTATGAAGGTTTCACTGTTTTTCTGTGTGAATGCAATGAGCTCCAACTGAAACTTGAATTAGAACTAAGTAAGTAAATCCTTCCATCTGAAAGGATTTAATTGCATTAATAACCTCATAACATTCTAATTTTTATTCCAGTCTTGGTTGGAAATAGAATCTCTGTATTGATTCAGGTAAAAAGTGAACTTCACAGCATGTTGGAGCAAAACAACCAGATGAAAACTGTGATGGTGTTGGATTGTCAGACCGTAATGTTGCAGCTCAAAGCAGCTTTTCTAGCTCAGTTCATTCTGACATTCAGCTATGAATCAACACAGCAGATGGTGATCCATGCTGTGGAAGTCTCACATCTCCTGATTTAATGCAGCTGCTTTGCACTTTTTACACTGTTTATTCACCAACACTTTATTTAATAAGTCCCATCTAGTTTTTATGAGGAATGTGATGTTTTAATTTCTCTGAATAACTGCAGTCTAATGGAACAGCTGGAGTTGTAACATCTGTCCTGATATTGATCATGAAGTATTGATCAGAATACTGATGGTCAGCAGTCATCCCTGAAGTTTTACATTCAAATCTTTACTTGTGTTGTGAACTTTGGTAAGAAGCAGAAACTTTAGCGTTGCCATGGATACATGAGTGTTAAATTCTGTCCATGTTTCCATTTTGGGAAATTCAGTCCAGTTCCAGAATCTGGAGGAATTTAGTCTCAATCACAGACAATAAATATTATCTGAAAGTCGGGTTATTGTTGTTTATCAGCACAATGCAAAAAGATTCATGTTAGAAATATTCCAGTTAAGACTCTAGAATATCAGGATTTATGTAAATGTACCTCAATAATATGAATGTTCAGGTTAAGATTGTGCAGTGATATTTATCATGTAAGTTTAGCTGATTAAAGTTTATGACTCTGCACTACAATATTATTTATTATTTAGATTTACATCATTATTATAATGTTTAGGGTCAGACCCTACAGTATAGAGATTAATAAATCAAATATTCAATAAAATGTAAATACACTGAACTCATTTGGAGATATTCTTCTGCAGAGTCCTGGTTCCAGAACATGATGATAGAATTATAGACAAACTTTAACAAAAGCTGCCTGAGAGTTTACAGCTTTTTATGTGAGATTTCTTCAGTAATTTAATGAGTTATCAGCAAAAATCAAGTGTTCATTTGATGAACTTCATTTCCTAAAACATCCAGAATTGGAGCTCATATCTTTGGCAGCTGTAAAGTTTCTGCTCCTTCAAAGTTCACAACACAATGAATGAATTCCTAAAACACTCTCAATGCTGGAGAGCGTTTGATGCTGAAGCAGTGAGCAGTTTTTCTGTTTCTTCTCTGGAGATGCACAATGAGGGACGTCTGCAGAGACTGAGAAAGAGTCTCACCACATCCTGACATGAGGAAAAAGACTTTATTGAAGACTACAATGAGAAAAACTATCAGACAGCAGACGGCTGCATTCAAGGTGAGCTCTGAACATTTGATCTGGAACAGGAATTCAATCACGGCAGCATGAGCTTCATTTCAGTCTGTAGCTGCTGAATTCATGGATGAATCATCTGGCACTAGAGAGGAAGACCATCAAACATCCACGTCAGCTGATGGAGGTCCAAGAGTCTCACCAAACAAACAACCTACAGAGTGAAGACCTCCAATCTGATTGGATGGCCTCCTATTCAGCCACATGTGTGAACAAATGCCTCTAAGTTGATTTGTTTTCTAAAATAAATCTAGTTTGAGTCCTAATCTCTGCCTGTGTTTGCTTCTTTACACCGCTGTTAACAGTTTAGGCTGTTAGATTGTTCCAGATAAGACAAGTACAAGATTCTTCAGAGCCGTTCTACCATGAGCCTGACAGGAAGAACTCCAACAGCTACTGAATGTTCCTGTGGTCCCCTCAAGGCTACAGGAGGAGTCCTACGAGGACGAGCCGGTCCACCTGATGGCGGCCAGTCGCTGCGGTTCAAAGCCAACACCGACTACGTGGACTTCTACTGGACCACACGGAGGCCTTCAAACCGGACCAACAAGTTCAGCGACTCCCCGACTCATGGGTCTGAGGATGCCGCCGAGCCTCGGTCCAGCCGGCCACCTGTCTGTGGGTGTTTGAGTGCTGAGAGGTTTGTGGATGCATGTGAACGTTCTGTGTTGAAACAGCAGCTTTGGACTCAGTAACGCCGGGAAAAACCAAGAGCTCCTTTATTTGTGACTTCCACTAAAAAAACTGATGAAAATAAGTTTGCCAGGGTTCTGACTGATAACAGATTATTAAATAATGAAAATAATCCTTTAAATATTCCTTTAAACAATCCTTTTAGGTCTACATTTCCTTTACAGTGACTTCTTGGTAAATGTACAAGTATTTTGGATGGAATATACCATTAAGCCCAATGTTCAAGGGTTCATCTGGGAATATACCATTAAACCAACCTTTTAGGTAAATGTTCCAGGATGTTGGGTAGACTATACCATCAGATCAACCTTTTAGGTCTACATTGGAAGATTTTAGAGTAGAATATTACTCCAAACCATCCTTTAGGTCTACATTTAAGGTGGAATACTCCTTTACACCAAGATTTTTTGGTCTACATTGAAGGATTTTAGGTGGAATATTCCTTTGAAGGAACTTAAGTTTATGTTCAAGGATGTTGGGTGGAATATACCATCAGACCAACCTCCAAGGTCTACAGTAGTGAATTTTAGGTGGAATATACCATTATACTCACCTTTTAGCTCCACATTGGAGGATTTTAGGTGGAATTTTCTTCCAAACCGTCTTTTAGTCTACATGTAAGGATGTTTAGGATGGTATATTCTTCCAAACCAACTTCTCAGGTCTGCATTTCAGGTGGAATATTTCTCCATACTAACTTTTTTGGTCTACATTGAAGGATTTTTTCTAAACCACCCTTTGGGGTCTATATCTGAGGTTTTAGGAGGAGTATTCCTTTTAACCAGCCCCTCAGGTCTCTTTGAGGATTTTGGATGGAATATTCGGTTAAAGCAACATTTTAGGTGCATGTCCAAGGATTTTTGGTGGAATGTTCCTTTAAGGTGGATGTTTGAGGACCTTGTAGGTGGAATACTTCCTGAAACCAACCTTTTAGGTCAACATTCAAAGATTTAAGGTGGAATATTCCTTTAAACCAACCTAAATTTCATGTTTTGATCACTATCAAGTGAGAAACCTCAATCCAGAATCCTCATAATGACGTTTGAGATTTATGCTGCTGTTATTTGTTTAGTCCAGACTAAATGACAGAAATCCACGACTGTAATTTTATTTCAGGACTCTGTTATTAAATGTCAAAACAATCCATGTGACTCTAAAAACTCAACAGCTTTACAAACTCTAAGATTAAACTCTCCACAAGAATCCAAAATAAGTTGGACTTCTACATGAGAGCTTTAATTATTCTTCATCTACTTCCTGAAAAGTTTGGTCAATAAAAAAGACAAAAACTAATATTTTCAGCTGAACTAAAGACAGACTTTGTGTTTTTTCTGCTCACATGTTGTGTTGTTTTAAACTTATTCAAATAAATATCCTCCTAACCCCCTGGAAACCAGAGTTTGTCCTGTTTTTGTGTTGCTCCTCGGCGACCCTAGACAGCCGGGTCCTAATGTTTTTTGAGCAACACACCATACTGTGACGTTTTTACAATGATGGTTCTACTATGGAACCAGTTTGACATGTTCAGGCGTTCTTTGTATGAAAACTCAGAGATTTCAGGGATCAGAAGGTGGTTTTCAACTTTCTTTGTTAACTTTCTGCTTCAACTTTAAACTAAATTTCCTTCACTAAGCCAGCCCTCTGGACTTCCAGGAAGCTGTGTTCCTATTGGCTGTCCAGGTGGCTGCTTGGTGTTATCAGGAACACCTGAGCAGCTCAGTGTCTTCCTGCTTTGTTTAGCTGCAGACAAACATTTCCTCTGCTTCTGTTCACCACTGAACCGGGTTTGGTTCCGTTGCTTTAGTTTGTTCTTTAGGCGTTGGCTTGCAGCTTCCAGCAGTAAAATCGTCTTTAATGTGTTTCTTGGTGTGTTTTAGGGCTTTGTACTGGATAGTTGTCTTGGTAAATGTGGTTCTTTAGCTACAGTTAGCACATGGTGCTGATGTGTGCAGTGATTAGTGGATTTGATGCAGCTGAGTTGTGTCTTTATCTTGGCTGTAGTGAGTCTTCAGAGGTTTCTGGTCAGACACATTCTGTATTCTTGTTTGAGAACCAGCGTTGGTTGTCCAGAAGGTAAGAGTTCCTGTCCTGATTCTCTGTTCTCAGAGGTTCTCTGGTAGGCTGCAGGAGACTTTAGCATTTGGGTTGTGCTAGTTTGGTTTTTGTACGGTTTCATTTGGACGACTATCTTGAGGCCCTTCCATGTGGTTTAGTGAGGTTTTCTGGAACAGTTCTACAAAGCAACCTGCAGCAGAAGAGACTTTGAGAGTTTTTAGGAAGTTCTGGAGAGCAGACTTTAGAGCAGCAGAAACATTTGTCAGCAGTTTGAGCAGGAGAAGGTGAGCTTCAGAGTAGAAATGAGATGGAAACCTTCTTGACCCGTGTGGTGAGGTCCTGTACCAAGAGTTTGAGCAGGTTGTGAAGAATCTGTAGTTCTTTGGTCTGAAAGCACAAGAAGAGTCGACTCATTAAAGGAGAAAACAGGAGATATTGTTGGTTCTTCTGTCGCTCTGCAGTTTCCAGTTTCCTTAGACTGAATATCAAGTTTATTTTTTAAATGTTTTACCATGTGAGCCCAAGAAGACTTCAATAAACTCCCTCCATCCCCTGGACACAACATATTTTATGACCATGTTAATCTTTTTTTTAGAATGTTTTTGAGTTTTAATCATAGTTTAATCATAGTTTTTTATCTTTGCTTGTTTAGTTTTGTCATCTGTGTGAAAGGTGCTAAACAAATAAAGTTGAATTGATAAACTGAATAATTGACTAACTCATGATTGTGACAACAGAAGTATTTTCATTGTGATTTAAGGGTTTATTTCATTTTTAAGGTTGAGGTTAAAATCTTGACAGAAAAAAAGATTAAAGAAATAAACTACATTTTAAAAAAGCAATTAAATCAAAGGAAATAAACATGTAATAAACAAAACTTTTAAAAAGAAATTAAACATTAAATACAATTAAATTATATTAAACAGACAAAATATTTAATTAAATAATTAAACAGAAGATACAAAACATGTAATTATGAAATTAAACAAATTTCTTGAAGCAAAAATATTAAACATTAAGGATGAAATATTTTAGATAATGAAACATTTAAAAAATACAATTACACAAGAAGAATATTAAACATTTTAAAAAATACAAAACATTTAATTAGATTATTAAAACTTTAAAAAGATAAAATATTTTATTAAAAACTTAAATGTTTAATTAGAAAATTAAATCTTAAAGACAATAAAACTTTAAAAAGGAATTAAACAGAAAATAAAATGAAGCATTTAAAAAGAAAATTAAACATTAAAAGGTGGTAAAACATTTAAAAAGAAAAACCTTAAAGATTTAATGGAAAAATTCAACATTGGGAAAGAAAAGGAAATTTTTCAAACAAGCCGATAAAACATTTGAAAAAACAACAATTAAACATTAAAAAGACAAAACATTTCTAAATCAAATCAGACATTAGAAAAGAACAAAAGGTGAGAAAAGAGAAAAAGAAACAGAAGAATCAAACTAGACAAAACATTTGAAAAGACCCCAGTTACACTTTAGAAGATCAAATTAAACAGAAGAGACAATAAAACGATCAAAAGAGCAAAAACAGATAAAGGTTTTAAAGCGTTTTCTAGTCTGAAATGAAAACATCAAGTTGTTTCTTCAAACATTTCCTCTTTCTATGTTCTTGGTTTGATTGTGGATAGATTTACTAAGAACTCATTTCAGAAAACTGCTTTCCAGATAAAGTCTACTAGTAGTTGAAGGCATCGATCAAACTAATGTTACCTTCTGATCTCCACAAACTTTACTGTTCAGTGAAGAGAATCAAAGTTTGTTGAGGATTTGTAAAAACCCACAGGTGAAGGTCTGAGAAGAACTCAGATGGATGATCTAAATGTGAAATCAAGATTCATGGTCACAAGTTTTAAGGCTTCTGTTAACCAGAAAGTTCAAACTAACAGAGAAGTACTTAGAAACTTTTAAGATTTCAGTCCTCAGACTGTCAAAAGGTTCAAACTAACAGAGAACTACTCAGGAACTTAGAAAATTTCAGCCCTCAGACTGTCTGAAAGTTCAATCCAACAGAGAACTACTGTGGGACTTAGAAAATTTCAGCCCTCAGACTGTGTGAAAGCTCAGGTCCTGAGGACTCGGGAGGTGTGGAGGCTTTGGAAAGTCTTGGAACTGAGGGTTCCACCCTCCAGCACAAAGGCTGAAGCCCAACCTCCTGAGAAAAACGGTCGAGTCGAGACTCGAGTTTAAAAAAAAACTCGAAAACGACAAAAATTAGATGACAAATGCGCAAAAAAAAGAAGAATTAGTATCTGAGCGAGTAGCTCAGGGGGATAAGAAGAGAGACTACAGAGTGAAAGGTTGCAGGTTCAAGACCTGCCACTGGCCCTTTTCTTTCTTTGTCTTTGTCAGAATTTTGAGAAAATTTAAGAAGGGTCTGGTCTTGAACCAGCAACCTGCAGCTCCATAGGCAAATCCTTAACTCACTGAGCTACAGATCATATAAAATGAAATAAATTCGTCGTCCCTTTGACATCGTAGTTGGTCAAGTGACCACATGGGCAGGGCCAAGGCGGAGTCTGGGTGGAGTCAGGGCGGAGAGTAGGCGGGGAGGTGGGTGGCAGCCTCCCCCCTCTACTCCCCCACCTCCCCCCACCGCCCACCACACCTTCCCCCGCCCGACGAGTTCTTCGAGTCTCCACGAGTTCTTCGAGTCTCCACAGGTTTTCCCGAGTTTCTGGAGTTTCCACCAGGTCCGAGGCAGAACAAGTTGTCATGAAGAGGTGTTGAAGTCGGCCAGGATGGACTGACTTTTTACAGCGACTAGAAGGAAGACGACTAGAAGAGCAGGTCTTTAACCACCATCCATAAAATCCATGGAGTCGCTCCAGAGAAATGAAGGAAGGTCAACTTTTATCAACCTCCATCCAGATGTTCAACTTCATATCTTTACTTTGACATTTTTAGCACCACAAAACCTTTAGTATCACACTTTATTATCATTTATTAGGACTTTAATGGAATCCACCAGCAGATTTACTTTTTGTTGACAAACTTTATTCTTGTCGTCGTGGGACTGCAGTATTTAAAACTCTTCCTTCTATTTGACCTCATGTTTATTAGTTTTAGTTTAGAAAGTTATTTTAATTGTCGATTAGTCTCTTAAAAACCAAATAATAAATTGGATTAGTCAAGAGGTTTAAATTTCTTACTTTGTCATATTTTAAATATGACAAAAAAATTATAAAAATAAAGCGTCTTGAGACAATTTGACCTGTAATTGGCGTTATATCAGTGAAATTGAATTAAAATTGGATGTATCTTGTAATGTTGGAGTAATTCAGCCATATATGTTGGAAAACACATTTTCTTTGTCCATTAATCTGTCGATTGTTTTCTCCAGTAATTCATTTCTTGTTTTGGTTCATAAAATGTCAAAGCCAAATATATTCAGTTTACTGTCATAAAAACCAAAAAGATTTACATTCATGATGCAGGAATCAGGCAGTTTTTCACTTTTTATCTTAGTTTAGTCAGAAAGATAGTTGATAATGTGTGAATTGTTGCAGCTTGTGAGCCGTAAAAGGTTTTAATCTTTGGGGCCGAGTGTCAAAAACATTTAGAAACCAACATCAACAAAACACTCAACAAAGATTTGAACATCATTGAAGGGAAATCCAACTTTTGCATGATAATGTCTAATTAAAGGACATTTATTTCCAACGTAAATGTGTGATATTCATCCTCTGGAGCTTTCTCTTCACATCGTCTTCCACCTGGACTGGTTTGGTCGGGAGCATGTGCAACAAACATTTGAAAAACTGCACTTTAACATCAATGAATGACACTGAAGTTTAATCTCTACATAAATGAGACTGAGTCTGGATGTGCTGCTCTGTCATTAACTCCTAAGTTTAGGGAAAGTTCAAACAAAAGAGGACAGTTCAGATCAGACTTGAGAATGAGCTTATTTTGAACAAACATCTCAGACTTTCTGAGCTTCAGCACCTCTAGCAAGATATTTTAACAACAAGCAACTCAAGAGATCCAGAAGCTGGAGAGAGTTAGCTTTAGCTGAGGCAAAGAACATGTGGGATGCTAACCTAGCAAACATTTCAGACTTTTCTCTGTCAATTCTGGGAAATAATTTCCTATTTAATGACAGAGCTACACATCTGAACTCAGTCTCATTAAAACAGACTCTAATTCAGTGTCATCCATCCATATTAAAGTGCAGTTACCCAAAATGTTTGTTGCATGAGCGCCAACAAAACCTGTCCAGGTAGAAGGCCACTTTGACAAACAGGAAGTGGAAGATTCCAAGCAGATTTATAGAAGGGGGAACCGGACTGTACTAAGTGTGGTGGAGTATAGAGGGGTGTTTTGTGGGTTTTTAAGGCTGATAATGATTATTAGTGAAACATTTGGAGTAGATATTCATTTGCAGTAAATGAAAATATTTAAAATCTTGGAGTTAAGCTTAGAAGAACACAAACTCTAACAGGAAACTTTGTTTAAACGTTTTTGTTTTGTTTACAGATGTTAAGTTAAAGGAGTTTTATTCGTGACGGATAACCAATCAAATCACTCCAGAAGACAGAGCGACCAGGTAGATAAAGGTTCAGAGCCAAAGTAGCGCCATTTTTAAATGTATTTATTACCGTAAATCAGTAAAAAATAAAATAGTGATAATCAGTAAATCAGCCCACAATTACTACAATTTCACAGTGGATGTCTCTTTCTTTTGACATGTTATTTGTAGATTATATGATGTATGTGATGGTGTTTTTTCATACCAAAGGCTCTACTATGATGTTTTCTAAGAGACATACCATGCTACTCTGGTTGTTCTGGCTCTGGGCTGCTGCACTCCTCCTCTGTTGTTTTCTGGATTGTACTCAGCTTCATGCCTTCGTCCATCCGGCCTCCGTTGACTCGTCCCGCCTGCCGTCTCTGGAGCTGAAGCTGGATTGGAACAGACCAAAGTACAGTCCAATCACGATGCCAGCTGCCTCTCAAAAGGCTCCTTCATCTGGCAGGTGGCGCCACTTCTTCTGAGGGGAAGCTGAGCTGGACCAGCAGAACTTTGGAGATGTGTAAGCTTATAGTTAGGGCTGACTGGGGGACCCTGACGGGGTGAGCTGGTGTTTGCATTTGCACAACTGACTTCCCCTCTTGACGTCCCTTTAGTTTGTCCCTAGTTATGCTGCTATAGGCCTAGGCTGCTGGGGGACCTCTCTGGATGCACTGAGCCCTTCTCTAACTACTAATGTATTTACTATATATACCATTGTTGCATTACATTCACTCTGTTTCTTTCTGTGTCCTTCTCCGAGTGTCCCTGATCCCAGAGCTGGATGCTTCAGATGTGTGGTTGCCCTCCCACCTCCAGCTGCCCATTTCCACCGATCTACTCTGCATTGCCCTTATTATACTTGATTTGCTCATCTACATATTTTTGAATTTACCACCAGCTATATATGTAGTATATTTAATGCCAGAGCTGTACACCATAGCAGTAAACTATAATTAGTTTCCATGTTAGTTGTACTTTGCATGTATCATCTGTCTTATCATGCATGAATTATACTGTGTGTTTTATGGTCCTTGTCCCCCCCCCCCTCTATCTCTGCCTCTACCCCTCTACCTCTTCCTCTCTACCTCTTCCCCTCTACCTCTATCCCTCTATCTCTACCTCTCTACCTCTTCTGTCCCTCTCAACCCGCCCGGCCAGCAGGCAGATGGGTTCCCCACATTAGAGCCGGGTTCTGCTCGAGGTTTTTTTCCCTGTTAAAAGGGTGTTTTCCTTGCCACTGTCGCCTTTTGGCTTGCTCTGGGGGTCAGGCATGTGGGTTCTGTAAAGTGTCTCGAGACAGTTTGACTGTAATTGGCGCTATATAAATAAAATTGAATTGAATTGAATTGAATGTGTTCCAGTGGTTGGTGGATGTGGGGAGATAGAGAGGGACCTTTGAATAGTTCACAAAGGAAAACAGGGAACCCATTGGTGGTTTTAGTTTAGGGTGCTACTGCGGTGTGTTTTTGGGTTTTAAGATGTGAACAGGAAGATCTTTTTTTCTGTATTGATTATGTTTTACTTTGTTCCTGGTTGGAATGCCCATCAATGTCAACGTGAAGTTCACTTTTAGTTCTGTTTATTTATTTTTATTTTACTAACACCCGTTTGCTTTTAACCCCCTCACATGTTGTGTTGTTGTAAACTTCCTCTTTCAAATAAATACTCATCTAACCCTCTGGAAACCAGCGGTTGGACTGTTTTTGTGTTGCTCCTCACCTCCTGACAGCTGTGGACTAAAGGCTGTACTCTGACATTTTAAGAGCCACATGCTATACTATGTCGAAAAAAAATGCGATTTTTCAAACATGTCGTAAAAACGTTCCAAATGATGAAATAATGTAAAGGAGGCCGTGAAAAACACTCCAGAAAGGTTTTCTTTGAAAAAAAAATCATCATGAATTTTGGCGCAAAAAAACGCCTTACTATACTATGTCGAAAAAAAATGCGATTTTTCAAACATGTCGTAAAAACGTGCCATATGATGAAATAATGTAAAGGAGGCCGTGAAAAACACTCCAGAAAGGTTTTCTTTGAAAAAAAAATCATCATGAATTTTGGCGCAAAAAAAACGCCTTACTATACTATGTCGAAAAAAAATGCCATTTTTCAAACATGTCATAAAAACATGCCATATGATGAAATAATGTAAAGGAGGCTGTGAAAAACACTCCAGAAAGGTTTTCTTTGAAAAAAAAATCATCATGAATTTTGGCGCAAAAAAACGCCTTACTATACTATGTCGAAAAAAAATGCCATTTTTCAAACATGTCATAAAAACGTGCCATATGATGAAATAATGTAAAGGAGGCTGTGAAAAACACTCCAGAAAGGTTTTCTTTGAAAAAAAATCATCATGAATTTTGGCGCAAAAAAAACGCCTTACTATACTATGTCGAAAAAAAATGCGATTTTTCAAACATGTCATAAAAACGTGCCATATGATGAAATAATGTAAAGGAGGCTGTGAAAAACACTCCAGAAAGGTTTTCTTTGAAAAAAAAATCATCATGAATTTTGGCGCAAAAAAAACGCCTTACTATACTATGTCGAAAAAAAATGCCATTTTTCAAACATGTCATAAAAACGTGCCATATGATGAAATAATGTAAAGGAGGCTGTGAAAAACACTCCAGAAAGGTTTTCTTTGAAAAAAAAATCATCATGAATTTTGGCGCAAAAAAAACGCCTTACTATACTATGTCGAAAAAAAATGCCATTTTTCAAACATGTCATAAAAACGTGCCATATGATGAAATAATGTAAAGGAGGCTGTGAAAAACACTCCAGAAAGGTTTTCTTTGAAAAAAAAATCATCATGAATTTTGGCGCAAAAAAACGCCTTACTATACTATGTCGAAAAAAAATGCCATTTTTCAAACATGTCATAAAAACGTGCCATATGATGAAATAATGTAAAGGAGGCTGTGAAAAACACTCCAGAAAGGTTTTCTTTGAAAAAAAAATCATCATGAATTTTGGCGCAAAAAAACGCCTTACTATACTATGTCGAAAAAAAATGCGATTTTTCAAACATGTCATAAAAACATGCCATATGATGAAATAATGTAAAGGAGGCTGTGAAAAACACTCCAGAAAGGTTTTCTTTGAAAAAAAAATCATCATGAATTTTGGCGCAAAAAAACGCCTTACTATACTATGTCGAAAAAAAATGCCATTTTTCAAACATGTCATAAAAACGTGCCATATGATGAAATAATGTAAAGGAGGCTGTGAAAAACACTCCAGAAAGGTTTTCTTTGAAAAAAAATCATCATGAATTTTGGCGCAAAAAAAACGCCTTACTATACTATGTCGAAAAAAAATGCGATTTTTCAAACATGTCATAAAAACGTGCCATATGATGAAATAATGTAAAGGAGGCTGTGAAAAACACTCCAGAAAGGTTTTCTTTGAAAAAAAAATCATCATGAATTTTGGCGCAAAAAAAACGCCTTACTATACTATGTCGAAAAAAAATGCAATTTTTCAAACATGTCATAAAAACGTGCCATATGATGAAATAATGTAAAGGAGGCTGTGAAAAACACTCCAGAAAGGTTTTCTTTGAAAAAAAAATCATCATGAATTTTGGCGCAAAAAAAACGCCTTACTATACTATGTCGAAAAAAAATGCGATTTTTCAAACATGTCATAAAAACGTGCCATATGATGAAATAATGTAAAGGAGGCTGTGAAAAACACTCCAGAAAGGTTTTCTTTGAAAAAAAAATCATCATGAATTTTGGCGCAAAAAAACGCCTTACTATACTATGTCGAAAAAAAATGCGATTTTTCAAACATGTCGTAAAAACGTGCCATATGATGAAATAATGTAAAGGAGGCTGTGAAAAACACTCCAGAAAGGTTTTCTTTGAAAAAAAAATCATCATGAATTTTGGCGCAAAAAAACGCCTTACTATACTATGTCGAAAAAAAATGCGATTTTTCAAACATGTCATAAAAACATGCCATATGATGAAATAATGTAAAGGAGGCTGTGAAAAACACTCCAGAAAGGTTTTCTTTGAAAAAAAAATCATCATGAATTTTGGCGCAAAAAAACGCCTTACTATACTATGTCGAAAAAAAATGCCATTTTTCAAACATGTCATAAAAACATGCCATATGATGAAATAATGTAAAGGAGGCTGTGAAAAACACTCCAGAAAGGTTTTCTTTGAAAAAAAAATCATCATGAATTTTGGCGCAAAAAAACGCCTTACTATACTATGTCGAAAAAAAATGCCATTTTTCAAACATGTCATAAAAACATGCCATATGATGAAATAATGTAAAGGAGGCTGTGAAAAACACTCCAGAAAGGTTTTCTTTGAAAAAAAAATCATCATGAATTTTGGCGCAAAAAAAACGCCTTACTATACTATGTCGAAAAAAAATGCGATTTTTCAAACATGTCATAAAAACGTGCCATATGATGAAATAATGTAAAGGAGGCTGTGAAAAACACTCCAGAAAGGTTTTCTTTGAAAAAAAAATCATCATGAATTTTGGCGCAAAAAAACGCCTTACTATACTATGTCGAAAAAAAATGCCATTTTTCAAACATGTCATAAAAACGTGCCATATGATGAAATAATGTAAAGGAGGCTGTGAAAAACACTCCAGAAAGGTTTTCTTTGAAAAAAAAATCATCATGAATTTTGGCGCAAAAAAAACGCCTTACTATACTATGTCGAAAAAAAATGCGATTTTTCAAACATGTCATAAAAACGTGCCATATGATGAAATAATGTAAAGGAGGCTGTGAAAAACACTCCAGAAAGGTTTTCTTTGAAAAAAAAATCATCATGAATTTTGGCGCAAAAAAAACGCCTTACTATACTATGTCGAAAAAAAATGCCATTTTTCAAACATGTCATAAAAACGTGCCATATGATGAAATAATGTAAAGGAGGCTGTGAAAAACACTCCAGAAAGGTTTTCTTTGAAAAAAAAATCATCATGAATTTTGGCGCAAAAAAACGCCTTACTATACTATGTCGAAAAAAAATGCCATTTTTCAAACATGTCATAAAAACGTGCCATATGATGAAATAATGTAAAGGAGGCTGTGAAAAACACTCCAGAAAGGTTTTCTTTGAAAAAAAAATCATCATGAATTTTGGCGCAAAAAAACGCCTTACTATACTATGTCGAAAAAAAATGCGATTTTTCAAACATGTCGTAAAAACGTGCCATATGATGAAATAATGTAAAGGAGGCTGTGAAAAACACTCCAGAAAGGTTTTCTTTGAAAAAAAAATCATCATGAATTTTGGCGCAAAAAAAACGCCTTACTATACTATGTCGAAAAAAAATGCGATTTTTCAAACATGTCATAAAAACGTGCCATATGATGAAATAATGTAAAGGAGGCTGTGAAAAACACTCCAGAAAGGTTTTCTTTGAAAAAAAAATCATCATGAATTTTGGCGCAAAAAAAACGCCTTACTATACTATGTCGAAAAAAAATGCCATTTTTCAAACATGTCATAAAAACGTGCCATATGATGAAATAATGTAAAGGAGGCTGTGAAAAACACTCCAGAAAGGTTTTCTTTGAAAAAAAAATCATCATGAATTTTGGCGCAAAAAAAACGCCTTACTATACTATGTCGAAAAAAAATGCCATTTTTCAAACATGTCATAAAAACATGCCATATGATGAAATAATGTAAAGGAGGCTGTGAAAAACACTCCAGAAAGGTTTTCTTTGAAAAAAAAATCATCATGAATTTTGGCGCAAAAAAAACGCCTTACTATACTATGTCGAAAAAAAATGCGATTTTTCAAACATGTCATAAAAACGTGCCATATGATGAAATAATGTAAAGGAGGCTGTGAAAAACACTCCAGAAAGGTTTTCTTTGAAAAAAAAATCATCATGAATTTTGGCGCAAAAAAACGCCTTACTATACTATGTCGAAAAAAAATGCCATTTTTCAAACATGTCATAAAAACGTGCCATATGATGAAATAATGTAAAGGAGGCTGTGAAAAACACTCCAGAAAGGTTTTCTTTGAAAAAAAAATCATCATGAATTTTGGCGCAAAAAAACGCCTTACTATACTATGTCGAAAAAAAATGCGATTTTTCAAACATGTCGTAAAAACGTGCCATATGATGAAATAATGTAAAGGAGGCTGTGAAAAACACTCCAGAAAGGTTTTCTTTGAAAAAAAAATCATCATGAATTTTGGCGCAAAAAAAACGCCTTACTATACTATGTCGAAAAAAAATGCCATTTTTCAAACATGTCATAAAAACATGCCATATGATGAAATAATGTAAAGGAGGCTGTGAAAAACACTCCAGAAAGGTTTTCTTTGAAAAAAAAATCATCATGAATTTTGGCGCAAAAAAACGCCTTACTATACTATGTCGAAAAAAAATGCCATTTTTCAAACATGTCATAAAAACGTGCCATATGATGAAATAATGTAAAGGAGGCTGTGAAAAACACTCCAGAAAGGTTTTCTTTGAAAAAAAAATCATCATGAATTTTGGCGCAAAAAAACGCCTTACTATACTATGTCGAAAAAAAATGCCATTTTTCAAACATGTCGTAAAAACGTGCCATATGATGAAATAATGTAAAGGAGGCTGTGAAAAACACTCCAGAAAGGTTTTCTTTGAAAAAAAAATCATCATGAATTTTGGCGCAAAAAAAACGCCTTACTATACTATGTCGAAAAAAAATGCGATTTTTCAAACATGTCATAAAAACGTGCCATATGATGAAATAATGTAAAGGAGGCTGTGAAAAACACTCCAGAAAGGTTTTCTTTGAAAAAAAAATCATCATGAATTTTGGCGCAAAAAAACGCCTTACTATACTATGTCGAAAAAAAATGCGATTTTTCAAACATGTCATAAAAACGTGCCATATGATGAAATAATGTAAAGGAGGCTGTGAAAAACACTCCAGAAAGGTTTTCTTTGAAAAAAAAATCATCATGAATTTTGGCGCAAAAAAACGCCTTACTATACTATGTCGAAAAAAAATGCCATTTTTCAAACATGTCGTAAAAACGTGCCATATGATGAAATAATGTAAAGGAGGCTGTGAAAAACACTCCAGAAAGGTTTTCTTTGAAAAAAAAATCATCATGAATTTTGGCGCAAAAAAAACGCCTTACTATACTATGTCGAAAAAAAATGCGATTTTTCAAACATGTCATAAAAACATGCCATATGATGAAATAATGTAAAGGAGGCTGTGAAAAACACTCCAGAAAGGTTTTCTTTGAAAAAAAAATCATCATGAATTTTGGCGCAAAAAAAACGCCTTACTATACTATGTCGAAAAAAAATGCGATTTTTCAAACATGTCATAAAAACGTGCCATATGATGAAATAATGTAAAGGAGGCTGTGAAAAACACTCCAGAAAGGTTTTCTTTGAAAAAAAAATCATCATGAATTTTGGCGCAAAAAAACGCCTTACTATACTATGTCGAAAAAAAATGCGATTTTTCAAACATGTCATAAAAACGTGCCATATGATGAAATAATGTAAAGGAGGCTGTGAAAAACACTCCAGAAAGGTTTTCTTTGAAAAAAAATCATCATGAATTTTGGCGCAAAAAAAACGCCTTACTATACTATGTCGAAAAAAAATGCCATTTTTCAAACATGTCATAAAAACGTGCCATATGATGAAATAATGTAAAGGAGGCTGTGAAAAACACTCCAGAAAGGTTTTCTTTGAAAAAAAAATCATCATGAATTTTGGCGCAAAAAAACGCCTTACTATACTATGTCGAAAAAAAATGCCATTTTTCAAACATGTCGTAAAAACGTGCCATATGATGAAATAATGTAAAGGAGGCTGTGAAAAACACTCCAGAAAGGTTTTCTTTGAAAAAAAAATCATCATGAATTTTGGCGCAAAAAAAACGCCTTACTATACTATGTCGAAAAAAAATGCGATTTTTCAAACATGTCATAAAAACGTGCCATATGATGAAATAATGTAAAGGAGGCTGTGAAAAACACTCCAGAAAGGTTTTCTTTGAAAAAAAAATCATCATGAATTTTGGCGCAAAAAAAACGCCTTACTATACTATGTCGAAAAAAAATGCCATTTTTCAAACATGTCATAAAAACGTGCCATATGATGAAATAATGTAAAGGAGGCTGTGAAAAACACTCCAGAAAGGTTTTCTTTGAAAAAAAAATCATCATGAATTTTGGCGCAAAAAAAACGCCTTACTATACTATGTCGAAAAAAAATGCGATTTTTCAAACATGTCATAAAAACGTGCCATATGATGAAATAATGTAAAGGAGGCTGTGAAAAACACTCCAGAAAGGTTTTCTTTGAAAAAAAAATCATCATGAATTTTGGCGCAAAAAAACGCCTTACTATACTATGTCGAAAAAAAATGCCATTTTTCAAACATGTCATAAAAACGTGCCATATGATGAAATAATGTAAAGGAGGCTGTGAAAAACACTCCAGAAAGGTTTTCTTTGAAAAAAAAATCATCATGAATTTTGGCGCAAAAAAAACGCCTTACTATACTATGTCGAAAAAAAATGCGATTTTTCAAACATGTCGTAAAAACGTGCCATATGATGAAATAATGTAAAGGAGGCTGTGAAAAACACTCCAGAAAGGTTTTCTTTGAAAAAAAAATCATCATGAATTTTGGCGCAAAAAAAACGCCTTACTATACTATGTCGAAAAAAAATGCGATTTTTCAAACATGTCATAAAAACGTGCCATATGATGAAATAATGTAAAGGAGGCTGTGAAAAACACTCCAGAAAGGTTTTCTTTGAAAAAAAAATCATCATGAATTTTGGCGCAAAAAAACGCCTTACTATACTATGTCGAAAAAAAATGCGATTTTTCAAACATGTCGTAAAAACGTGCCATATGATGAAATAATGTAAAGGAGGCTGTGAAAAACACTCCAGAAAGGTTTTCTTTGAAAAAAAAATCATCATGAATTTTGGCGCAAAAAAACGCCTTACTATACTATGTCGAAAAAAAATGCCATTTTTCAAACATGTCATAAAAACGTGCCATATGATGAAATAATGTAAAGGAGGCTGTGAAAAACACTCCAGAAAGGTTTTCTTTGAAAAAAAAATCATCATGAATTTTGGCGCAAAAAAAACGCCTTACTATACTATGTCGAAAAAAAATGCGATTTTTCAAACATGTCGTAAAAACGTGCCATATGATGAAATAATGTAAAGGAGGCTGTGAAAAACACTCCAGAAAGGTTTTCTTTGAAAAAAAAATCATCATGAATTTTGGCGCAAAAAAAACGCCTTACTATACTATGTCGAAAAAAAATGCCATTTTTCAAACATGTCATAAAAACGTGCCATATGATGAAATAATGTAAAGGAGGCTGTGAAAAACACTCCAGAAAGGTTTTCTTTGAAAAAAAAATCATCATGAATTTTGGCGCAAAAAAACGCCTTACTATACTATGTCGAAAAAAAATGCCATTTTTCAAACATGTCATAAAAACGTGCCATATGATGAAATAATGTAAAGGAGGCTGTGAAAAACACTCCAGAAAGGTTTTCTTTGAAAAAAAAATCATCATGAATTTTGGCGCAAAAAAACGCCTTACTATACTATGTCGAAAAAAAATGCGATTTTTCAAACATGTCGTAAAAACGTGCCATATGATGAAATAATGTAAAGGAGGCTGTGAAAAACACTCCAGAAAGGTTTTCTTTGAAAAAAAAATCATCATGAATTTTGGCGCAAAAAAACGCCTTACTATACTATGTCGAAAAAAAATGCCATTTTTCAAACATGTCGTAAAAACGTGCCATATGATGAAATAATGTAAAGGAGGCTGTGAAAAACACTCCAGAAAGGTTTTCTTTGAAAAAAAAATCATCATGAATTTTGGCGCAAAAAAAACGCCTTACTATACTATGTCGAAAAAAAATGCCATTTTTCAAACATGTCATAAAAACGTGCCATATGATGAAATAATGTAAAGGAGGCTGTGAAAAACACTCCAGAAAGGTTTTCTTTGAAAAAAAAATCATGAATTTTGGCGCAAAACACGGCATAGTATAATAGGACATTTTTAGAGCAACATGCTATACTATGACATTTTTAGAGCAACATGCTATACTATGACGTTTGTTGGACGACATGCTGTACTATGACGTTTGTGGACGACATGCCATACTATGATGTTTTCTAAAACCTTAATTCTACCCTGATTTAGCCATTCCATTACCACTTTTGATGTGTGTTTGGGGTCATTGTCCTGTTGGAACACCCAACTGCACCCAAGACCCAACCTTTGGGCTGATGATTTTAGGTTGTCTTGAAGAATTTGAAGGTAATCCTCCTTCTTCATTATCCCATTTACTTTGTGTAAAGCAGCAGTTCCATTGGCAGCAATACAGCCACACAGCATAATACTACCACCACCGTGCTTGACGGTAGGCATGGTGTTCTTGGGGTTAAAGGCCTCATCTTTTCTCCTCCAAACATATTGCTGGGCATTGTGGCCAAAAAGCTCGATTTTTGTTGCGTCTGACCACAGAACTTTCCTCCAGAAGGTCTTATCTTTGTCCATGTGATCAGCAGCAAACTTCAGTCGAGCCTTAAGGTGCTGCTTTTGGAGCGAGGGCTTCCTTCTTGCACGGCAGCCTCTCAGTCCATGGCCATGCAAAACACACTTGACTGTGGACACTGACACCTGTGTTCCAGCAGCTTCTAATTCTTGGCAGATCTACTTTTTGGTGGTTCTCGGTTGACTCTTCACCCTCCTGACCAATTTTCTCTCAGCAGCAGGCGATAGTTGCATTTTCTTCCTGATCGTGGCTGTGACAAAACAGTGCCATGCACTTTATACTTACAAACTGTTGCAGCTGCTTTGAAATGGCTCCAAGTGACTTTACTGACTTGTTCAAGTCAATGATTTACTTTTTCAGATCTGTGCTGAGCTCCTTTGATTTTCCCATTGTAGCGTTTGTGGGCGTTTGTTTCCAATGAGCCCTATTTAAATGGCCTCAGAGAAGTCACCAGCTGTAGTCACTCATAATCACTCACAAGAAGTTAAGAGGCCATGCTATGAAGCTCATTTCACTGACAACTTTCTAAGTCACCAAAATTGCTAATTCATGTTGCTCTATGTATATTTTGACTCAGCAGATTTGGTCACTTTTTCTGTTAACCCATAATAAAGTCATAAAAGAACCAAACTTCATGAATGTTTTTGTGACAAAGAAGTATCTGTTCCAATCAGTCTATCAGAGAAAAATCAGAGTTGTAGAAATAACTGGAAACTCAAGAGGGCCATGACTTTATGTTCTTTACAAGTGTATGTAAACTTTTGACCACGACTGTAGATAGTGGACCTTTAATACTGGTTCAGAATATATAATGCATCTATAAGAAAAATACCTTCATTTGTTCATGCTATGTACAGTCAGCTGTGGACTAAAGGCTATACTCTGACGTTTTTAGAGCGACATGCTATACTATGATGTTTGTTGGGCAACATGCTATACTATAGGCTTTTTTAAGTGACATATTACTGCAGATGGAAGGATCATTTTACACACATTTTCATTGTTCACTTTAACAGAAACTTGCTCAAAATGGTTGAAAAGTTATCCTAAGACACAAATGTTGTCCTGAATGACTGAAGATGTGTCTAATGTGATAAAATTTGTCCAAAAGGAACCAACATTTGTCCAGAATGACACAGAAATAGTCTAGACTTCCTCAGAAATGGTCAAAAACGACTTGAAAATGTCCAAAATTATTTAACAATTCTTTCAAACTACATAATTCCAGACATGTTCATTCATAGTTCTGATGCCTTCAGTGAAAATCTCCAATGAAAATAAAGAGAAACCACTAAATGAGAAGCTGCGTCCAGAGTGAAAACATGAGAGAACTTTTCCCTCTCATGTTGAAATGAAACACGGCTGGGTCACGCGTGTTTGATCACGTGACCCAGTGAGTGTTTGTTACCCAGAAGCCCTCTGACTGAGCAGCAGAACAGAGCCAGAGGTTCTTCTTCTTCTTGTTCTTGAGATGAGTGCAGCAGTAAATGACCACGGGGACTAAACCAGGCTGTGTGTCACGTTTTATTGGAACAGAAAGAACAGGAGGTCAGCGGTGGAAATAAAAAAACACAGAGGGCTGCTGGGGAGCGTCGGCGGTCACTTGGTGCCGAGGGTGAGCTTCTCCAGGTCATGGATGCCCTCCTTGTCAATCAGCCGGACGGTGAAGGAGGGGAGGTTCAGGATGAAGCGTCTGTTCAGCTGCAGAGAAGAAGACGGAGCAGAAAAGGAATCTGGTGTTTAGAAACAGATCAACGGATGAAGATCCATCAGAGACTCACCAAAAGGAAGTCAGATAACCAATTAATTAGGAGCAAAGCTTCGAGTTTAAATATTGAAATTGATTTAACTGATTTATGACTAGTTCAAGCTGAAGTTAATGAAATCATTTCTCTGGATCACTTCATTTATTCTCCACCTTCAGGTCAAGTTCTTTAACCCTTGTGTCGTCTTGTGGGTCAACTTGACCCGTTTTAAAGTTTGAAAATGTGAAAAAAATGAATTTTTATGTCGACATTTTCAACATTTTGGGATTTTTTTTTTTTTTTTAAGCATTTTTTGGTAGAAAAAAAAAGTTTCTTAAGAACATTCACATAAAAATCAACCAAAATTCAACAAATTTCACAGGATTTTGGTAGATTTTTCTGTGAATGTTCTTAAAGAAAATATTAGAAGGTTTACTGATATATATGGAATCACTTTAGATATTTTTAGGATTTTTCAAATTTTTAAAAAATATTTACAATAATTTTCTTGCCAAATTTGGGGGATTTTTATTTTTTTTTTTACAATAAAACTTTTAAGGGAAACTTTTAAGAAATTATTGGAATTTTCTTCCTGAAGGTTTTGTAAATTTTCAGAAATGTGGGGAATTTTTTTGCAGAATTTTGGGATTTTTTTCAGACAAGGAAACAATATTTTTTGGTGCCCGTAAATGAAGACAACAGGAGGGTTAAAAACTGACAATTTTCCTTTAAACATCAACAAATATTGGTAAAATTCATGTTTTTATATGTGGAATTGTGTAAACTATCCTCAACCAGCATTAAAAAGATTTTAAAAACATGCATATTACATAAAATTATAGCTAGAAATTGTATTTTAATGATAGAAAACCAATGCATTGTTACTAAAAGGCTATTTTCTGTCTTTTTACTCCCAGAATAAAAAGGTTTATTTCCACGCATACTGAACACTGGACTGGATTTTTAAAAAATTAGAAACTTATACATATATAAATTTACTTTCCAATAACAGAAAATATCTATAAAATTTTGGTATTTTTGCTGATTTAAATACAGAAAAGTGGGACTTTGTGGTCAAACTTGGCAAAAGAAAAAAATTCTAGTTATTAAAAAATACAGATGTAAAATAAGTTGGACTTTATTTACAGTTTACAGTCTTTATTTACTGAACATCTGAGTTTAAATGTTCACCTTGAACGTACTGAGCGTACTAACAGTAAACAGTCACATCCTACTTTCACTCTGTAAAGTAAAACCTGTTCCAACAGTTAAACTCCAAAAAAATCTGTTTAAATAACAGAAATTCAGTTATTTATTCTGAACAAACGACTCAGAAACTGGTCTTTATGCCACCAATTACTGTGTATTTTTAAATACATTTGGTTGCAAAGGAAAAGTTAATTCCTCTAATTTAATATATTGTTGAAAATAATTTCTTTCGAAATGGTCTCAACTCAGAACAGCTGCTGGGTTCAGGTTTTAGTGGCGTCCAAACATCTGGTTCTAGAGGATCTTTTACAGATCTGAGACGATGCTGCTGTCCTCAGCAATCAGAGGGACGTCATGTGGAAGTTTAAATATATTTAAAGATGGAAAAGGTTGAATAAATGAAGATAATGAAGCTGAACTCACCTCCTCGATGCATTTCTTCAGCAGATCCACGGCTTCGTCTCGGGTCAGATCTGCAGCAAAGAGCAGAAAATGGATTTATTTTGGACCAGTTTTATTCAGATCTGCAGCAAAGAGCAGGTTTAGACATTTCTAGATCATTCTGATTCATTCACAACCAGTTTTACAGCCAAATTCTGATTCATTCTGGACCACTTTTAGTTATTTTAACCGTTTTAAAATTTACATATGGCCAGTTTTAATCAGCTCTGCAACAAAGAGCAGAAAAATGATTCACTTTGGACCAATTTTAATAATTGTAAGCATTATAAAATGTATTTATGACCAGTTTTAGTCATTTTCAACACTTCTGAACAATTTTTAATTCATTTTGGACCAGTTTTACTCATGTTCATCAAATTTCATTTAATTTAAGACAAGATTTTCTGAGTTATTGTTGTCAGTTTCAGACATGTGGACCAATTTTGTTGTGAAATAATTGAATCTAACCAGCTCTGTCCTGCAGCTCTGCACACTTTCCTCCTCTTTATATTTGCACTAGTGTGTTACTAAGTTGTTTTTTTCTTTCTTTTCATTGTATTTTTATTCTTATTTTACTTCTTGTTCTACATTTGTCTATATATTTATCCCTATTTGTTTTATTCATGTTATTACCTCTAATTTCTTGTTTTTTTACTCAGTTTCTTCCATCATTGTTGCCCTGTCTGCTCTACGTGCCCGTTCTAATTGCCCCCTGGGGACAAAAAAAGCTTTGTGAATGTGAATCATCAGACTGTGGAGGTTACTGACCTGGTCGGTAGTATCTGTCGAGGATGGACAGGGTGAGGAAGGCTCCGTATCCGTGGGCAGCGAACGGCGCCTTGGCCAAGGAGGACAGGTAGTCCATGTAGTAGAGCCCCGGGCCGTCGGAGTCATCGTAGCCGGCCAGCAGCAGGTTGACGTGGTACGGAGTCTGGAGACACAAGACAACAGCAAGATTCATCAGAATTAATGTTAGAAAAAACAACCACATCACACCAAACCTCCTCAGTCAGCTCATTGTTTACCTACAGCAACGGCAGGATGTTTAGTGTGAAGTTCTACAGAGTCCATAGAGGTGGCTCCAGATTTACCACTTTTAATGGACTTTTCCATCAATTCTAAGCCTCAGAACTTCATCAGTCCAGCAGATAGAACCATGACATTTAGGAGGAGAAACACATCTGAGTTCTGGGAAAAACTGAAACTAAAATCACCACAAAAATGGGCAAACTTACCATGAAAAAGTTCTAAAACTACCATAAAACAGGTGAAATTGCAACAAAAACTCAAATTTGGCCAAAAAACATTCAAAATAACCACAAAAACAGCCAATAATACCCTTAAAGGTTCAAATATGCCAGCAGGAACATGCCAAATCATCACCAAAAGAACTAAAATTACCACAAAACAGGTGAAATTGCGACAGAAACTCAAATTCGGCACAAAAAACTCATAAAATTACCCCATAAACAGTCAAAATTACCCTGAAACGTTTAAATATGTCAGCAAAAACATGGAAAACCACCACAAACACAGGCAAATTTACCCTGAAAACGGACTAAAACTACCATAAAACAGGTTAAATTGCAACAAAACCTCGAATTTGGCACAAGAAACACTCAAAATAACAACAATAATGGCCAAAATTACCACAAGAAAACATAAAATCACCCCAAAAAGAGCCAAAACTACCCTGAAAGGTTCAAATATGCCAGGAAAACTCCTCCTGAATGTCATGTGTCTATCTGCTGGACTGACGAGGCTCAGAAATGATGGAAAAAGTCCATTAAAAAAATGATTAATTCAGGATCTACCACCATGTTTGTTAGTGGAGCTGACACCAATTATTGGCAATCAAAAAATAAGTCAGACAAGTGATATTTGACCAAATACATCCTGTATTAAATCCTATAAATGAACAGTCATAATAAGGAATATCATCATGATTAGGATTTATTATTGGAACATGTGCAATAAAAACAGGAGTGATGACGTCAGAGCATCACATGATTGTTTTCTGTTGAGGCTAACTTAGCTGCTAGCTGTTAGCATAGCCTTAGCCGCTGTGAAAGCTACTGATCTGTGGAGATGTTGGAGGTTTAGCAGATCGCTAAATTAATCTGACTTTAGAAACATGTGACGGGGCCCATGATAGCGTTAGCTGCAGGCTAAGAGGCCAACCTCTTAGTAATAGCATTAGCATTAGCCTAGCACTGTTATTCCAGTGGAGCATTGTGGTGTTTCTACAGCCTAAACCTCCAAACTGAACTCTGCTGATCCACCAGAGCTGCTACTGTCTGCTAATGGACTCATCTGTCTGTCAACAGCAGCTTTCACTGCTGATTGGCTGGTACTCATGATGTGCAACCAATCAGGAAGAGCGCTGTGGGCGGGACTTTGCTTTAGACAACAGAGAGGCAAAAGGAGCTCCTTTAACTTGATGATAAATGAGGAGGAGGGAGGAGGTGGAGGAAGAAGAAGAGGAGAAGATGGAGGGGGTGGAGGAGATGGAGGAGGTGGAGGAGGATGGAGGAGGATGATGGAGGAGGAGATGGAGAAGATGGTGGAGGAGATGATGGAGGATGGAGGAGGATGGAGGAGGATGATGGAGGATGGGGGAGGATGATGGAGGAGGAGATGGAGAAGATGGTGGAGGAGATGATGGAGGATGGAGGAGGACGGAGGAGGATGGAGGAGGATGATGGAGGATGGGGGAGGATGATGGAGGAGGAGATGGAGAAGATGGTGGAGGAGATGATGGAGGATGGAGGATGATGGAGGAGGATGGAGGAGGATGATGGAGGATGGGGGAGGATGATGGAGGAGGAGATGGAGAAGATGGTGGAGGAGATGATGGAGGAGGTGGTCGTCTATGTCACATTTTTAGTGACACCTGCTGGTATTCATCTCTGTCACTCCTTCATCGCCTCCTTTTCCTCCTCCACCTCTACCGCCTCTTCCTTCACCTCCTGTACCTCTACCTCCTCCTCCATCCATCCTCCTCCATCCTCCATCCATCCTCCTCCTCCATCCATCCATCCTCCTCCTCCTCCATCCTCCATCCTCCTCCATCCTCCTCCATCCATCCTCCCTCCTCCTCCATCCATCCTCCCTCCTCCTCCATCCATCCTCCTCCTCCCTCCTCCTCCATCCATCCTCCCTCCTCCTCCTCCATCCATCCTCCTCCTCCCTCCTCCTCCATCCTCCCTCCTCCTCCATCCATCCTCCCTCCTCCTCCATCCATCCTCCTCCTCCATCCATCCTCCTCCTCCATCCATCCTCCCTCCTCCTCCTCTATCCATCCTCCTCCTCCTCCATCCTCCCTCCTCCATCCATCCTCCTCCTCCATCCTCCTCCTCCATCCATCCTCCCTCCTCCTCCATCCATCCTCCATCCTCCTCCTCCTCCATCCATCCTCCTCTTCCTCCATCCATCCTCCTCCTCCATCCATCCTCCTCCTCCATCCATCCTCCCTCCTCCTCCATCCATCCTCCCTCCTCCTCCATCCATCCTCCTCCTCCATCCATCCTCCTCCTCCCTCCTCCTCCATCCATCCTCCCTCCTCCTCCTCCATCCATCCTCCTCCTCCCTCCTCCTCCATCCATCCTCCCTCCTCCTCCATCCATCCTCCCTCCTCCTCCATCCATCCTCCCTCCTCCTCCATCCATCCTCCTCCTCCATCCATCCTCCTCCTCCATCCTCCTCCTCCATCCATCCTCCATCCTCCTCCTCTATCCATCCTCCTCCTCCTCCATCCTCCCTCCTCCTCCTCCATCCATCCTCCTCCTCCCTCCTCCTCCATCCATCCTCCCTCCTCCTCCATCCATCCTCCCTCCTCCTCCATCCATCCTCCCTCCTCCTCCATCCATCCTCCTCCTCCATCCATCCTCCTCCTCCATCCTCCTCCATCCATCCATCCTCCTCCTCCTCCTCCTCCATTCATCCTCCTCCTCCATCCATCCTCCTCCTCCATCCTCCCTCCTCCATCCATCCTCCATCCTCCTCCTCCATCCATCCTCCTCCTCCATCCTCCTCCTCCATCCATCCTCCATCCTCCTCCTCTATCCATCCTCCTACTCCTCCATCCTCCCTCCTCCATCCATCCATCCTCCTCCTCCTCCTCCTCCTCCTCCAGTAATGCCAGGGCTCATTAAAACTTCTGAAGCCTCCCCTCCAACCCCCTGCTCTTTTTAAATTACATCTTTACCGCTCGCAGCCTCTTCGTGTAAAAAATAAAACTTTCCCTCCTGGTTGCTGCCGGATTCTCATTATATTAAATCCTCTGAAGCCGACGGTTTTAGGATTTCAAAACAAGTTCTGCTCTAAATGTCTGACTGAACGAAGCCGTCGAGTGTTTCTGATTAAAATGCAACAAGAAAAACAGAAATATTTCATTCTGTGTTCACGCTTCTTCTTCTACTGTTTGTTCCAGCTAACGTGGTCTATAGCGCCACCTTCTGACAACATCATGCAGACTAGTTTATTCACTTCAACCGTTAATGGACAAAAAATTACACAAATAACACAAATGAGACAAAAAAGACAAATAAACAACTAAAACTAGACTAAATATTCCAAAAACGAGACAAAAAATGACAAAAGTGAGAAACAAGACGACAAAAAACTAGACAAATGACATGAAACAAAACCAAAAAAGAGACAAAAAATGACAAAAGTGTGAAACAAAACAAAAAACAAGCGAGACAAAAAGGAAACAAAATGAAAAAAGTGAGAAAAAACGACAAAAACGAGAAACAAAAGACAAAAACATGTGACTGACAACAAAAGTCAGGCAAAAAATAGACAAAAACAACAAAAACAAGACAAAATATTTAAAAAAGACACAAAACGACAAAAAAATGAGACAAACGACACAAACAAGATACAAAAAACAAAAACACAAAACGACAAAAGTAAGACAAAAAAGACAAAAGCAACAAAAACAGACAAAATATTACAAAAACAAGACTCAAATCAACAAAAGAACAATGAACAATCAGGTATTTTACTTCGTGATCCAAACAACTGGTCATGGTCTAGAAGGTATTTTAAACAGTAAATGGTCTGTATTTATATAGAGCTTTACTGTACTGGAAATGATACCCAGAGCGCTTTACATTATACATTACATTCACACAGTGATGGTGGAAGCTGCCATGCTAGGCGCTAACCACGACCCATCAGGAGCAGTTAGGGGTTCGGTGTCTCGCTCTGGGACACCTGGACATGAGCTCTCCAGGCGAGGATCGAACCAGCAACCCTCCGGTTACAAGACGACCACTCTACCACTGAGCCATGCTGCCCAATAAATTAAATTTATATCCTTAAATTTCTAATTTTACGAATTTACAATCTGCAGTTAATGTCTTCTCTGGAATTTTTCCACTTTGAGGGCCGGATTGGACCCTCTGGAGGACCGCTTTTGGTCCACGGGCCGCATGTTGGACAGCCCTGGTGTGGAGTGTTTGTGAATAAAATGCACCAAGAAAAGCAGAAGTATTTCACTGTGTGATTCAGTGTTGAGCTACACCTGCCCTCTGGTTCTGCTGATTCCTGACGGCGTCGGCACCGTTTGCCACCAGGGCGTCGCCGCTCGCTGCCTCCCCGCGGAGCAGCTCCGGCGTGGGGGTGTGTTAACCACCAACACACAAACACATGCCAAGTGAGAAGTGTTTGTTAGAGTGGCAACGGGCGTGAATCTCAGGGTGAAGATGATCTAAATGTGTGTGCGCTCCACCTCCATCCCCAGTGGCGTCACCCCCCACCCGCCACACAGCTGCCTCTCCGCTACACTAACAACACGACGGCCTGGCACCAAAATAAGCCGCCACCTCCGAGGGAACCTTGTTAACCCCGCCACCTGAACTCACACCCAGGTTCACATGCAAACAATGCATCATATGTCTTAGTTCTCCCCCGCAGTGACTCCTCACAGCCAAACAAAGCTTCACCTGCAGATCAACGCCAGAAAAAACACACAAACAGTTCAGGTAGAGGTTTACTCACTTCTACAGGGAATGGAAACAAGGCAGACAGACACAGGACATTTTAGGACCACAATTGACTTCTGGTAAAAATAAATAAATAAATGTTAAAAAATGTAATTAAAACGTCTTTAAAAAAAAAAAAAAAAAGGAAAATCACCACAAAAACAGCCAAAATTACCACAAAGACACAAAATCACTCCCACAAGAGCCAAAATCATCCTGAAAGGTTCCCATATGCCACAAAAACGCACAAAATCATTACAAAAAGTACCAAAATTACCACAAAACAAGTGAAATTGTGAAAAAAATAATTAATTTTGGCACAAAAAAACATGCACATTAACCACAAAAACGTCCTCCATCTGGGGCTGGAGGAACAGTTTAGGTCCAGATCCAACAATCTGGAGGATTTCAGGGCTGATACTGAACACTAGTAACCAGGGAAATGATTAATACCTGATATTTATCATTAATAATAGTTTATTCATATAGCAGCCTCAAAACATGCCAACTAATGCTTGTAAAATCTAAATTTAAAGAATTGAAGATGTCACGCTGAAGACCTAGGCAGCTAAAATTAAAATAAAGCTAGAGAGAACACATAAAACCAGAAAAGTCCTCCTCCAAGGCTGCTCATTGCCCCACGTCAGAAATGCAGCATTTATTTATTAGTTATTGATGATCAGAAATCCCAACATCATAGAATGTGTCCCTTTAATATAGATGAACCCACAGAACCATCTTGGTAACAGAGCTCAATTACTTCCAGCAGGAGTTTAAACCCTGACAACAGAGTTTGGTTACACATCTGCTAAACTAAAAACAACCGTGGAGTTTGTTAGCCAGAGGTTAAACGATGTGGAGCTTTGGTCTGAGCCACCATCCTAACTGTGCAGATGGTGGAGGATCTTCAGGCTCTGGTTGGTCTGAAATCACTAAAACTATGAAGCTGCACTGAGACAACAACATGTGGTTCAATGTTGCAGTTTTCAATTGAGTTCTGCTCATGCAACAGCTGCATTCATTCGCTCACACCAACAACATCCAGTAGAAACGTGTGCACAGCTACAACTCTGAGCATCACTGGTCGATATCTACATTAGCAACAGAGGAGGTTACGTCAGAGGACACTCTGCTGTTTACTGTCCGATCAATAAGGGTTTGTGTCTGTCTGCTGGTGATCTGTCATGTTCTATCACTTTCATTTCCCAAGAAGACCCGCATTGTAAAGCATTGTCTGCTACAGTTTCCAGCCGCTAACCACTAGCCTAGTCACTGTGCTGTAATTTCAAAATAAAGAAAACACATCATGTGACATTTTTAGCTCGAAACTGATCAATTTCCTGCCACCTTGCTGGCTAATCAATCAGAGGAGATGCAGCATTAATTAATCGGCAGGTTTGGATACCACAGAACAGAACCGGGCGAGTTGGTTCCACCTGTCTCCAGCATTTAAAGCTACGCTAAGCTAACCAGCTTCTAGCATTAGCTTCATATTAGCCATGTTTACGTGATACATTTTGAATCATCGCATTAGAAAAATATAAAGGAAACGACAAAATTGGAATCTTGCAAATAGTTTTTTGGATTTGAAGTGGATTTTTACATTTTTTTGAAAAATGACAATCCAGCAAATTTCACTGGATTTTGGTTGATTTTTTATGAATGTTCTTTGAGAAAATATTACAAGTTTTACTGATGTATATGAAATCACTTTAGATATTTTTAAGATTTTTTTGGAGGATTTTTACTCATTTTTTGAAATATTTACAAGAATTTTCTTTTTCCAAATTTGCGGGATTTTTTACACACACACAGACACACACACAAAACTTTTAAGGGAAACTTTTAAGGAATTATTGGAATTTTCTTCCTGAAGGTTTTGCAAATTTTCAGAAATTTGGGGAATTTTTTTGCAGAATTTTTGGATTTTTTTCAGACAAGGAAACAATATTTTATTGTGCCCGTAAATGAAGACAGCAGGAGGGTTAATAAAAGACAGGAACACGTTTTCCCAACATGTTCCAACTTAGCAAACCTTCACCTCACAGGACTGATCAGCTGTTTCCAAACACAATCAATCATGACTGACAACAGAAAAGAACAATCACAACTTCTCTGATCAGAAACTTCTGTTTTTCTTGTTTTTTCGTTGAGGTTTTCTTCACCAGGTTTACTTTCTGTCTGCTTCTATCCCGTTTACTCCAACCATCGACACCTCCTGATGACTCTCAGCTGCCAGATTTATTCACTTCACAGAAAACGACATTTCAGAAGTTTGCTTGACAATTCCACAGAAACAGGCCTTCATTTATGAGCGGCATCGATGTTCTAATTTAACATTGGGCACCAAAGCTAAATGTCGAACTGTTGTCTGTGAAAAAGCAGCTTTAATTGTGACTCAAATTAAGGTCAGGCTGCTGAAAATCCTCCCAAACTCGTCCCCAAACTGGTGTTGGTTCCAGCTCCCCTCCTTCCTGTTCTGCACCTGCCCCGGGGCGTGTTCCCTTTATTGGCATTTCTCCTCAATCTGCTGTATTAATTGTTCATCTGTGCAGGAGCCGGGGAGCCTCCTGCAATATGGCGCCAGTAATTATTTGTGCCCATTGTGTGCCCGAGCTGGAAAATATTTTACAAACCCATATGGGGCGACGCTGTGGATCGGCGGCAGCAGCGAGGCTAACTGTTGCTAACAGGAAACTCTAAAAATAAAGAAGAAACTGAAACCGTTCTCCAACCTGATGCAAAGTAAAACCAGTGGAAACAAGAACAGCTTCCTCTCCACTAACATCACCCTAATAAACAGCTGATTCCTCCACACCGGGACAAAATCCCAACGTATATGTTCATTATTACTGCACTAACAACAATATCCTCTGCTTTTTGCACCATATTATCCCTCTAGCAATTATCATTTAGCACTACTGTGTTCATATATTCTTTTCTAGATGTGTAAATATCTGTGTGTATATATGTATATATATATATATATATATATATATATATATGAGATTACTATTATTACTTTCTTTAATATAAAAATAATATTTATATTTTTCTGCTCTTTTTTCTAGCTATTTTAATTTTCTTTCCTTATTCCTAGATTGACACCAACAGAAAAAAACTAAATTCTTTTTTGAATTTAATTTAATTTTTCTCTTCTACAGTTATTTTATTATTCTCTTTCGTTGTTCCTAGATTGACACCAACAGCTGAAACCTAATTCCTTTCTAAATGTACTTAAATGTTTTTCTGTTCTTTTGTCTATAGTTATTTTCCTCTTTCCTTGTTGCTAGACTGACAGATTAACAGCCAAACCTAATTCTCTGTACGTTGTGTTCGCATTCAGCCATTAACTGTGATTCTGAAGACCGTGAGGCTTCCAGATCCACGTCTAAAAGTCAAATGTCATATTTATAAGCCAGAGTTCTGCTGCATCATTTTCCCCTCCACCTGTCCGCTAATGCAAGCCGTCTTTGGAACATATCTGAGCTGGAGAGTGAAGCGAGCAGATGCAGAGTTTCTATGCCCCTAGAACTTGTTGTTGTGCTGGAGTTTCATGCGTATCGTTCCTGATCTGCATGCAGCAGAGCGCAGGCCTCAGGTGATTATGCTCAGCGCTAGCTTCTTTTTTCCCGTCTTTGTCTCGTCTGTAGAGCTGGAGTGAAAGCGGGACTCCAGAGGTTAGCGGAGTTGTTGTTGTGGACGTCGGGCTGCGAGTCTTTTTGCTCGCTGTGCTCCATGCTCTGCTGGCTGCAGCTAACTACACCTCCCTGAGGTCTGCAGCCACCGGGGAGCACAGCTCAGACTCAAGGATGTCATTTATCCTGCAGGAATAAGGCCATCAGAATTAACCATATACCACTGATTAATTTATCAGCCTGTGCTTTTAACCCAAGGCTCTGGACATGGCAGCACATTACAGACAGACAGGGTTTTTGTTCGGGGTAAGAAGATCATTTCAGGATGGGAGGGAAAAAAAGCCATTTAATGTACAAAAGCAGATCATTATCTCATCTGTGTAGTGATTTAATCACATTAATTAATATTAATTCCAACATATGCAGCTACTTTCTCAGACAGTAACTGAATGCAGGCATTTTTCAGCTAATCTACATTTTATTTTGTTTATTTTATCCACAATATATTTATTACAATACATTCCTAGGGAAGCCTTTAACTGCAAAGATGCCTGCTTTATTATCATTATTATTATTATGTAAACCATGTAAAGCTGGAATGATTAGCTAAGTGAGAATTAATGTTTAAATTAAATAAATTGTAAAAAAAAATAAAAAAAAAATACGTATATTAAGAATTGGAAAATAGAAAACATGTTTGTTAAATTACAGATATCTGGTAAAATCAGAAAATAAAGTATTAATTTACAAGCTAACTGTGAATAAACAGGTCTAGTCTGTACATAACTGCCCTTTTAAAATATTAATATATTTTTGTGTCTCACTTTGAAATTACACAATAGTTTTTACAATAAATAAATCAACAACAAATTTATAGATGTTTGTTGTCATTTAAAAGAAAGTTTAGTATATTAAGGATGGAAAAAATAATAAATATGCCTTAATATTGTTGTTCTATACATTTTTCCTGTTTGTTAAATTACAGATATCTAGTAAAAACAGAAATTATAGTATTAATTTACAAGGTAGCTATGAAAAACATTTCTAATGTGTATATAACAGCATTTTTAATTAATTGCGATCAGTTTTTTTACAGCGTTGACTGAAATTACACAACTGCTTTGACAATAAATAAATCAACACCAAATTTACAGACGTTTGTTGTTATTTAAAGAGAATTTGGCGTATTAAAGATGGAAAGACGGTAAATAATTTGCCTTTTTTTTTTGTTTCCGAATGTGAAAATTTGATGTTTTTCTGAATATAATCTGATATTTCTGAATGTTTTCAGCTGCTGGTCGTTTTTGGTTTGCTTTCTTTTTAACATTTGCTGATATTTAAGCCTTCAACTACAAAAAACCCTGCTTTATTATTATCATTATTATTTAATTGATTAGCTGAGTGAGAATTAATCTGTAACAACTGATTGATATGGTTTACAGTCACGTTACTGGAAATTAAACCTGAAAAAATACAGATATTAAGGATTAGAAGACATTAAATGTCTGTTAAGTTACAGATATCTATTAAAGTCATAAAATAAAGCATTAATTTACAAGCAAACTGTCAAAAAACAGGTCTAATCTGTACAGAACTGCATTTTTATCAAACTGTAACTTATTTTTTTCAGAGCGTTTGATTGAATTTACAAACTAGTTTTTACAATAAATAAATCAATCAATAAATGTATAGATGTTTGCTGTTATTTAAAAGAAAATTAGGCGTATAAATATATTTTATTACTGTTGTTTTATACATTTTTCCTATTTGTTAAATTACAGATATCTGGTAAAATCAGAAAATAAAGTATTAATTTACAAGCTAACTGTGACAAACAGCTCTAATCTGTACATGACTGCATTTTAAAATATTAATATAATTTTTTTTGTTTCACTGTGAAATTACACGACTGCTTTTACGGTAAATAAATCAACAAATTTACAGATGTTTGCTGTTCTTTAACCCTCCTGTTGTCCACATTTACGGCACCAAAAAATATTGTTTCCTAAATCCAAAAATTTAGCAAAAAAATTACCCAAATTTCTGAAAATTTGCAAAACCTTCAGGAAGAAAATTCCAGTAATTCCTTAAAAGTTTATATATATATATATATATATATATATATATATATATATATATATATATATATATATATATATATATATATATATATATATATATAAAATGCCCCAAATTTGGCAAGAAAACTCTTGAAAATATTTTCAAAAAAATTGTAAAAATCTCCCAAAAAAATCCTAAAAATATCTAAAGTGATTCCATATATATCAGTAACACTTGTAATATATTTTTTTAAGAACATTCACATAAAAATCAACCAAATTCTCTGGATTTTGGTTGATTTTTTCGTGAATGTTCTTCAGAAACATTTTAAACATTTCTTTATTTCCACCAAAAAAATGTTCAAAGATTTCCCAAAAATGTTGAAAATGTGGACATCAGAAGTTTCACTGTGAGATTTTATTTTTTTCCCCACATTTTCAAATTTTAAAACGGGTCAATTTTGACCCACAACACAAGAGCTAAAAGAAAACTAGGCATCTTAAGGACTGAAAAATAGTAAATAATTTGCCTTTTTTTGCTTTCGAATGTGAAAATTTGATGTTTTTCTTAGTTTTTCTGAATATAATCTGAATGATTTCAGCTGCTGGAAATGTTTTTTTTCTTTCTTTTTAACATTTTTAGACTAAACTCGTAGATAAATTGCAATCAACAATGATGCTATTCTTCAACCAAAGCCAAAACTAGTGACACAAAGCATTTAAACACATCTCATTGAGCTAAATAATCCATGACAGGTCTGATTCAAGATGCTAAATAAAGCGTCCATCACGTCTTGGGGATGTTAAATAGTTTGAGACTTCAGCGGAGGACGAGACACATTACATATTCTACATACTGGAGATGTTCTGGGGGGGAAACACCATAAAAACCTGTTTATACAACATAATTTGCAAATGTCCGTGCACTCTGGAGGTTGATGAATGTGAGAGGAGCATAGCTGCAGGAAGGTGTGGGATGCAAACTGCTGCTGCTTCAGTTTCTCTGAGCACTCCTGAGAACACGGCGTTAGTAAATGTGCACTCATAAAACCAGATTGATCACCGTGAGGCAGAAAAAGCAGCAAACACCGGCAGCTTATGGCAGCGCATGAATATAAATGTTCTCCTCCACAGCGCTGCAACCTTGACTCAATACAAACGTCCTATAGGTGGCCCAGCGTGCACGGACACGCTGCTGACATGGAGCATGTGCACGTGGCTACGGGCTGCATGTCTGCATGGAGAGTCGCTGTTTTTTGTTCTTTTGTGTGCATGTAGATTGCATTTATGTTGTGTTTGTGTGTATGTATATTGTGTTATTGTTGCATGTTTATGTGTGCATGTAGATTGCGTTTATGTTGTGTTTGTGTGCATGTATATTGCGTTTACGTTGTGTGTGTATATTGTTTTCTAGTGTTTGTGTGTGCATGTACATTGTGTTTACGTGTATGTATATTGTGTTATTGTTGCGTGTGTGTGTGTTGACTTGTTCCCACACTGTGCTGTGTGTAGTGTGTTATTGTTTTGTGTGTGTGTGTGTGTTACTGCTGTGTGTGTGTGTAGTGTGTATATATTGTGTGTTTTCTAGTGTGTGTGTGTATAGTGTGTATATATTGTGTGTTTTCTAGTGTGTGTGTGTGTAGTGTGTTACTGTTGTGTGTTTTCTAGTGTGCGTGTGTCTAGTGTGTTATTGCTGTTGTGTGTAGTGTGTGTATATTGTGTGTTTTCTAGTGTGTGTGTAGTGTTACTGCTGTGTGTGTATAGTGTGTATATATTGTGTTTTCTAGTGTGTGTGTGTATAGTGTGTATATATTGTGTGTTTTCTAGTGTGTGTGTGTGTAGTGTGTTACTGTTGTGTGTTTTCTAGTGTGCGTGTGTCTAGTGTGTTATTGCTGTTGTGTGTAGTGTGTGTATATTGTGTGTTTTCTAGTGTGTGTGTAGTGTTACTGCTGTGTGTGTATAGTGTGTATATATTGTGTTTTCTAGCGTGTGTGTGTATAGTGTGTATATATTGTGTGTTTTCTAGTGTGTGTGTGTGTAGTGTGTTACTGTTGTGTGTTTTCTAGTGTGCGTGTGTCTAGTGTGTTATTGCTGTTGTGTGTAGTGTGTGTATATTGTGTTTTCTAGTGTGTGTGTGTAGTGTGTGTATATTGTGTGTTTTCTAGTGTGTGTGTGTGTGCAGTGTGTTATGGTCTCCCTCAGAGACCTCCACTCCTCCTGCTGCTGATCTCCTCTGCTGTGTGTTACTGCTGTGTGTGTAGTGTTATTGTTGTGTGTCTGTGTGTAGTGTTACTGCTGTGTGTGTAGTGTTATTGTTGTGTGTCTGTGTGTAGTGTTACTGCTGTGTGTGTGCAGTGTGTTATGGTCTCCCTCAGAGACCTCCACTCCTCCTGCTGCTGTGTGTTATTATTGTGTGTATGTAGTGTTACTGCTGTGTGTGTAGTGTTATTGTTGTGTGTGTGTGTAGTGTTATGCTGTGTGTGTGCAGTGTGTTATGGTCTCCCTCAGAGACCTCCACTCCTCCTGCTGCTGATCTCCTCTGCTGTGTGTTACTGCTGTGTGTGTAGTGTTATTGTTGTGTGTCTGTGTGTAGTGTTACTGCTGTGTGTGTGCAGTGTGTTATGGTCTCCCTCAGAGACCTCCACTCCTCCTGCTGCTGTGTGTTATTATTGTGTGTATGTAGTGTTACTGCTGTGTGTGTAGTGTTATTGTTGTGTGTCTGTGTGTAGTGTTACTGCTGTGTGTGTGCAGTGTGTTATGGTCTCCCTCAGAGACCTCCACTCCTCCTGCTGCTGTGTCCCACATTCCCTGCTCTGCCACACTAATTGTTTTTTGTAATTATTTTCAGCCTGTATTGTGACAGGCAGCGGCTGCAGCGCTCTGAACACATTAGTTCACGGAGACGCTGACACGGCCTGAGTTACACCACAAAAACACAAGCAAACGTCCAGGAAAACACCAACGAGGACACAAATTAGATTAAGGAGACGCTGAGTGATCACCAGCTGTAGTCTGATGGACGTTAAAATAATATCTGGAGACGTCAGCTTCTCACTTCTGTCATTTTATGAGCGAGAGAATTAATAGATTAATGCAAAACTTTAAAAACAACTTGCATAATATGTATAAGTAGGGCTTCAATAGAACCTCACTACTTATTAACCTTTAGGTGCATCAGGAACTGGCAGCTGGAACATTTTGAGAATTTTCAGTCATTTTAAAACATTTTTTCGTCATTCTGAACAAAGATTTAGTCATTTTGAACAAATTTTAAGCCATTGTGGAGAATTTTCGATTCCTTGTCACTGTTTTTAGAGTGAGTTTGGACTGTTTTTCAATCAGCTGCCTCCAGCTTTACTAAGTCATGAAGACACATTTCTGACCTTCAGCAGTTCAGATTTTATCAAACAAACACGTCATTGATTTGTTTTGTCAGTCTTTATCTAATGAGCAGGACGGAGCTGCAGGACTCAGGTGTTGTGGTGAAACCTCACAACAAGCTGACAACAAGCTGACAAACGTACCTGCTCTGTCAAAAAGCATCTGCAGCCGATAACCACACAAACACACGGACGGCTTCAACAGGGAATCGGTTCCCACCAGAGCTCTGGTCAAACCTCAGCGGCGGCGTCATGTCGTCAACGCCAGCAGACGCTCCATTAGAGGCTTCTAATTCCTGTTTCTGTCTGAATTTTAAGCAGAAACTAAAACACACTTTTAAATTGGACGAGCAAAGCGAGCGCGTACGGTTTCTCCTACTTTAACTCGCTGGAATTAGCCGTGATTTTATCATCTGGTCCCCACAGCTAAATGAGATTGCAAACACTGGCGGAGGGATGTAATTAATTTAAAAGAGAAATTAAAATATTTATAGGTATGTTCAGTCATTACTCCAGGATGAATGTGCTTCATGTTGAGGGTGACCGTCGGTACATGGGATTAATTAGCTGCTGTTTTGTTAACTGAGAAAACACACAAAGATACTGGAGTTGAAAAAACACACAAGAAGAATAAAACATGGAGCAGTCGGAGAATATTTGGACAAGAAACTGCTGAAAGTAACGACAAAATAAGAGTTGCATGACTTTGCTGGTTTCCTACAGGTAGTAGTTTGTTTTTGTCTCTAACAGGCTGAAAAACACCAAACTGTGGGAGGACATCACTGAAAAACGTGTTTTTCACACTCAGAACATCCACATTTCTGTTTATTTCCTCTTCTTTCTATTGTAAAGTTTGAATCTCTGGATATTTCTGTGTTTCTGGTTCATTTAGCTGCTCCTAATGTGGTAGTTTGTGTCGTTGTGTGGAGGTTTAGAGGAAAAGTTTAGGTTTGTTCTCAAAATCACAGAACCTCTTTATAATTTAAACATTCATGCAGGTTTTCTTTACTGTTAAATTTTTAACATTTTTTTATTTAAAATTGGCTTTATTTGATTTAAATTTTTAGTCTCAAACTAGTTGATTGTTTACATGTGAGCAGAACATGTTATCTGGATTATAATTCTAATGTTTGTAAACTCTGGTTCATAATTTGCAAAAAATGTAGGATCCAAAAGCCTTAAAGGGATATTTTTCTATCAGGAAGTTCTAACTTAAAGATATTTTTATGATGGTTATGCAAATATTTAATTAGTGCTTCTTGAAAATGGAAAATAAAGGTGCTAAACTTTGACTTCAGGCTGGTCTAGAGTCTCCATAAAGTTCCTGTAAGTCTATATCTATGCATGGATCCATATTTCTACTAAAATCCAGTCTTTGGTCCACATTTCTCCAACTGTTGAGGCTCTAACATCAGTAGAATCTGATGGGTTAAAGTTTGAACAGACAAGGTTCCAGTGTTTAGATATTAATGACTTGAAATCAGCCAAAGACCCAAGATTTATATTTGAAGACTTTTTTATTTGATCTGCATTGTGTCTGTATGAAAGCTGACCTGCTAAAGTTCTTGTGTTTTTCTCTCAATCCTGACAGACATTTAATCTTGCAGAAATTCTGAATAACCAACTAGTTATTGTATAGAATAATAATACTACGTTATTATGGTGCGCTGTCTGCTGATTTGTGGAGATTCTTGTGCTTGTTATATGACAGTATAATGGGTTTTTACTGATCCAGAATAAAGGAAGAAGTTGACCCACAAAAACATGCTAATTCTGTGTACCAAAGTGTGTCTGAGGTTTAGACTAAAACAATATGATCCTGAAGTCTATTATTTTAGTTATGATTAGAGTCAAATCTCTCGTTCTTCATGCAGAACAAATGTTCCCAGGAGAAAACAAAATAAAGGTTATGACCGCTGCTTTATAAGAAGCTTGTGGCAGTACAGTAAAAAACTACGACATCCAGATATGACCAGCGCCGACAGGAACAAACCATTTCAACAACAATTGAAAAAGCAAAGAAGAAAGTCAGTAAAGAGGAGAAACTTCTAATGAATTTGTGAAGTATTACGACGGTACAATAAAGTTTGGACATTTCCTTCATGCTGCCAAGTCGTCTTTTCTACTTGGCCAGTACAAACTAGGGATTTTTAAAGGATCTCTATGAAGGATCTTTACCAGGTCACTTTAGATCAGGAGAGTCAAACTGGTTCTAGTCCAGGTTCCACATCCAGGACCAGTAAAACCAGTAAAACCACAGCAGAAGAACCTAGAAATAACCACAACTCCTAATGGTCCCTTTGTTTCACTGCAGAAATGTTCACGTCAAAAATGAGACACAAAATGACAAAACATTTGACAAGCGACATGAAACAAAACAAAACGAGACAAAAAAGTTACATAAATAACACAATCAAGACCAAAAAAATGACAAAAGCAAGAAACAAAACAAAAAATAGAAAACACAAGCGAGACAAAAAACACAAAACGACAAAAATAAGACAAAAAACACAAGCAAGACTAAAAGGAAACACAAAACGACAAAAACATGAGACAAACGACAAAAGTCAGACCAAAAAAAAGGACAAAGAACAACAAAAACAAGATGAAATATTACAAAAACGAGACACAAAACGACAAAAGAACAAAGAACAATCTAGTATTTTACTTTCTGATCCAAACAACTTGTCATGGTCTAGAAATGATTTTAAATTTATAGTTTTACTGATTTACAGTCTGCAGTTAATGTCTTCTCTGGAATTTTTACACTTTGAGGACCGGATTGGACCCTCTGGAGGACCGCTTTTGGCCCACGGGCCTCATGTTGGACACCCCTGGTTTAGACAGACGTTTAGAGAGACATGCTGAGACTGTTTGTGGGAACAGGACAAAAAAAAAAGTCCAAACTGGAGGCTGAGGGTCCTGATAGTTTTAAAATGTGTCTCCTCAGATAAACTGAGACTTTCTCAGCTCATACAACAGTTCAACTATTAAACCTCCTTTACCTGTACTCTGTGTTTATTGTGTATTCGGGCATTTTGTCATTGAAGAATCACAAAGAACAACCGTTTCTGTTCACACAAAGTTGCTTAAAGGAGACATGAGGATTTTTGAAGAAATCATTTCATGAGAAAGAAATGACTGCTTTAGGTTATTTCCTGTCAGTAACAGATTACATTGTGGATGAATGGTATTTTTAATAAGAGCAGAACCCTTACCCTGCTCCGAAGGTAGTCTGCCAGGTTCTTTCTTGTGAAGTTTGCTGCTGCTGCTGGACTGAGTTCATAACCTGAGAAACACGAGGAACAAAACGTCATGAGGGACACAGTTTTAGCTTCAGGCTTCTTCAGTCTGTTTATCACAAAGAGACGTTTTAGACTGAAACTGGAAACCTCCGAGGAACAGAAGGATAGAACAAGTGTTACTGGGGTCTGGTGAATAAACGATAGTGATAATAACCAGTGAATTAACTGGTTCATCAGCAGCAATAAGAAAACAAACATGATCGAATGTTTGATAGTTTGACTTTACTGCTTTAGATTCAAACTGCAATGAATAAACACGATGAAAGGTTTAGTCTCATGAACAAATCATGCTCCATTACAGCATTCCTTTATCTTTACTCATTGCTATGTTAAAATTACTACAATAAATAAATAAGTTCAAGTAGATAAATTCAAATTAAACATTATTTTCTTCTTGTTACAAGGCTTTTCCCGTTTAAAAACAGAGGCGGTTGTACAATCTTGCCAATTTTTGAGTTGTGATTTTATGGAAATAAACTTAACTGGACTTTGTTAATGTTCTCAACACAGAAATATGCCGCTGGGTTTGAAAGCTGTTTCCTTTTTACAAAACTGCCAAATTTACAGCAACAATCAGAGCCAGAAACAGAGAGAATCACAGATTTTTTAACTATCCCACTTGAAATCCTCGGTGTTATTCACCATTTGGTCACAATTTCACCCAAATCTGAGGTTAAATTTGCAATATTTCATGAGAATCACTTTATTCTACATGTTTTATTTAAACTTCTTGTTCAAACAAACTGTTGGCATTAACCACATTCTGTAAAAAACTAAAAGTTCTGTATTCCTCAGTGCACCAGTGAAGCTTTCAGTGACCAATAGCCACATGAGAAAAGATTTTAGATTTTTGTGGCTGAACTGCAGGCAGTGTTTATGAATGTAAAGAAATCAGGCTCCATTACACTGACAGCCTCTCAAAGCACGATTTTTATTCATATGTATAAATTTAGATATTTGGTGCATTTCTCATTGCTATGTTAAAATTATTACAATAAATCAGTTGAAGTAGCTAAATTCAATTTAAACATTTTTTTCTCCTAAGCTACATTTTTTTTAAAAATCATCACTTATTATCGATATTGACTGAAATGAAACATTTTAACATGTCAATTATTCAGCTTTAAAGCCCCTCAGAACTACTCATCATCATCTCCGAGGTTCTCACCGTTCCTCATTTTGTAGAGCTGAACGTTCTTCTGGATGTACTCTGCAAACTGCACCGTGTCTCCTGCTTCTCCGACACACAGCAGCAAAATCTTCTCACTCAGCTTGAACATCTTGTCATAGTCTGAAAGGTAAAGAACAAATATTCTCTCTGCAACACTGTGTGTATAAATGATATTTGACCAAAACACAGCACATAATATAATACTTGATGAGATCCTGTCAGTTCTATTTAACATACGGGGAAAAGTATTTGTTCTCGTCACACATGGCGTCTCTAAAACAGAATCAACAAAGTACAGCAGCTAATGGGCAGGTGGAGGGCCATTGACCTAAAATCACATCATAGTGAGTCACACATCTGAGAGGTAATGAGATTATTGATGCTGGAGTTGTGGACGTTCAGGCTGCAGCAGAACTGACATCCAGCAGCACGTTATTTTCACCTGTGGCATCGTGTAATCTCAATAAAGGTGCATTTATTTTTTCATTTGGAAACAGTGAGACGCAGCAATACTTTGCATGTATTGAGCTCTAGAGTTCCATTTTTAAATATATACACACAAATGAAACAAACAGTCAATCAACACCCCCTCCCCGAATACAGGCTACACTCCCTAGAAGGCACAACATATTAGCACTGTTACTAAAAAAAAGAAATAAAGGCAGATAATCTAAGTGGATACGAAAAGCCATATTTAAGCATAGAAGGGTATAGAGGAGTTAGGCCATACACACACTCTCAAAGGAAGGGATATAAAATAAATGAAAAAGAGGAGATATAAAGTAAGTATAAAAAATTTGAGTAAGTGGAAAACTTTAGATGCACGCAGTCATGATTCTCAAGAGTAAATGAAATGGTTGAAAGCTCAAATAGTGTGGGGTAAAGCTCTGAGTTTGCTTAAATGTGTCAAGATCGGATCTCAGATAGAATAAAACCTGGCTGTGGACCCTCTAAGTGAGTATTTTATCTTTTCTAACTTTAAGAAATGCATCAAGTTATTCAACCACAGAGATGCTTTAGGAGGGCTTGTTGATTTCTAATGTAGTAAAGCTGCATTTTAGGTTATTTTTTGTTGTTAAGAGTGTCTCTGTACTCATCATGCTATCAGATAATTGTCCATTAAAGCCACTCGGGTGTGAATTAACTCACTGGTCGAGAATTCATCACAAGTTGAACAGTTCAATACATTTCAGTCAGTTAAATCAGCCTCCTGAACTCCAAGCACCTTCTACCTGAATGGACAATGTCACCTTTTGCTGCTTTCGTGCAATTTCCTGACATATTATCCTATTTCACTGGTTCTTATTCCATTTCATCTACCTCACATATTGTATATATCTGGCCTCTTTTGCAGATGTTGTCATTTTTAATAGTTTTGTTATATATGTACATTTGATTTTATTATTTAATGTTGATATTTTATTTCTTATTGCTGTGCACCGTCCAACGGAAACTATTTCTATTTTCGTCATGTCATGCAGGACGACAATAAGCTAAAGTGGATCATTTTCTAACCAGAGCAGAAACTACTTTTTTGAGAACCTTTTCCATAAAGCAGGACAGAATGCCACCGTTTAAAGCTTCGTTCTGTCCATTTCAGTGCAGATTTACTGACTTCAAGAGTGAACAACGTTAACTCAGAAATAACTTTCACTTTCAGATGGAACCTTGCTTAGTCACTCTGTGCTGAATTTGCTATCAAATTAATGTAGAATTAGACTGATTAACTCAGAGAAAGCGATCACAATGATGACATAACGCTAAATGCTGTTATTGACGAAGGAAATTGTGCAAAAGTAGAGAGAGAAAGATTGATTAGCTCCTTTAACTCATGCTGGCTAACATTAGCATTGCTAGCTCGAGCTACGTTCACACTGCGTGGCTACATTCAGTTAGAAGGGTTAGTTCAATACTACATGAGAGTATATTGTAAGAAGTAAAGCTTACAGACACCACTTACTAGTATCCTTTTTTAAAATTAACCACAGAGAACAGACATGCTAGCGGTTCCAGCTGAATCAAAGCGCAGCTAATGCTAAGCTAACGCGCTGTCATACCGTGTTTCATCTGAATGATGCTGGAAGCAGCAACATTATCGGCGGCGACGAGGACAAAATCCTGTCCCTGTATTCCGATTAGATATTCCATTGTGTAAAACACGAAAAACCTGGAATATTTATAAAATACTCTGAAGAGGAACGTCCCTTAGCCTCGCCTGTTCGGATTACACAGCAAAACTTTGATACGTCTGTCGCGGGATACTGGCGTCACCAGGAAACGGCGTGTCGTATTTTCTACGCGACTTTGGGCGGGCATTTTGAACGGAGCGCTGCTGTTGTATTCAGTTCAGCCGCAAAGACCGGGAGAAAATCAACAAGGACGATTTAGTGTTTAATCGGGAAACGTTTAACGCGAACGAAGGGACGCCTGGAAAGGTGATGGCGGAGTCTAATAACCAGAGGAGACGGTCAGCGCGATTAAACTCTCCTCCGCTAGCCGAGGCTAACAGGGACAACAAGATGGCGGTGGCGGTGAAACGCTCCATCACCGTGAGGAAGATAGTGCCCCGAAAAACCGCCGCCCCGTCGGACCACGACAAGGAGAACACCCCGGGACGGAGGACCGGCTCGGAGGGCACTCAGAAGAACACCCCGGGGCGGAGGACCGGCTCGGAGGGCACTCAGAAGAACACCCCGGGGCGGAGGACCGACTCGGAGGGCACTCAGAAGAACACCCCGGGGCGGAGGACCGGTTCGGAGGGCGTCCAGACGAAGAAGCACAGCGTCTCCACCCCGGGTCCTGCCCCGGAGAGCGGCGGCTCCTCTTCGGCTAAGAGGAAGAAGAAACAGGCCGCCATGCCCTCACCGATCCTCCCGTCCTCCCCGCCGCCGGCCTCCCTCCCCCCGCAGCCGGATCCAGAGGACTCGGTGTGGTCGCAGAAGGTCCGCCGGTCCTACAGCAGGCTCAGCGACAGGTCCTTCCGCAGCCCCGACTCCAGGGAGACTTTATTCGGCTTTGAGAAGCTTCAGACCCCCGAGGTGATCCGGAGACCCGAGCAGTCCAGGGCTGGGGGTCTGGAGGTTTCCGGGTCTCTGAACTCTTTCACGTCTCTGCTGGAGGCTGATGACGGCGGGTCGGTTTTCCCCGAACCGGACCCGAACATCCCCGGAGTGGCCGTGGTGAAGGAGAAGAGGAGGAGGAGGAAGGTCCAGGAGATCCCCTCCACGGAGCTGGAGGTTCTGGCTGCCAGGATGAACGCAGAGTTTGAGGAGGCAGAAGAGTTCGAGCTGGTGGTGGAGTGAATATTCAGACTGAAAAACTTTAAAGAACTCAAGAAATCTCTTCCTACTCCTCTGTTTTTGTCTCTAACAGGCTGAAAAACACCAAACTGTGGGAGGACATCACTGAAAAATGTGTTTTTCACACTCAGAACATCCACATTTCTGTTTATTTCCTCTTCTTTCTATTGTAAAGTTTGAATCTCTGGATATTTCTGTGTTTCTGGTTCATTTAGCTGCTCCTAATGTGGTAGTTTGTGTCGTTGTGTGGAGGTTTAGAGGAAAAGTTTAGGTTTGTTCTCAAAATCACAGAAGTTCTTTATAATTAAGACATTTGTACAGATTTTCTGACTGTTATTTTTCTATTTGTGATGATAAAACCACATTTTTGGGGGTTTTAAATTGGCTTTAATTGGCTTTTTACTTTCAAACTGGTTGATTGTTTACATGTGAGAAAAACATGTTATGTGGATTATAATTATGATGTTTGTAAACTTTGGGGCATAATTTGCAAAAACTGTTTGCTCCTAAAGCCTTAGAGGGATAGTTTTCTATCAGGAAGTTCTAACTTTATACACTGAAATGACATTTTTATGATGTTTATGCAAATATTTTATTATTGCTTCTTGAAAATGGAAAAGAAAGATGTAAAATCTTCAACCCAGGCTGGTCTAGTGTCTCCATAAAGTTCCTGTCAGTGTTTATCTATGGATGGATCCATATTTCTACTAAAATCCAGTCTTTGGTCCACATTTCTCCAACTGTTGAGGCTCTAACATCAGTAGAACCTGATGGGTTAAAGTTTGACCTGACAAGGTTTCAGTTTTAGATATTTTTATCTTAAATTTGTCCCAATATATTAAAAATGTTCGCAAATAACTGAAAATTTGTCTGTAATGACTTTAAATTTGTTCAAATTTCTCATAATTTACCCAAAATGGCTCCAGATTTGTCCAGAGTGACTCAAAGTATGTCCAAAATGACTTCAAACGTGTCCAGAATGACTATAAATGGTCCAAAAAGACAAATAATTAACACTTATTGGCCCCTTAAAATTTTTATGATGGAAAACACGAAATGTAAGCACCATACTTCCCTCAGATACTCCGAATAAGACATGAACTGAGTGTTCTTGGACTCTTTTCCATCCATTTTTATCTTCATCTTGTGTGTACATGTAAATAAATGCTGGATTATCTGGATAATCACCAGGTATGACAGGAAGTTTAATCCTCCTGTTGTCCTCATTTACGGGCAGCAAAAAATACTGTTCTTTTATCTAGAAAAAAATCCAGAAATTCAGCAAAAAAATTCCCCCAAGTTATAAAAAAAAATTGAAAAAGCTTCAGAAAGAAAATTCTTTAAAAGTTTCCCTTAAAAATTTTATTTAAAAACAAAAAATCCCAAATTTGGCAAGAGGAAAAATAAAAGAAGAATAAAAATTGTAAATATTTTCAAAAAATGAGTAAAAATCTTCCCAAAAAATCCATATCTAAAGTGATTCCATATATGTCAGTAAAAATTCTAATATTTTCTTTAAGAACATTCACAATAAAATCTACCAAAATCCAGAGAAATTCGGTGGATTTTGGTTGATTTTATTGTGAATGTTCTTAAAGAAAGATATTTTTTTAGCATTTCTTTTTTTTCCACCAAAAAATGTTCAAAAATTTCCCAAAAATGCTGAAAATGTGGAAGCTTTCGCTGTGAAAATATATTTCCCCCCCCACATTTTCAAACTTTAAAACGGCAGGACGACAGGGTTAAAACTTCTCTCACTCATTTTGCTTGAAGAGTGAATTTTTGCTGCAGTTTTCCACTAATGGTTTAGTTTTAAGGCGCCCCAGGATAAATCCAGAACAGTTTGGTTGGTTTTGTTAAAGCATTTCTTACAATATTTGAGTCTTTGGTCCAGTTTGCGAACACTGCGTGTGAAATCCTGCTGCTGGAAGCGACCAGACGCCTCCTCAGGTTTGATGCTGGGCTGCTGGATGTGAGCCGGCAGGTTAAATGAGGTGTGCTGAGGGTCTAACAGAGCTCTAACCGGGGGCTAACGGGGCTCTAATAGGGGTCTAATAGGGGTCTAACGGGACTCTAATGGGGGTCTAACAGGGCTCTAACAGCTCTAACGGGGCTCTAATAGGGGTCTAACGGGGGGCTAACAGGGCTCTAATGGGGGTCTAATGGGGCTCTAATGGGGGTCTAACAGGGGGCTAACAGCTCTAATGGGGCTCTAATGGAGGTCTAACGGGGCTCTAACAGCTCTAATGGGGCTCTAATGGAGGTCTAATGGGGCTCTAACAGCTCTAACGGGGCTCTAACGGGGCTCTAATGGGGCTCTGACGGGGCTCTAACGGGGCTCTAATGGGGCTCTAACGGGGGGCTAACGGGGGTCTAACGGGGCTCTAACGGGGCTCTGACGGGGGGGCTAACGGGGCTCTAACGGGGCTCTGACGGGGGGCTAACGGGGCTCTAACAGGTCGATAACGGGGCTCTAACGGGGCTCTGACGGGGCTCTAACGGGGCTCTAACGGGGCTCTAACGGGGGGCTAACGGGGCTCTAATGGGGGGCTAACGGGGCTCTAATGGGGCTCTGACGGGGCTCTAACGGGGCTCTAATGGGGCTCTGACGGGGCTCTAACGGGGCTCTAATGGGGCTCTAACGGGGGGATAACGGGGCTCTAACGGGGGTCTAACGGGGCTCTAACGGGGCTCTGACGGGGCTCTAACGGGGGGGCTAACGGGGCTCTAACAGGGCTCTGACGGGGGGCTAACGGGGCTCTAACAGGTCGATAACGGGGCTCTGACGGAGCTCTAACGGGGCTCTAATGGGGTCTAACGGGGGGCTAACGGGGCTCTAACGGGGGTCTAACGGGGCTCTAACGGGGCTCTAACGGGGGTCTAACGGGGCTCTAACGGGGGTCTAACGGGGGTCTAACGGGGCTCTAATGGGGTCTAACGGGGGGCTAACGGGGCTCTAACGGGGCTCTAATGGGGTCTAACGGGGGGCTAACGGGGCTCTAACGGGGCTCTGACGGGGCTCTAACGGAGGTCTGGTGGAGCATGTTTCCTCCATGCAGCGGTCTCTGGTGGCTGTGGAGCAGCAGGCTAAGTGGATAAACTGTTGGTTTAATGATGATGGTGGACAAGCAAAGCGTTTCCCTCCAGAGGCTCTTAAAGGTTTAATGAATAAAAGCTGTCAGGATGAGAGTTATCGATTGGTTTGACCTGCAGGATTCATTTACGGCTGATAAGAAGAAGACAGATGACTGGAAAAAGCTTTATGAGGAAGTTATGTCACATTCACAGTCAGCCCAAATGTTTTTACTGCTGACGTCATTAAATCTGTTCATCTGCTGCCAGAAGAATGTTTATCATCCAGAACTGGAGGACGTTTTACATCCCATAATCCACGTATTAAACCCTAAAACATCAGTAGTGTGTACACTCTAAGAAATTTCCCTGTAAATTTACAGTAAAGAGCTGGCAGCTAAAGTTGCCAGCAGCGCACTGTTATTTTACAGTAATCCTACCGTATTCTAAAACAACAGTTTTTTACTGTAAAAAATATTACAGTATTATGCTGTTTAGAGAGCTATTTCCTGGGGCTTTCATTTTGAAAGCCCCAGGAAATAGCATAGCATAGAAATGGCTCAGACAAGCGATGACTTTTCAACATTAAGCTTCTATTAAAGCCAATTCTGTATCAAACATAGTTCAAAAACTGACCTATTTAACGCATTCAATTTCAGTAACATACAATAATTTCCTCATGCTGAACAGGTTCCCATTGTGCATGTTCTAGTTCAGGTACACTGAGTTTGATTGAACACATTCAGCAGCTAACAAATGTCAAGTAATTCAAGTCTTGTAAAATAAAATCTATAAAAACAATTAATGATGTTTAACATGTTGTCAACAATCTGTTTAAAAATTGCATATCACATTTCAGGTACCCTGCCTTCAGAATCAGTCTTTCATAACTCTTGATCATGTTCAATAAACACCTAGTCATGGAACAAACCTGGAACTGAAGTATTTTATACTGAACCCAACACAATACTGAGACTTGTTACCTTAGAATGACAACATGAACATCTGGTTGCAGACTGGGCTTTTGCTTTGTGAAAGTGAGGTCCTGTGTGGAGAAGTGCTGTGGGTTTACATGAAGTCCCACTCAGAGTCCATCAGTCTTTTTATAAAGGAGGCTACATGGGGATTTACAGTAGATGTCTTTTTCTGGAGCAGCTTCCTGACCTCTGGAACATCACCTTCTCCTGGCTGACCTTTGTTCCCCTCTCAGGGTTGATACCAAGAAAGAGCCTACAACGAAATGACAAAGAAAGAATATATTAGGTGTGTAGGCAAAGATCCCTTGAACATAATATGGAACTCTGTCACATTCATCAAAAAAAAAACATACAAACAGTAAACTCAAATTATTAAGCAAAATAGAGGGTTCCACTTAAAACAGCTATTTAGTTCATTACACATTTAAATCTAATTTTTGCAGCCGTTTGCATAACACCCAAATTTACCTTTCCTAAGTGGAGAGAAAAGCAACATGACCATCCTACAAACCTTTTTAAAACTTGAAATTACCTAAATGGTCGAAAGCAGACAAGTACATGTGGAGATGTGATAACAGAGCAGTGGAGCATCACATTGGATATTTAATGGAAAATTACACGACAGACAGAGATAGCTAACCTAACCTAGCTGGATCTGGTTGCTTAGAAATTCATTTTCCTGGTCTGGTTTAAAAGAAAGACACAAAGTTTTGTCCACCCTGCAGCCAAAGGGGAGGATACTAGCTAGCTAGCTGCTAGCTAACAGTGTGGGAAACGTTAGCATTCATGCTAGCTAGCTGCTAGCTAACAGTGTGGGAAACGTTAGCATTCATGCTAGCTAGCTGCTAGCTAACAGTGTGGGGAAACGTTAGCATTCATGCTAGCTGCTAGCTAACAGCGTGGGAAACGTTAGCATTCATGCTAGCGACTCGTCGCTAACACCAAGCAGTAACTAACTGGCTATGTTTATGTTACTGTCAAAGAATAAAACATAAATAGACTGACAGAATTAAAAGTAAGGCTGACTTTTTAATAATCACAGTTACCTTGTTCAGTGAACCGGAGCAGGATGGATCAGCTACAGATGGTCCCTGCAGGTCTGAGGGCCGGAAATCGTCGTCCTCAGTTCTTCCTTTGCTCCACATCTTCCCTCAGTAATGAGTAAAATCACTGATACATAATATTTTAAACCTATTTCGTCACTTCTTTGTGTTGGCTGTTTGCTAAATGCGGTGATATGCAGGAAGATTTGCCGAGACGAGTAACAGTCGGACTGCAGCAACAGTCACACTCAAATCAACCCAAAGCAGAAAAATACTGTAATCTGCTGTAAGATTGTACGGTAGCTTGCTGTTAATATTTTGTTCTTGAAAAACACGTGAATTTACAGTATTCAGCTGTATTTACAAAGAACGGTATATTACTGTACAAATTATGCTGTATTTTTACAGCAATTTGTTACAGTGTAGATGTTCTGGTCCTGAGACCAAATCTATAGAAACTAGGAGAAAAGAATGTTTCAAATATTTTAAATCCCAAATAAGTCTGGAGTTCCCCTAAAATGCCATTTTTCTCTTGTCCTCCCCCCTGATGACCAAACTGGATCTAATAAAACAGTTAGAATCTCATTTAAATCTACTTTCTGGTTTTATTTTTCATTCATGTCTCTGTAGTTGTGGGAACATTTTTTAATCAACATAATATTTTAAATAATAATTATTATTCATGGAATGTTTCCCACAACATGTTAGCAGAACCTGCTGATGACAGTTTTCTCATTTTGTCTCGTTTTTGTTGTTTTGTGTCTGATTTCTGATATTTTGTGTCTGATTTTTGTCGTTTTCTGTCTTGTTTTTGTTGTTTTGTGTCTTGTTTTTGACGTTTTGTTTATTGTTTTTGTCATTTTCCACCTTGTTTTTGTCATTTTGTGTTTCTTTTTTGTCTCGCTTGTGTTTTTTTGTCTTTTTTTGTCATCTTATGTTTTGCTTTATTAGTTGTTTTGTGTAGCAATTTTGTTGTTTTGTCATTTTTTGTCTCGTTTTTGTCTCTTTTTTGTTGTGTTGCTTGTCTCACTTTCTGTCATTTTGTTTCTCATTTTTATTGTTTTGTGTCATTTTTGTAATATTTTGTGTCGTTATTGTTGTTTTTGTTGTTTTTTGTCTTAATTTTGTAATTTTATGTTTTGCTTTGTTCATTGTTTTGTGTCTTTTTTGTGTCATTTTGTGTTTTTTGTCGTTTTGTATCTCGCTTTTGTAATATGTTGTCTGGTTTTTGTTGTTTTTGTCTTGTTTTTTGTCTTTTTTTGTGGTTCTGATCCTCCAGTAAATCCTCTCTGGTTCAGTTCCAGGTGACTAAATGTTGTGTTTCTTTGTCGACACTCTGTGATCTGGAAGTTGTAATGTGGAAATGATAAACTGAGGCTGAATGTTGATGAAACTGAATTTATTTTTCTTCATAAATTTCAGGTTGTTCATGATGTTTAGTAAAAAGATAATTCCTTAAATGTGAACATTAGGAACCATTAGGAGTTGTGGTTATTTCTAGGTTATTCTGCTGTGGTTTTACTGGTTTTACTGGTTCTACTGGAGATCAGACTGGACTGGATGTGGAATCTGGACTAGGATCACTTTGACTCTTCTTCTCTAATGTTTGATGTTAAATCTTCATTATTGATGCTGCAGAGGATAAATAAAGCACCTAACTGGGATTTAGCTGTAATATTTGTAATATTGGGCGTATTTTTCCAGACTTTCAGCCGTTTTGTTGCGACTGGGGATAAATAAAGCTTGAAGATTTGTATTTAAATGTGATCCACAGGCTGCTGAGGAACACCTGAGTGAGCTGAGAACGTGTTCACCTGCTTCATCACGTTCAGGAGTGTTTGTGAGCAGCACAAATAATGAGTGTGTGTTTGTAGCCAGCACAGAAAATCCACAATTTGTTCACGCATTTTGTGCTGCGTTTCCTCCTCAGGAGCATTTCATGTTGGTTCCCTTCATTTGGCAACTCCTCCTCCTGCTTCTTGTTTTTTCTCCTGCATCTTCTTCTCCTTCTTGTTTTTCCTGCACAGCGTCTTCAGTGTGTTTTGAACCAGATCTCTGTCTTCTTGGAGGCTGCTGTTGGTTTTCTGCTGCTGCTGAGAGTCTTTTTGATTTTTTGGGGAGTTTTTCTCCATCATGTGTTTTCCCCCTGCCTCTCCTTCCTCTCCTCCTCCTCCTCCTCCTCCTCCTCCTCACCCTCCTTACATTTCACTCTCGGCAGTTGTCGCTGGTTCAGCTTGACTGCTTCGTTAGGGCTCATCATTTGCATTCAGATTAATTATCTAATTACCGACAAATGTCCGGCGGCCACCCCACACTCCGGCTCGTCAGCTCTCAGCCTGTAATTATTTTAATCATTTACTTTCATCTGGAGCGTTCCTGCCACACTCCTGTGTTTAGAGGCCATTCTTAATTACCCTGCCAAGCCTGTGTTCATGCAGGGAGGACGGGGGAGGAGACCGACGGGGACGTGATCCAGAGGAAGCTCCCTGCTCTGCTGGATGCTCTTTCTCCCCCTGCCTCCCCCACACTGTAAAAAACACAGGAAGGACAGGAGATATCTGAAGACACTGAAGTTCTGTAGCGTTAAGGAACAGTAAAAACTGTCATTTTAAAATAAAAACAATCATTTATTAACAGTCAACATGTAAAATACGACATTAATGCTGTGATTTTTATCTGTTATTAGTAAGAAAAATCTGTCACATAATTTACCATTTTTTAATTATTAATCTACAGATTTTTTTCTTAATCCTTGTATTTTAAAATAATAACAAAAATTCTCTAAAACAATTACATTTTTAGCTGATTTAAATAAAATGTCAAATAATAAATAACTATTTTTGAAAACTTTTTTTGTGGCGGTTATTTACTGTTTTTTTTTTAACCCTGGTGTCGTCCTGCAGGTCAAATTAACCTGTTTTAAAATTTGAAAATGTGGGGAAAAAAAATAAAAAATCTCACAGTGAAACTTCTGATGTCCACATTTTCAACATTTTTGGGAAACAAATCAACAAAAACATGACACAAATGACAAAAAAAGACAAAAAATAAGACAAACCATCACAAAAATGAGACAAACAATGTCAAAAACCACAAAAAGTAGACAAAAAAACAAGCAAGACAAAAAGGAAACACAAGATGACAAAAACATGAGAGAAATGGCAAACGTTAGAAAAAAAACAACAAAAATGGAACACAAAATGGCAAAAATTAGACAAACAACATGAAACAAAACAAAAAGACTCATTTTTGAACATTTTTTGGTGGAAAAAAGAAATGTTAAAAAATATGTTTCTTCAAGAACATTCACAAAAAAGTGGATTTTTATGTGAATGTTCTTAAAGAAAATATTAGAAGTTTTACTGATATATATGGAATCACTTTAGATATTTTTAGGATTTTTTTGGGAAGATTTTTACTCATTTTTTGAAAATATTTACTAGGATTTTCTTGCCAAATTTGGGGGATTTTTAAAAAATAAAACTTTTATGGGAAACTTTTAGGGAATTATTGGAATTTTCTTTGTGAAGGTTTTGCAAATTTTCAGAAATTGGGAAAATTTTTTGCTGAACTTTTGGATTTTTTTCAGACAAGGAAACTATATTTTTTGTTGCCCGTAAATGAAGACAACAGGAGGGTTGAAGTGATTTTTTACAGTGCACCTCCCCCCTCAGCTCCTTCCTCCTCTCCCCTCCATCCTCCTCCTCCTCCCCGTCAGACTTCCTCCTTTATCGCAGCTTCACACAGGAACCGCCTGTGGGCTTCGCTGCTCCGACTGTTAAACACCAACTCTCTGTTTGTCTCATCAGGATGCTCAACATCTCAGCATCTCTCTGCTCCTCCTCCTCACCTCCTCAGACCTCCTCCTCTTCACCATCACCTCCTCCTCGGACCCTAGCGGAGCCCTCAGATCCTCCTCCCTCCTGGTTCAGGAGCAGATAGAAGCTCTGTAATTGGGCTCTTGAATATTTAAGTCAGTGGGGATGAAAGTTTAATGAAAAGATGATTATCTGCCAGTTTATCACGCCACCGTTTCATGCTTCATTTTCACATTTTCAGCCGTGAACATCCAGAAACAGGAAGAGGAAGGTCACGAGGCCTCGGAGACGCTTTGAGGAGACACTCAGTCGCTCCAGCTCCTCTGGATTCAACCTTTCCTCCGTTATTAAGGTTGATTTGTCGTTTATTCGTCCTCAGAGAAACGCCTTCATGCATTATTCCATCATTAAACCGGCATCAGTTCCCAGATGCTTCAGTCTGCTGGCAGATGTTGGAAAAAAACTGGAAAAACACAAAGAAAAGAGAAAAAAGAGAACAGAAGCTTTAAGATGGGACTGTTTCTTTCAGCATTTATACCAGGAGAGCCAAAGTCATCTTAGTCCAGGTTCCACATCCAGTCCAGTCCGATCTCCAGTGGACCAGACCAGTAGAACCAGTAGAACCAGTAGAACCAGTAGAACCAGTAGAACCAGTAGAACCAGTAAAACCAGTAAAACCAGTAAAACCACAGCATAATAACCCAGAAATAACCACAACTCCTAATGGTTCCTAATGTTCACATTTAAGGAATTATCTTTTTACTAAACATCATGAACAACCTGAAATTTATGAAGAAAAATAAATTCATCCTCATCCTCAGTTTCTCATTTCCACATTACAACTTCCAGATCACAGAGTGTCGACAAAGAAACACAACATTTAGTCACCTGGAACTGAACCAGAGAGGATTTACTGGAGGATCACAACCACAAAATCAAGACCAAAAAAAAGACAAAAACAAGACAAAATATTACAAAAATGAGACAAATGACATGAAGCAAAACAAAAATGAGACAAAAAATTAGACCAAAAAGTTAGAAAGTGACAAAAAATGTTTCTTTCACCATTTAAACAAATAACACAAGCAAGACAAAAAGGAGAAACAAAACGACAAAAACATGAGACAACAAAAGTGAGACAAAAAACAACAAAAACTGAGAAAATATAACAAAAATGAGAAACAACACGACAAAAGAACAATGAACAATCCAGTATTTTACTTTCTGATCCAAACAACTTGTCATGGTCTAGAAATGATTTTAAATTTATAGTTTTACTAATTTACAATCTGCAGTTAATGTCTGCTCTGGAATTTTTACACTTTGAGGACCGGATTGGACCCTCTGGAGGACCGCTTTTGGCCCGCGGGCCTCATGTTGGACACCCCTGTTTATGGTATTTCATCATATTTATCATCAGGTATTTCCACTAAAAGCAGCGCCGCTCTTTTCACAGAGTTCTGCTCGATTCTCATCTCCAGCTCCGTATGCTGGAAAAATACTGAATAAAAACAGGAGAAAGATGCAGAAAAGACAAATATGATGTCACTAAAACAGAGAGAAGCATTTGGACATGAGGAAGGAAAAGTTTGTCCACGCTTCTAGTGTCAGATTAGTTCTAATTTCTGCTTTAATCAAACTGATTCTGGTGTTATTCTGAGGATGGATGCAGTCAGAGCTGGAAACACGGAAGATGTTGAGCAAAAGATGCAATAAAACCCAAACTGTGAAGCTGCAATACAAGAGAGACGTAAAATTAATCTGTTGTTCTTTATTTTTCTTTTTTAATGCCATTTCACCATATTTACCATCACTTATTTCTGTTAAAAGTGATGCTGCTTTCTTACATTTTGTGTGTTTTTTATTTGGTTCCACTGAGATTCATTTTTCTTCCGTTTTTCAGTCACATTTTTATTTTGTTTTCCAACAATAAAGACTTTTTCAAGTTTCCAAACTTGGCCTCAGTTAACCCTCCTGTTGTCTTCATTTACGGGCACCAAAAAATATTGTTTCCTTGTCTGAAAAAAATCCAAAAAATTCAGCAAAAAAATTCCCCAAATTTCTGAAAATTTGCAAAACCTTCAAGAAGAAAATTCCAGTAATTCCTTAAAAGTTTTATTTTAAAAAAATCCCCCGAATTTGGCAAGAAAAGTCTTGTGATTATTTTCAAAAAATGAGTAAAAATCTTCTACAAAAAAAAGTCCTAAAAATATCTAAAGTGATTCCATATATACCAGTAAAACTTCTAAAATTTCTTTAAGAACATTCACATAAAAATCAACCAAAATCCAGTGAATTTTGCTGGATTTTGGTTGATTTTCTGTGAATGTTCTTAAAGAAACATTTTTTTTTAAACATTTCTTTTTTTCAACCAGAACATGTTCAAGACATGTCCCAAAAATGTTGAAAATGTGGAAATAAATATTCATTTTTTTTCACATTTTCAAACTTTAAAACAGATCAGTTTGACCTGCAGGACAACATGAGGGTTAAACGCACTGAGTCCAAATCATTTTTAGCTGTTAAATTGCAAATTTAACCATTTTTACAGATATATGGGCCAAATATTCCCAAAGTTAGCATCTTAGTTGTCAAAAATGGTTGAAATTAAGAACTGTAGCTTCAGTTAAAAACTACATTAAGTTTCTTAAAAATGATTTTGTCCAATGGTTTTATCCCCCAACTCTTAAATAATGTTAGCAAGATGTTAATCTGCTTTATTATACAGATATCTGGGCTAAATCTTCCAACAACTGACATTTTAATAGTTGAAAATGGCTGAAATATTGAACTGCAACTGTTTGAAAGCATTAAAATCAGCTATTATTATTGGCTTTTGTTCCATTTTTTATTCCTCAACACTTTCCTAATGTGTTTTTTTTCCAATAGTTTGAGTTAATCTGTGTTATTATACACACATTTTGGTTAAATGTTCCCAAAATTGGCATTTTAATAGTTGAAAATGGTTGAAATATTGAACTGCAGCTGTTTGAAAGCATTAAAATCAACTATTATCATTGACTTTTGTTCTATTTTTTTTATTATTCCCCAACTTTATAATAATGTTAGCAAGATATTAATCCACATTAATCTGCTTTAATCGGGATTATTATACAGATATCTGGCCTAAATGTTCCCAAAATTGACATTTTAATAGTTGAAAATGACTGAAATATTGATCTACAGCTGTTATAAAGTATTAAAATCAAGTATTATTATTGTTTTTGTCCTATTTTATTATTGTTAACTCTTAAATAATGTTAGGAAAAATATTAATCCACATTAATCTGTGTTTTATACAGACATCTTGGTTAAATGTTGCCAAAATTGACATTTTAATAGTTGAAAATGACTGAAATATTGATCTACAGCTGTTATAAAGTATTAAAATCAAGTATTATTATTGTTTTTGTCCTATTTTATTATTGTTAACTCTTAAATAATGTTAGGAAAAATATTAATCCACATTAATCTGTGTTTTATACAGACATCTTGGTTAAATGTTCCCAAAATTGGCATTTTAATAGTTGAAAATGGTTGAAATTGAGAACTGCAGCTATTTTAAACTATCAAATCAAGCATTTTTATTGACTTTTGATCCATTTTTTTTATTCCCCAGCTCTTTAATACTGTTAGCATGATATTAATCCACATTAGTCTGTGTTTTTATACACATTTCTTGGCTAAATGTTTTCAGAATTGTAATCATCAGTAGAAGTTCAGCTCGTTAAGTTTTCTATTAGTCTGATCTTTAGTTTCTATTCCTGCAGAAATCTGAATTCATCAGCTGAGATGTGGATTAAAAGCCTCAGATGGGAGCTGAGTGGTTCTTCTCTGACCTCCACCAACAGCCTGGAGACGTTCTGAGAAGATCCTGGCTTTTATTGCAGCATAAACAGGCGGCTGCTTGTTATTCATTCTCATTATTCACAATGGAAGCGACATTAATCCTTTGTGCGGTGTGAAAGCGTGGAGCTGAGCGGAGGATTAGACCAGGACCCACACATCGCCTCGGGCCTCCAGATTAGAGGAGGCCACTTCCACAGAGATGTCCTGAGTGGGTCAACAGGAATATCGCCGTGAAACCGTGGAGATAAGACGAGATGCTCCACTAACAGCTCCACCCAGACTCAGATCTGCACTCTTTGTCTTGTTTTGGGTCAAAGAGACGAATTCAGGAGCTGCATTATTAAAGAGCTCCGTCTACTGGAGCCATATGGCCTCGTCTAACAGGAGAAACGTGGAATAAAAGACCTGGAGGAGAGGAAACTGAAGTGGAGAGCAGATTTACACTCAGTTAATCCAAGTTAAACTGATTTATAGTGAGTTAAAGCGATTTAAAAGCGAGTTAACCTGAGTTAAACTGATGTAAAATGAGATAAAACTGATTTAAACTGAGCTAAAAGTGGCTTAAACTGAGATAAAACTAATTTGAAGTGGTTTAACCTGAGTCAAACCTAGTCAAACTGATTTAAACTGAGATAAACTGGTTTAAACTGAGATAAAAACTGATTTAAATTGATTTAAAGTTCCTTGAAACAGTTTTGGCCAAACTTTGAGTCATTTTTGTTCATGTTTTGTAATACAGGAGTTCCTGATTTACGTCAGAGTTCCGTTCCTATGGATCAATGGAAGTCGATTTTTTCCGTAAGTCTGAACTCCAGTGAAAATCCAAATCCGTTCCGTGCATCACGATATCGATCAGTTCTTCATAAAGTCATGAATACCAACGACTTTCATGCATGTATGAATCATTTTACTAGAAGATAACAGAATATGTTGACCTGTTTTTACAACGTGACCCATGTTGGTCGGTGGTTCTTCCTGTTCCCAGCGTTTTATTCTATCTAATTTCACTTCCATGGAGACGGCTTTCCTTTTCTCTGAAGCATCAAAAGAGTCTGACTTACGCTGGGAGCCATAATGAAGGACAAAAAGTTAGTGAATGTAGCACAATCCAAGGTGGAGTACAACCAGAGAATGGAAACAAAGCCGTCTGATAGCACCATGATGACGTATTCATCCACTCCGCTCGTCAACTAGTTCCACATTACCTGTTCTGATGTAACGCCGTAAGTCGAGGACGTCGTAGACCGAGGACCTCCTGGACCTGAGAACTGGATTTTGTCAGTTTGGCACATTTATAAAAATACTGAACAGTTTTTGTCCTTTTCAACATTTTTTTGTGTGTCATTCTGAGTAAACCTCATTTTGTTCAGAGCTGGGAATCATTTTCTCTAGAACCAACTTTGAGCATCAGTATTATGGGATGTATCTTCATATTTGCAGAGTTCAGGTCTTTAACCTTCAATGCATCAGTGGGTTGTTTTCTAGAAATATCTTGGTAATGAAAAGTTTTGTCATTTCATTTTCCAGCTATTCCTCTAAAAACATGTTTCTGATATTCCATTTACGTTTTGAAGTTCCTTTTTATACTTTTAAAGAAATTCTAATATTTATATTACTACCCTGAGATCTTTATCACTGATAAAATCATCCAGGAGGTGATGGAGGGACGGAGATCAGCAACAGATGGAGGAAAGAAAATGGATGTTTTCCATCCTTCTATTGCTGTTCTGTTTAATATTCTACTTTTTCAATCATCAAAATGTTCAAAATCTGTTATGAAGTGATATATAAACAGATTTCAAATGTGAAATCATTCTTCTGTAGAGAAAAATATAAAACAAACAATAACATTAATGATTATTCTGAAACAAACTGACAAAAATATTATACAAACACTTTGATTCTGATGCAGGTCATTTTGGTCCCAGGAATGGAAGAATTTAGGTCCAATCACTGGAACATCTGAGGGTTAAACCAGGGGTGTCCAACATGAGGCCCGCGGGCCAAAGGCGGCCCTCCAGAGGGGTCCGATCCGGTCCTCCAGAGTCCGATCCGGTCCTCGGTCCGATCCGGTCCTCCAGAGGGTCCGATCAGGTCCTCAAAGTGTAAAAATTCCAGAGAAGACATTAACTGCAGATTGTAAATTAGTAAAACTATAAATTTAAAATAATTTCTAGACCATGACAAGTTGTTTGGATCATAAAGTAAAATACTAGATTGTTCATTGTTCTTTTGTCATGTTGTGTCTCATTTTTGTTATATTTTCTCTTTTTTTGTCAGATTTTTGTTGTTTCATGTTTTTGTCATTTTGTGTTTTATTTTTGTTTTACTTGTGTTTTTTGTCTTATTTTTGTCATTGTGTGATTCGCTTTATGCATTGTTTTGTGTATTGTTTTTGTCGTTTGTCCGTTTTTTTGCCTCTTTGGATTTTTTTAATCAAATTTTTTTGTCTCTTTTTTGTTTTGTTTCGTGCTGTTTGTCTTGTTTTGTGTCTCGTTCTTGTAATATTTTGTCTTGTTTTTGTTGTTTTGTGTCTTTTCTTGTGGCTCTGTTCCTCCAGTAAATCCTCTCTGGTTCAGTTCCAGGTGACTAAATGTTGTGTTTCTTTGTCGACACTCTGTGATCTGGAAGTTGTAATGTGGAAATGATAAACTGAGGCTGAATGTTGATGAAACTGAATATATTTTTCTTTATAAATTTCAGATTGTTCATGATGTTTAGTAGAAAGATAATTCCTGAAACGTGAACGCTAGGAGTTGTGGTTATTTCTAGGTTATTCTGCTGTGGTTTTACTGGTTTTACTGGACATCAGACTGGACTGAATGTGGAACCTGGACTAAGATAAGTTTGAAAACAGAGACTTTATTTGAAGTTATCTTCATCTTTCCAGAGTTGAGGCCTTTAGTAAAAGCTGTTGTTTGAATGTGGATGAACCTGAGAGTTTCCACTTCATGTAATTGTTGTGTTCCTTCGGTCCCAGCAGCCTTTAGAACCTGAACCTGTCCCTCTTATCGGTCTAATCCAGGATTTCACGGCTCCCCGGCGGACTCGACCTCCACCGTTTGTGTCCTTTGTGGCTCCGTGTCGCCGTTTAGCCCCCGGTGGGTGGGAGGAAAGCCGGGGAGCAGCTCCACCTCCCGGTTGACGGTCTGCAGCTGCCTCCTGGCCCGGCTCGGCTCGGCTCGGCCCCTCGGCCCCCCGACGCCCGGCACCTGCCGCTGCAGCCGGATAATCTGTGGGCGGGGCGGGCCGAGGCCCTCAATGGGCCCCTGAGAAAACCCCTTATGCGTGAAAAAGCCCCCTTTTGTTGTGAGCAGTTTTATGGGGCAACATTGGGCTTTATGAGGTTGGGGGGGTTTTTCATGGGACTCTATAGACGCAGATAATCCTTTCAGGCACGGGACGGAGGAGAAAGTTTAACCTGCTGTTTTCATATTTATTAGCTGGTTAAAGCAGGGAGGCAGCTGAAGCAGAAACCCCCCCCCTCATGAAACGGAGCTGATCTCCATCCTGGACCTTCATGATCCCTCAAGAGGTTTGACCTGGAGGTCAAGGAGGAGGTCTGATGGCTACAGGTTGTTAAAGCAGCTCATTAACAATCACAATTAAACCTTTTACCGCCTCCTTTGTTCATTCAGCTTCTCATAATGTTCACTTTTTCCACTTAGGCGTCAAATAAAATCACTTAAAGAAACAATGAGCCTCAAAACGTGGTAGAATTCTGTGATTTAGAATAAAATGTCTCTTTCTGGTCAACAGTTGTTTGTTCAGACAACTGCAGATCTACTTTTCGACTATTTTAACTGTTAAAATGCCTCATTTTGGTACAATTTAAGTAAGACATCTGTATAATAATACAGATTAAGCTCTGATGATGTTTAATTTTTCACTTTAGGCTTCAAATGGAGTCATGTTGAGTCAATTTAGAACAACAACGGGTGACAAAAGCTGGTAGAATTCAGTGATTTAACTCATTTTCAGCTTGTAAAATGTCTCTTTGTTCAACAGTTGTTTGGTCAGACAACTGCAGATCTTCTTTTCAACTATTTCAACTGTTAAAATGCCTCATTTTGGTACAATTTCACCAAGACATCTGTATAATGATGTGTATTAACACACACCAGTAGAGTTCTAACATTTCTAAACAGTTGGAGAAGAAAAAAAAGAGGACAAAAGTCATTAAAAATATGACATTTCTCGGCTACATTTGTTGATTTCATTCATTATTAACAATTAAATTCTGTATAATAATGTGGATTACAACAAAGACGACTGAAGTCATTAAAAACACTTAATTTTATACATTAAACAAGCTGCAATTCTGTATTTCAGCCATCTATACCCACTAAAATGTCTATTTTTAGTGAGTTTTAACCAAATGATCTGTATAATAACAGATCAAGTTCTGATAAAGCGGATTTTTTCCATTTAAATCGAGTCATATTGAGGCAATTCAGAGCAACAAAAGGTGACAAAAGTGTTAGATCTTAATAAGTGAACCCTGCAGGAGTGAAATAATAGAAAATGACTAAGTGAGGAGTTTAATTAAACTTTCGTCAGGATTCATGTGTTAAACTTCACACATTGCTGTTCATTTGATGACACTTGAAGAGTCTCGGCTCTTGTTTTTGGCCGGATTTAGCAAAGACATCAGTAGATTAATGAATTTTAGTCCTTTCATAGATTTATTAAAAGTCTTCTGGTTTATCTTTGACTCCTCTGGACAGAAATGGTTCAGTTCCACTAAATTTGTCATCTTTTTGATTTGGTTCTTCAGGTTCTTGATGGGTCTAAGTCAGGACTTTGGGGAGACCAGTCTAGAACCTTCATTTCAGCCTGATGGAACCATTTCTTCACCACATCTGATGTGTGTTTGGACTCATTGTCTTGTTGAAACATCCAACTGTGTCCAAGATCAACCTTCTGCTGATGGTTTTAGGTTTTCCTGAAGAACATGGAGGTGATCCTCATTCTTCATTATTCCATTTATTTTGTGGAAAGCTCCAGTTCCACAGAGCATGATACTGCCACCTCCATGCTTGGTGGTAGGTTTGGGGTTCTTGGGGTTGAAGGCCTCACCTTCAGTTTTTGTTCCATCTGACCGCAGAACTTTCCTCCAGAACCTTTTCTCTGTCCATGTGATGACTGGAGCTTTAAGGTTCTGCTTCTAGAGGAAGAACGTCCTTCTTCATGGATCCTCTAGAACCCTGTGGATGCTGACAGTTGTGTTCCAGCAGCTTGTCATTCCTTCAGACCTGCTTTCTGATGGTTCCTGGTTGACTCTTGACCATCCTGACCAATCGTCTCTCAGCAGCAGGTGGTAGTTTGTGTTTTCTTCCTGATGGTAGCAGCAACACACCTGGACCATGAAGATGATTCTGGATCTGAAGCTGCTTTCAAATGGCTCCAAGTGACTTTCTGACTGGTTCTAGTCGATGATTTCCTTCTTCAGATGTTTGCTGAGCTCCTCAGACTTTCCCCCTGTAGTGTTTGAATCTAATGAGTGGATCTAATGGTTCTATTTAAACCGGATAAGAGGAGTCAGCAGCTGTAGTCGACTGGAATCACTCAGGAGAAGATAAGAGTACATGAAACTAAGAAAACTAGACTGACACAACTTTATACATCAACAAAACTGATTCAAGTTGTTGTTTGTATATTTATGATCCTTCAGATTTTTTTTAGATTTCCAGAAAACCTTTAATAAATCTATGAAAGTACCAAAATTCATGATTGTTTAAGTGACAAAGATTCATGTTTCAGTGATTCTGTGGGAAATCCAGAGTTCTAGGAGTCACTGGAAACCAAAGACTGAACGATAAACAGGAACTTTAATGGAGAATTACAGCTGTTTTAATCCATTAAATTGGTCTTTTTATTGACTTTTGTTGCCTAATCTTGTCCCCAAATCTTTTGTAATCTCAGTACTCTGTTCATCTATCTATCTATCTATCTATCTATCTATCTATCTATCTATCTATCTATCTATCTATCTATCTATCTATCTATCTATCTATCTATCTATCTATCTATCTATCTATCTATCTATCTATCTATCTATCTATCTATCTATCTATCTGTGTTGTTTCTGTTTAGTTGACAGGTCTTTTCTATCCAGTTCATCATCCAGAGGCCTCGGGTGTCGCTGTCTCCCTACGTCCTCCCCCGTCCTCCCTACGTCCTCCCTCCATCCTCCCCCGTCCTCCCTCTGTCCTGTCAGAGCTGATTGTTTCCAGCCCAGCAGAGCGCTGGAGGCCTCCACTCTGTCAGAGTACATCAGCAGGCAGGAAGCAGCTGATGGGGTCTAAACCCTCCAGAGTTCATGGAGCTCCTCAGCAGCTCCGTCTGAGGAGGAGACCAGAGGTTCCACATCAAGGACGTCTGAGGAGGAGACCAGAGGTTCATGTCAAGGACGTCTGAGGAGGAGACCAGAGGTTCAGCTTCCAGTCCTGGTCCTGGTCCTGGTGCTTGTCCCGGTCCCGGTGCCGGTCCTGGTCCCGGTCCCGGTGCCAGTCCCGATCCTGATCCTGGTGCTGGTCCCGATCCTGATCCTGATCCTGGTCCCGGTCCTGGTCCTGGTCCTGGTCCCGGTCCCGGTGCCAGTCCCGATCCTGATCCTGGTGCTGGTCCCGATCCTGATCCTGGTCCCGGTCCCGGTCCTGGTCCTGGTCCTGGTCCCGGTCCCGGTCCCGGTGCCAGTCCCGATCCTGATCCTGGTGCTGGTCCCAATCCTGATCCTGATCCTGGTCCCGGTCCCGGTCCTGGTCCTGGTCCTGGTCCCGGTCCCGGTCCCGGTGCCAGTCCCGATCCTGATCCTGGTGCTGGTCCCGATCCTGATCCTGATCCTGGTCCCGGTCCCGGTCCTGGTCCTGGTCCTGGTCCTGGTCCTGGTCCCGGTCCCGGTCCTGGTGCTTGTCCCGGTCCCGGTCCTGGTCCTGGTCCCGGCCCTGATCCTGGTCCTGGTGCTGGTCCCGGTCCTGGTCCCGGTGCTGGTGCTGGTCCCGGTGCTGGTCCTGGTCCTGGCCCTGAATCTGGTCCCGGTCCCAGTCCCGGTCCCGGTCCTGATCCCGGTCCTGGTCCTGGTCTTGGTCTTGGTCGTGGTCCTGGTCCTGGTCCTGGTCCTGGTCCTGGTCCTGGTCCTGGTCCCAGACCTGATCCTGGCTCTGGTCCTGGTGCTGATCCTGGCTCTGGTCCCGGTCCTGGTCCTGGTCCTTGTGCTGGTCCTGGTCCTGGTCCTGGTGCTGACTCTGGTCCTGGTCCTGGTCCCGATCCTGATCCTGGTCCTGATCCTGGTCCTGGTCCTGGTCCTGGTCCTGGTCCCGGTCCTGGCTCTAGTTCCCGGTCCTGGCTCTGGTCCTGGTCCCGATCCTGATCCTGGTCCTGGTCCTGGTGCTGGTCCCGGTCCTGATCCTGGTGCTTGTCCCGGTCCCGGTCCTGATCCTGATCCTGATCCTGATCCTGGTCCTGGTGCTGGTCCCGGTCCTGGTCCTGGTCCTGAAGCAGGACTCTGAGCTGCAGGTCGTGGTGGAGTGTCGCCCCCTGCTGGAGGCTTCTCTCCTCTGAGTTTCAGTCCTGAAGATGTTTTTCTGGTTTTCAGAGCAGAAAAATGTGTAAAATCAGAATAAATCTGCAGCTTACAGTCAGAAAATCTAAACTTCTCTCTTTATATCTTTAAAAGCTGAATTTTCACATTTAAAGGTGGAATTCTGTAGATTTTCTGCTTCACTGAGTTTTTTCTTTATTCTGCAACTTTGAAATCATAGAATTTGTTCAGTTTTCTTGCAGCTTTCTGCTCACAGTCGTGTATTTTGACACACGAAACAAAAATGTGATTTTTTTTCGCTGTGCAAAGTTATTCTGTATTTCTAATCATAAAATATTGTAGATTCATGCACTCCTGTCTTTAAACAAGAGCATAAAATAATAATATTAATAACTTTATTAGCAGATCACCTTTCACAAATAGCTTTATAATAGAACAAATGTCAGAAATAATAATAATAATAGAAAATTTAATTTTTATAACACTTTTCTGTTCACTCAGAGACACTTTACAGGTAAAAGGCAAATAATAAAACATAAAATAAACCTGATCAAACCTGCAGCTCCAGTTCAGCGTTTCTGCTCTAAAAACTCTACAGATGTTTTCCATTTCAAAATCCTCCTTTCTCTGTAAACTCTGAATATTTATGATCATCCTGAGTAAATCATGTTTCTGTAGTCTGAGAAAACCTTTAATGAAGATAAAAACGTCTAAATTCTGTGATTTCAGCTCCTTTAATGTAAATATTTTCTGGTTTCGTTTCTCTTCTGTGACACAAAACTGAAGATCTTTGGACTAAACGAGACATTTTTAAAAAACTGAATTTAATTTAATTTTTAATTTAAATAAATTAAAAACAGCAGACTGCAGGTCCAATAAGTTTAAAAACTGAAACTGAACAATGAAATCATTTTTTGCATTAAAAAATAATCAAAATTATGCACCTGGAGTCAATGAATCTGCAGCAGAAATGATTAATCAGTTAATTGTTAACTCTTTAAATTAATCGCTTAATCAGTTTGAGAATACTTTTAATTAAAAACCCTGTAAATTCTGTGTTTGCAGCTCATTAAATGTGAATATTTTCTGGCTTTATTCCTCTTTGACAGTAAACGTTTTTTAAAAAACTACATTTAATATAAAAACTCATAAAATTATTATTTTATGCTAATTTAAAGACCTACCAACCTCTAATCTTTAATCTTGAATGGTGTGTCTTTAAAAAAGAGCATAAAATAATAATATTAATAACTTTATTGTATATTAGAGCAGTAAAATAATAAAAACTCATAAATGTGATCCTCCAGCAGCTAAAACAGCCTCAGAAACTGACGAATGATGAATTTAAAAGAGACTCTGAGAACAGAAAGCCTTTAGAGGTAAATTTATTCTGAATGAAGGCAACATGCAGCTAACAGGTGGATGTTTCTGCTCCAGACTTATAAAAACCAGATTATTTCTCCACCTGAGGCTATAAAAGCCTGAATTAGAAGCTTTACAGTCGATTCTCTGCAGGAGAAAAACTCTGCAGGGGAGAAAAACAAAGTCTTTCAGACGCCGAAAACTGGAATCAGTTGAGAAACAGAGAGATGTAGATTCTCCGAGTTCACCTCCAAATATCAGAAAAACTCCACAAATAACTTCTTCATGTCTGCTTCTGCTTTTTCTCAGCAGGTTAGAGCAGAAACACGACACGAGAACGATGTTTGTGATGAGAAAAGTATAAATCCTGCTCAGTTTTTATTATTAGATGGATATAAATAGTCACTTTATAGTATAGCATCCTTTATATTAGAATAAATCCTGAAAATACAGACTTTATGGTTGATAAACATCTAATTCACTCATGTTTTCTGCTCATTTATATAAACTTTGAATTGTCACTAAACTTTCCTTATTCTACTCTAAAAAATAATAATATTTTAGCTCAACAACTAAAAAAGTTCAGTTTGTTTTTTAGCTAAAAAAAACTACTTCTAATGAAATTATGTTCCACTAACAAATTAGTTTGAGTTAAAGGAGTCCGTTTTTCCTCCTCAGTGATTGGTAGCATGCTAGCTGGATGGAAATAATCTGTTTTCTCTTTAGCATTTATAGCGTAGCATCCTTTATGTTAGCATAAAACCTGCAAATAAAGACTGTATGGTTGAGAAACAACTAATTAAAGTTTTCTGCTCATTTATAATCCTGGAAAAGATCATCAAGGTCAAAATTTGTGAGAAATATTCTAATATTTGTGTTTCTAACATTTATAATTACAAATAAATCACCAGATATAGCTGTTAGCTTATTAGCATTATTACTGAAGATGTCGACGCTCCTCAACACTGAATAAATTTTCATGCCTTAAGGCTCTGAATCGTCACTTAAAGGTGCTAAACTCGTCTTATTCTGCACTCTAAATATAAATATATATAATTGGGTTAGATAAAAAAAGAAATTAACAGTTTGCATTAGTCTTTTTAAGTTGAGAAAACTTCCAATAAAATTATGTTCAAGGAATCAGCATAAATGTTTCAAAATGGATAAAATAAAAACGAAGCTGTTCCAACTAGTTTTTCCACTTTATTTAATGTTATTTAAAATTAATTCAACAGTTTGCGTCATTTTGTTAAGTTGATATAATTTTTAATAAAATTATGTTCAACTAACAAACCTAATTCAGTTAGAGGAGTCAGTATAAATAAGGTTTTAAGTTGATTACTAATAAAAATGAAGTCGTTCCAATTAATTTTTCCCACTTTACTCTTTAGAATTTAAAATTAACTGTTTGCATCTTTGTTTTTTTTGAGTTGAGACAATTTCTAATGAAATTATGTTGAACCAACAAATGAAATTGAGTTACAGCAAATAGTTTTTCCTTTTCCAATCAGAGGAATTTTTTATAATGATTGGGAGCATTAACATGCATTAATTAAGTTTTATGTTGATAGTTAAGATGAGATAAAATGAGATAAAATTAGGTTTTACCAACAATTTTTTCTGGTTATTTAAAATAGTTTTTTAATGTTGTGTACTTTATAGCTACAACTAGATTTTATTTGATTACTAATCATGATTAAGTTGTTCTAACTAGTTTTTCTGCGTTATTTAAAAGGATTTTTTGTGTTAACTACTTTAACATAATTATAAACACGAGTTTTTGCCTTTTTTAAAAATGTTTTTGTTCGTTTAGAAGCTTTTAGGAAATTATTAGAAAAACAAAACTGCATCTTTTTTCTGGTATTTCAATGTCTAAATCTTGAAATCAGAAACAAAACAAATTCTAAAAATAACCAAGAGAAGTTTTGTCACTGATCAGATTTATCAGTGGAAACTTTATGATTCTGAGTTGGTGAAACAGATTTCTCTGCTGAACATCACTAGCATTAGCATTAGCACTAGCATTAGAATTAGCACTAGCACTAGGATTAACACTAGCATTAGCACTAGTATTAGCACTAGCATTAGCACCAGCATTAGCACTAGGATTAACACTAGCATTAGCACTAGCATTAGCACTAGCATTAGCACTAGCATTAGCACTAGGATTAACACTAGCATTAGCACTAGTATTAGCACCAGCATTAGCACTAGCACTAGGATTAACACTAGCATTAGCACTAGCATTAGCACCAGCATTAACACTAGCACTAGGATTAACACTAGCATTAGCACTAGCATTAGCATTAGCACTAGCATTAGCACCAGCATTAGCACTAGCACTAGGATTAACACTAGCATTAGCACTAGCATTAGCACTAGCATTAGCAGTATCACTCTCACTAGAATTAGCCTTAGCATTAGCTACAGAGCAACATCTTCCATCAGCAGCTGCAGAATAAACTCTGCTGGTCGGATCACAGCTGGAAATCTTCACTAATTCACTGATTTAATGGAATTTCTGAGTAAAACTCTCCTTGAAACATTCTTGAGATCAGATTCGTTCCTCCATCAACGACCTGAACTCTGTGAAACTGTCCAGGTGAGTTTAGCAAGTCTTCATTTCATTAAGTTACCTCAACTTCAATTCATTTTAAATCAACGTTTGCAGAAATTAGAGTTTAAATTACACCAAATATTAAACTGATGCAGCATAGCATTAGCATTAGCAGCTTAGCTTTAGGTTCATCTAATCAGGACATTTTTATTTATTTAATGAAATGGAAACAGTTCCTTGATTTACTTGTCAGAATATATTTATTATAATGAAAGTTTCCATCATATCATCCTTTATTATGGTTTTAAACTCGCAGTCTGTGAGCATTCAGCTCACAAAAGTTTATTATCAGCAGTTTATTTTAGGAAAAAAAACTCTATTTTTAGGTTTTTAACACATAAAACTACAGAAAACTTCAGAACTTTGCCTCCAGATCTTTGGACTTATTAAATGACACTCATCTTATCTTTTAATAATCACATTATTTACAGTTTGTCTCATAAATAAAAGCCTGATTGTTGTTTCCTTAAAGCATTTTGAAAGGTTTTCCACAAATAAACTTGTCTCCTTGTAATTATTGGCTGATAGCAGTAAAATTTATTTTAATCTGCAGTAATTATGAGATTCTAATCAACAGTTAAAGTGATTTTCAGCAGATTAATTCTCTCCTTAAAACACTTAAAGAGCTGATAAACATCATGTTTTGTTATAAATTAAGCTGTTTTAATTATCATTTTTCATTTAAAAATGCCACATTTTCCACAAATTCAGCTTCTCAGATGTGAAGATTTTGATTATTTTAGTTTTTTTTTTAATAGTTCTGTAGTTTGGGCTCATTGGATGAAAAGTGCTTTTTACGTATAAAAGTGGACTTTTTTCTTTTAAACAAACCAAATGAACTCACTAACTGTCAGTTCTGATCTTATAACACACACAGCTGATGGAATATCATCTTTTGTTGGATATTAAACCATTTTAATCATCATTTTTTATTTAAAAATGCCAAATATTTTACAAGTGAAGCTTCTCAGATGTGAGGAGTTTCATTATTTTGGTTTATTTTTCCAGGTTTAGACGTTTGGACTGATTAGTTGGATGAAAGAAGCTCGTTGAAAGAGTTAATTTAGACTTTTTCTTTAACAAACCAAATGATTAATCAAAGAAAATCCTGCTTTTACCTCAAATATTTGTGTTTTTTTGTCTCACTTGTGTTGCTTGTCTATTTTTTTGTCATTTTGTTTCTCGCTTTTGTCATTTTTGGTTTTGTTTGTGTCATTTTTTTGTTTCATTCCTGTTTTGTTTCATGTCTTTTTCCTCATATTTGTCATTTTGTGTCTCTTTTTCGTAATATTTTGCTTGTTTTTTTGTTTTGTTTTTTTTTAGCTTTTTTTGTCTGACTTTAAATGTGAACATTTTCAGAACGTATTTTTCTGCACTAAACCAAAGGAACCATTAGGAGTTATTATGCTGTGGTTTGACTGGTTTTACTGGTTTCCACTGGCGATCAGACTGGATGTGGAACCTGGACTAGGATCAGTTTAACTCTCCTGGTTTAGACTTTTTAAAATAAATGATGAATGACAGAAATCTGCAGGAAATCAATCACTAGACCATCAGTGTGATTTCCTCCTGCAGCTTCCTCCTCCTGTCTGATTTATTTCTAACGTCTAACCTCCAGAACCCCCATCAGAAGCTGGTAGTTCTGCTGTTCTGGGTCTTAGTTCTGGTTCTGCTGTTCTGGTTCTTGGTTCTTGGTTCTGGTTCTGGTTCTGGTTCTGGTTCTTGGTTCTGGTTCTGGTTCTTGTTCTTGGTTCTGGTTCTGGTTCTGGTTCTGGTTCTGGTTCTGGTTCTTGGTTCTTGTTCTTGGTTCTGGTTCTGGTTCTGGTTCTTGGTTCTGGTTCTTGGTTCTGGTTCTTGTTCTGGTTCTTGGTTCTGGTTCTTGGTTCTTGGTTCTGGTTCTGGTTCTGGTTCTGGTTCTTGGTTCTGGTTCTTGGTTCTGGTTCTTGTTCTGGTTCTTGGTTCTGGTTCTTGGTTCTTGGTTCTGGTTCTGGTTCTGGTTCTGGTTCTTGGTTCTGGTTCTGGTTCTGGTTCTTGGTTCTGGTTCTTGTTCTTGGTTCTGGTTCTGGTTCTGGTTCTGGTTCTTGGTTCTTGTTCTTGGTTCTGGTTCTGGTTCTGGTTCTTGGTTCTGGTTCTTGGTTCTGGTTCTTGTTCTTGGTTCTGGTTCTTGGTTCTGGTTCTGGTTTTGCTTCTGGTTCTTGGTTATGGTTCTTGTTCTTGGTTCTGGTTCTGGTTCTGGTTCTTGGTTCTGGTTCTTAGTATTGGTTCTGGTTCTGGTTCTTAGTTCTGGTTCTGGGCTCTGGTTCTTGGGTCTGGCTCTTAGTTTTGGTTCTGGTTCCGGTTCTTGGTTCTGGTTTCTTGGTTCTGGCTCTTAGTTCTGGTTCTGGTTCTGGTTCTTGGTTCTGGTTCTAGGCTCTGGTTCTTGGTTCTGGTTCTTAGTTCTGGTTCTGGTTCTTAGTTCTGGTTCCTGGTTCTGGCTCTTAGTTTTGGTTCTGGTTCCGGTTCTTGGTTCTGGGTTCTTGGTTCTGGTTCTTAGTTCTGGTTCTGGTTCCGGTTCTTGGTTCTGGTTCTGGTTCTGGGCTCTGGTTCTTGGTTCTGGTTCTTAGTTCTGGTTCTGGTTCCGGTTCTTGGTTCTGGTTCCGGTTCTTGGTTCTGGGTTCTTGGTTCTGGTTCTGGGTTCTTGGTTCTGGTTCTTAGTTCTGGTTCTGGTTCTGGTTCCGGTTCTTGGTTCTGGTTCTGGGCTCTGGTTCTTGGTTCTGGTTCTTAGTTCTGGTTCTGGTTCCAGTTCTTGGAGGGTTTCCTGCTAACATGTTGGAGAACATCCACTCCAGCCAGCGATCATCTTTAGAGGATTATCTCCAGCTTGCCTCGGGGTTTGGCTGCTGCTCTCCAGGCCGGTCGGACCAGTGGGGCCCTGAGGCGGCGGCTCCCCGGGGGCCTCCTGCCTCCTGCCGGCCCCCGGGGAGCCGCCGGATTACAGGTATCAGCCTGAACACTCGGAGGATGTGACTGCCGGCGGCTCATCACGCTGCTCCACCGCCCCGTGTGACCGTCAGATACTGAAACACTCACAAAGAGGAGGCTGTTCAGAGGAAGGTCAGGGGCCCCGGGGCCACAGCCACTAAATAAGAACCTCTATAACCAGATCAGAGCCCAGGGAACTTTATAAACCATCTGGAACCAAAAGAAGCCTCTTAAGGTGGAATTATCTGGAACAATCACTAATAAAGAAATAAGAAAAAAAATCACAATTAACCGCCACTTCCTGTCTGGCTCTGGTTTTAATTAGATGACAAGGAGGAAGATGGTTATGAAAAGTATCAATTCTGCACAGTTTTAATTATTAACAGTTGGATATATTAATCACTTTATATCATAGCAGTCTTCATAATACAGACTTTATGGTTGATAAACATCTAATTCACTCACGTTTTCTGATCATTTATCTTAACTTTGAATTGTCACTAAACTTTCCTTATTCTACACTCTAAAGAAATAATGTTTTAGTTCAACCACTAAAAAAGTTCAGTTTGTTTTTTAGCTAAAAAAAAAAAAAACTACTTCTAATGAAATTATGTTCCACTAACAAACTAGTTTGAGCTAAAGGAGTCCGTTTTTCCTCCTCAGTGATTGGTAGCATGCTAGCTGGATGGAAATAATCTGTTTTCTCTTTAGCATTTATAGCGTAGCATCCTTTATGTTAGCATAAAACCTGCAAATAAAGACTGTATGGTTGAGAAACAACTAATTAACTAAATTTTTCTGCTCATTTATAATCCTGGAAAAGATCCATCCATCCATCCATTATCTATCCACCGCTTAATCCTCACTAGGGTCGCGGGGGGGGTGGAGCCTATCCCAGCTGACTCGGGCGAAGGCAGGGGACACCCTAGACAGGTCGCCAGTCTGTCGCAGGGCTACATATACAGACAAACAATCACTCACACATTCACACCTACGGACAATTTAGAATAATCAATTAACCTCAGCATGTTTTTGGACTGTGGGAGGAAGCCGGAGTACCCGGAGAAAACCCACGCATGCACAGGGAGAACATGCAAACTCCATGCAGAAAGATGCCGGGAAAGCCGGGACGCGAACCAGGGATCTTCTCACTGCAAGGCGAAAGCGCTAACCACTACGCCACTGTGCAGCCCTATCCTGGAAAAGATCAAGGTCAAAATTTGGTAAATACTGCATTATTTGTGTTTTTAATACTTATAATTACAGATATCTCACTAACTATTACTGTTAGTGTATTACCATTATATGCTAATTGACACTCATGGCTGCAGATTTGATAATTTTTTAGAAAAAGTAAAATTTTAATGCCTTAAAGCATTTTGAATTGTGACTTAAAGGTGCTAAATTTAAGTTCTATTCTACACTCTAAATAATAATGTTTTAGTTTAATGATTAAAACATTTATCCAACACTTTGCGTCAATTTTGATGAGTTCAGAAAACTTCTGATAAAATTAAGTTCAACCAACAAACTATATTGAGTTATTAGAATGAACTTTTCCTCTACAATTAAAGTTGATAAATCATAAATATTAAGTTGTTCCAACTAGTTTTGTTAGATTATTTAAAATGAATTACGTGCTTTATTAATATTATTATGAACACAAGTTTTAAAGATGGCAAACATTTTAAAAATTAAGTTGGTCTAATTATCTTCCGTAGTTTCTGAGTTGAAACAATTTCTAATGAAATTAAGTTCAGCCAACAAACTAGAAGAATTAGAAGAATTAGCTTTTCCTCTTCAATCAACGGTATTTTTAAATAATTGATGATTAGCATAAACACAAGTTTTTAAGTTGATTATTTATAAAATTCCATGTTCCAAGCAGTATTTCCATGCTACTTTAAAATGTTTTGTACTTTACTGTACTTTAATTTTTTTAAGTTGAAAAACCATTTAAAAATTAAGTTGATCCCATTAGATTATCTTCAGTAGTTTCTGAGTTGAGACAACTTTTAATGAAATTAAGTTCAACCAATAAACTACATTGACTTAGTGGAATTAGCTTTTTTTAATCAAGTTTTTAAGTTGATTATTTATAAAAGCAGTGTCAAGCAGTAAAATGTTTTGTACTTAACTACACTGTACTTTAAGTTTTTAAATCGACAAACTATTTTAAAATTAAGTTGACCCAATTAGATTTTCTTCTGTCTTTTTAAAAAAATGTTTTTGTTCATTTAGTAACTTTTAAGTCAGATTATTTGAACAACAAAATTGCCTTTTGTTGTGTTTCAACAGATATTTAAATCCTGAAAGAAAAAACACAAATTTAACTTTAGATTTGGTGCACAAACAACAACAAAACACACACAAACTGTTTTAGATATAAGCTACTCTTTTAATTTATCATAATTATATACAGTATCTCAGCATATAAATCATCTCTGGAGAATATATTTTGGTGCATCAGATATTTTCTACTCACAACAACAACAACAACAACAACAGTTACACACAGCTTTCCTGGTATGAACATTAAAGTCAGGATACGTCATGTTGTTCTGGTGAAGACACACAAGGAAAGTTCAACCTGCAGCCGACTAAAGAGGAAAATCAACAAAAAACACACAAATGAAGCTAAAAACACCAAGAGAGCATGATGGGAGATCGAAGCTGCGTTCCAAAACTCACACTCTTACAACAAAAAGTTTGCATCAACTAATCTTTTTGAGTTCAGACAACTTCTAATAAAATTAAGTTGAACCAACAAACTTTATTGAGTTAGTTGAATTAGCTTTTACATATTTTAAATTATTTAATTATTGGCAACATAAACACAAGTCTTCAAAAAATAACTTCTTCCAACTAGTTTTTCCAAGTTTTACATATTTAATTACTATAATTATGAACACAAGTTTTTAAGTTGACAAAATTAAAAAAATTAAGTTAGTCTAATGATAAGTAGATAAATTCGGGAAGTTGAACCTGTGAACTTAAGGTGAAGAGAAATTAAGTTATTTTAATTAACTTAAATTTAAACTTGAATTAAAGTTAATTTAAACTGCTTCAATCAGTTAATCTTTTTGAGTTCAGACAATTTTTAATAAAATCAAGTTGAACCAACAAACTTTATTAGCTTTTCTTCTACAATCAAACATATTTTAAATTAATTCTTGGTAGCATAAACACAAATTCTTTAAAACATGAAGTTGTTCTAATTAGTTTTTCCACATTATTGAAAGGAATTGTTAAGTTTTACGTACTTAATTACGATAATTATGAACATTAGTTTTTAAGTTGACAAAGTTTTACAAATGAAGTTCCTCCACTGTGAACTAATTAGAGAGAGGACACGAACTCAACAACAACTAAACAACTAAACAACATAATCAACGGAACAATTAAAACATCATTGAATGTAGAGACAAAGCTAATTCTTTAAAATCAGTTTAGTTTGTTTGTTGAACTTAATTTCATTAGAAGTTATAAAGTCTCAAATGTTGGTTGTTTTTAGAGTTTATGGAACGTTCTCGCTGCATATTGCTGAGGTTCGCTAGCGTAGCGAGTTAGCCTTGGGAAGCTATTGCACACATTGTTAGTTAACCGTTGATTCTATAATTACAGGACAAAGTATGTTTCTCTGTTATTTGACCCAGTCGTTCTTTAGACTGTCCAACATCTAGTCGTGCTTTTCTGGCCTTTCTGACCCACAATCCTTTGCACTTTTACCTCCAGATGTCTAGCGAGTAGAAACGGGTTTTAGCTGAAGGAGCGCATAAACGGCTAACAGCTGGTTTAGCACTAAAGTCTGAGTAGAAGTTGTGATATTGTGATGAAGCATTTTATCCTGGTTGTGCTCGTACTTTAATGGACTGTACGTTTGTGAAAGCGGCTTTACTGGAGGTAAAAAGTAAAAGTACGCGGTTTGGAACGCAGCTCGTGTTTTTTCAGGATCTTTTCTGAAGCAAACGGAGCCAAAGTGCAGTTTTCAGTCCTCTGCTCTACGATTGGCCGACGACGGTGGCGGTCATGGCGGCGGCGGCGCCCATCCTCAGCAGCTCCTTCCTGTGGGTGAGGATGACGTCGAAGCTGGACTGCAGCCGGTTCTGCTGCTCCTGGACTCGGCCCTGCAGGGTTCGGACCCAGCGGATCAGCGCCAGCCGCCGGTACATGGTCAGCTGGACCTGGTGCTTCTCCATCTCCTGGGCCTTGAAGCGCTCGCGGTCCCGCAGCGTCCACACGGCGTCCATCAGCTCCGGCAGCTCGCCGTCCGAGTCGGAGGAGCGGTCGTCCTCCTCCAGGACGTGGCCCAGGCCGCCTCCCGGCTGGTTCCTCCGGCTGAAGCTCCTCCTTCTGGACTCCGTGTTGCTCTTGGGGTCGCCGTCCTGCTGGTTGGTCCTCGGTTCTCCGACTCCGATGCGGTCCCAGCCTCCCATCAGCATCCCCTCGCCGCCGCTCTCCATGTTGAGGTCGGACATGCTGCCTCCAGACCGGAAGCTGTACTCGGACTCGGAGTCGCTGTCGGCCCACTCCTGGTCCTCCAGGTCGTCCTGCTGCCTCCCCCTGAAGCTCCTCCTCCTCTGCTGCTCCTTCTTCAGCTTCTCGTCTCTGAGGCCCGTCCCGGCCCGGCCCTCCTCCTCCTCCATCCTCCGCTCCTCGGCGCCGTCCGGAGGAACCCGTCCGTAGCCGTCGTCTCCGCTCTCGATCTCGGGCAGCGGCTCCAGAGGGCTCCAGCAGGGCAGGCGGGACCGAGGCGACAGCAGCCCGGAGCCGTGGTGGAAGCCGGAGGACGGCGAGGAGCTCGGGGGGTCGCGACCCAGCGGGCCCAGGGTCCGGGGACGCACCTGGTTCCGGTTCTCGTCTCCGGTTCCCGCAAAACCGTCGTCATCTTTTCCCGGCAGGAAGTTGAAGTTTCCGTCTTTGTCGGCCTTCCTGTTCCGAAGCGACGACGAGGAGCCGCTGGAGCCTCTGAAGTTCAGGGGCTGGTCCTGATGGTGGAGCATCACCGACCTGGACTGAGACTCTCTGGAAGCACAAACAGAACCAGAACCACACTTTAAACCACTGTCCGTCCAAACACACTCCGCCGCTGACCAACAACAAAAAGCTTTTATAGATTCCAGGGAACCAGAAGTCGTAGTTTCACATCAATAACAAACAAAACTTCAGTGACTTTAGTTTTACAGATTTAGCATCAAAACTGGTGAAGAAGAGATTCAGCACTGAATGTTTGCTCAGATTGGTAATAATAATAATAATAATAATAATAATAATAATAATAATAATAATAATATTTAACATTTCTGAATTGTTAATTTTAAATGTAAAAAGTTGTGCAATTTTATAATTTTACAGTTAACATATAATTGAATATTTTTTTCTTGTAATTTTCTTGTTATTTTCTGTAATTTAACAATACTGGAAAAAGTATTTAACATTTTTCAGTTTTTAATATATGTATTTTTTATTTTGAAATAAAGGTAACTTTCTGTAAAATAATAATATTTGTTGTTAATTTAAATACAGCAAAAAAGTTGTGTAATCTTATAATTTTAAGATTAACATGCAAATTAACATTTTTTCTTGTGATTTTTCTAGATATCTCTAATTTAACAAAATTGGAAAAAAATCTGTAAAATAACATTTTAAAAATATTTAATGTCTTTTAATATAGTTTTTCTTTAAAAAAAAAAGGCAAACATCTGTAAAATAATTCTATATTTTTTGTTAATTTAAATACAGCAAAAAAGTTGTGTAATTTTCTGATTTTAAGGTTAATATATAAATTAATATTCATTTTTTATGATTTGATTTTTTTCATTGTAATCTGTAATTTAACAAAACTGGAAAAAATCTGTAAAATAACAAAAAATATTTGACATTTTCCAGTTTTTAAGATACATATTTTGTCTTTTAAATAAAGGCAAATGTGTGTAAAATATTAATATATTTGAGAATTTAAAGACAGCAAAAAAAGTTGTGTAATTTTACAATTTTAAGGTTAATATGTACATTTATATTTTTTTCTTGGGATTTTTCTAGATATCTGTAATTTAACAAAACTGGTAAAAATCTGTAAAATAATCATGCAAAAATATTTAATGTCTTTTCATATATATATATATATATATATATATATATATATATATATATATATATATATATATATATAAATAAAAAATAAATATATATATATATTTTAAAAGGCAACTGTCTGTAAAATAATTCTACATTTTTTGCTCATTTAAAGACAGCACAAAACTGGGTAAGTAATTCAATGATTTTTAAACTTATCATTTTTTTGTGATTTTTCCAGTTTCTAGTTTTCTAGTATTATGTGTAATTTAACAAAACTGGGAAAAAGTAAAATACTATATTTTTAAGTATTTAAAATTATTCACTGTTTAATTAAAATGTAAAATAAAGGCAAATGTCTGTAAAATATTAATATTTTTGTTTAATACAGGAAAAGGATTGTGAAATGTGAAAGATTTTAAGGTTAACATGTAAATTAATACTTTATTATTATCTGTAATTTAATAAAATACACAAAATATGCAAAATAACAGCAAATTATTTTAAAAATACTGTTAAATAAAATGCATTTTTTAACAGTGTAATCTGTACAACAGCCGTGAAAACGACTAAAATGTTGAGCAGAAATAAAAATAATAAGAAAAATCAACTGAACTTTTCTTTTATGGTTCTTAAAGCTTTTTAAAAAAAACATCTTAAAGAACTAAAAAACAGAAGTTTCAGTTTTATATAGAAGCTTTTGGACTCACCGTTACCTGGACGACCAGAAACATAAATAAATAAACTAAAACGAGCCCTGATAATCTGTGAACACCATGAACCACCGGCTGCTCTCAGCTCCCAGCAGCTTCACTTTCCTCCTCTCAGGATGGATTCTCTCTAATCCTGACTCTAACCTAACTCTAACCTAACTCTAACCTAACTAATCCTGACTCCAGGCTGCCGTCAATCAACCTGCGCTCTGCGTGCGCGGTCACGCGGCGCTCTAGGACCAGCGGTGGCCGGGAGCGCGCCTTCATGCAGCAGACTGAAGCTCAGAAAAAAACACACAAAAAAAACAGAACCCGACGACGTTCTATCTGCTTCAGAGGCGGATTTAAAACCGTAAAAACAACCGGATGTTGTCCTGAAATAAAGATTTCTGTTGATCTGGTGGAAAAACACCAAAGATTTAACCTTTAAAGCTTTAAAAAGATGAATAATAATAAATAAATAAATCAAGGAGGATCTCTGCTGCTGGAATCTCAGAAGAGACGCGCAGAGGATGGAGGTTTCCTGAAGGTTTCCTGAAGGTTTCCTGAAGGTTTCCTGAAGGTTTCCTGAAGCGCGGAGACCAATTTAATGCTAAAAACAGAAAACCAGGACAGTTTTCCATCCGGATGAAAACACGGACAGAGAACGGCTCGGTGTTCGGTAGAAACGGAGAGAACCGGAGCTCCGTTATGTAACCCACCCCATGGCAGAGCCGCTCCCGTCCTGGATCTAAGTCCTCCTGGGACCAGGTCTAGACGGTTCTTACCGTGGAGCTGGTTCTGGTCTTCCTCCAGGTCCTCCCAGATCCTCCTGCTGCTGCTGCTGATGGATCTTCCTCCTCCTCCTCCTCCCACAGTCCGGACTTCCTGATCTGGATCACAAACAGGAACAGCGTCATGCAGCAGGAATGGAGGGATGGAGCTCTTATTATGGTCTGGATGTAGAGAAACAGGAACATATAGCCCTGTTATTATATATAATCTATATTTATAACAGAAAAACTCCTGATGGATGGAGGTCTGGATGTACAGAAAGACGACTATTTACAACAGAAAGAGGAATATTTATAACAGAAAGAGGAATATTCACAACAGAAAGAGGAATATTTATAGCAGAAAGAGGACTATTTACAACAGAAAGAGGAATATTTACAACAGAAAGAGGACTATTTACAACAGAAAGAGGACTATTTACAACAGAAAGAGGAATATTTAGAGCAGAAAGAGGAATATTTACAACAGAAAGAGGAATATTTACAACAGAAAGAGGACTATTTACAACAGAAAGAGGACTATTTACAACAGAAAGAGGACTATTTACAACAGAAAGAGGACTATTTACAACAGAAAGAGGAATATTTAGAGCAGAAAGAGGAATATTTACAACAGAAAGAGGAATATTTACAACAGAAAGAGGAATATTTAGAGCAGAAATAGGAATATTTATAACAGAAAGAGGAATATTTAGAGCAGAAATAGGAATATTTATAACAGAAATATCAATATTAATAGCAGAAACAGGACTATTGATAACAGAACGAGGAATATTTACAACAGAAAGAGGAATATTTACAACAGAAAGAGGAATATTTAGAGCAGAAATAGGAATATTTATAACAGAAATATCAATATTAATAGCAGAAACAGGAATATTGATAACAGAACGAGGAATATTTACAACAGAAAGAGGAATATTTACAACAGAAAGAGGAATATTTAGAGCAGAAAGAGGAATATTTAGAGCAGAAATAGGAATATTTATAACAGAAATATCAATATTAATAGCAGAAACAGGAATATTGATAACAGAACGAGGAATATTTACAACAGAAAGAGGAATATTTACAACAGAAATAGGAATATTTATAACAGAAAGAGGAATATTTATAGCAGAGAGGTGGGTATTTAGGGCAGAAGGAGGAATATTTATAGCAAAAACAGGAATATTTCTAACAGAAAGGGGAATGCTTATGAACTCACCACAGCTGGAATCACAAATATTCAGCATGAAAATGACTCAGATTAACTCATTATTAAATATTCTAATAAAATAAACATTAAAAGACAAAATTAGGTTGAAAAGTTTCTCCTGTGGTTTTATTTTAATACATAAATATGTAATAAGTTTATTATAGCAACTGCTGCAGGAACAAAAACATGAAAAAATAAATCCTAAAACTACTGAATAAAACCTGATTGGAGCAACTAATGATGTAATAAAATAAATACTATAGAAATAATGGAAGGAATGAAGTCAACTTAATACTGCTGTTATTCATAGTTTGTTGTAACTTTATTTTTATGCATCCAATATGAATAAACAGAAATATGTAATAAATGGATTCTAACAACTACTGTATGAACAAAAACATTTTACTACTGAAGAAAACGGTTCAACTTAATACATTTCTTATTTTTAAAACTGTTTTTTTCTGATTTCAAACAGAAATGAGATAACTTCATGAAACTTCAGGTTTTTTCTCTTTTATTTACCTCCTGAACTCTGGAGAAACTTCAAACCTGTTTGGCCTCATAATAATGAAATACGTAAGATTTAAAATCTGCCTAAATAATGTGGCAACACCAGCTGAAACGCTAAATAATTAAAATACGATGACAATTTCATGAATCTACCTCTGAGGTTTGTTGGTTCAATTTGATTTCATTAGAAGTTTGTCTGAACTCAGAATTATTGCTTTTTGTTTTTGGTTAAAATAATGTTTAAAACTGTTTTCTATAAATCAGTAGCAGAGAGTTTGAACCCTGCAGAAGGATGTTTAATCCAGAAAAAGGTCCTTAGATGAGTTTGTATTTGAATTAATGAGAAGAAAATCCAGTTTTATTCATTTAAAGTTAAAAAAAAGAATTAATCTGAACACTTTCTGAACAGATTCTCGCTTTTTCAGCAGAAACAGTGAAATGATTCCATAAATAAAGCCTTAAATGTCCTGTTTCAGTCTCAATGTGTGAATAAACCACCGTTCTGGGACTAAACTTCATCTTTACTCTGGTTTAATGTTTTTTTTCTGCTCACACTGAACTTGTTTGTGCTGAAGGTGATAAAAGTTTCCTTGTTTTCTGTTCATGTGATTCTGGAGCATGAAGCTGAAATGTCTCTGTGGAGAAACGAGAAGAAAAACAAGAAGAAAAACAAGAAGAAAAACAAGAACAAGAAGAAGAACAAGAAGAAGAACAGGTTTTTAGTGTCAGAAGGCTGAAGACCTGAACGATCAAATCGTTTCTGAGTGATAATAAAACTCCAGCAGCTGATGAGTTAAATGTTTGTTCTGCTTCTAAAACCCTCGGAGGTGTTTTCAGCTGCAGAACGTTCTGTTTCTGTTTCTGGAAGTCAACGGATCTTTGTTCAGATAAAACCTCAGCAGGATGTCGGCTAGAGTCCATAAAAGAACTTTTCACAGATTAAATCAGAGCGTTTCATCATGAGACAATCCGAAAAACATCACGAAGCTTCAGAGTTCAGAAAATAACTTTAACCAGGAACCAGAGAGAAAAAGATTCACTCCGATGGACCTGAAATAATTTGAAGATCAGAATAAAGCTGGCATAAGTTACAACAACTGAAGACAAGCTAAGCTAGGTTAAGCTAAGACAAGATGAGATAAATTAAGATGAGCTAATATTAGTGAAGCTAAGCTAAGCTAAGTTAGGTTGAACTAAACTTAACACCAGGAGTGGAGCCTGCGGCTTAGTTTGACTTCACCCAGCCCGGACACGGAAAGGGAGTTTTTATCTCAATTCTCAGACTTTTTATCTGATTTAGTGCTCAGCTCAGATAAAGTGATTATTGTGGGTGACTTTAACGTTCATGTTGACGTGGACAGTGACAGCCTTACGACTGCTTTTAATTCAATATTAGACTCAACTGGGTTTTCTCAACATGTAAATAAACCAACTCATAGTTTTAATCACACCCTTGACCTCGTTCTGACTTATGGCATAGAAATCAAACAGTTAACAGTATTTCCCCGGAACCCTCTTCTTTCTGACCATTTTATGATAACATTTCAATTTACAACAATAGATTGTATAGGAGTTAAGAATAAATATCATTACAGTAGATGTCTGTCTGACAATTCGGTGACTAAATTTAAGGAAATAATACCCTCTCTATTTAGTTCAGTACCACTTACTGATATAATGGAAGGGAAATATTATAATTTTACCCCCACAGAAGTGGATTATATTGTTAATAATGCTGCAGCCTCACTGCGTACAACACTTGATAGTGTTGCACCTGTAAAAAAGAAAGTTCTATCTCAGAGAGGACCTGCTCCTTGGTATAATTCCCAGCTGCGGACTTTAAAGCAGGCGTCCCGAAAGCTGGAAAGGAAGTGGTATTCCACTAATTTAGAGGAAGTTTATGTAGCTTGGAAAAATAGTCTAGTAATTTATAAAACAGCTCTTGGTAATGCCAGGACAACATATTATTCATCTTTAATAGAGGAAAACAAGAACAACCCCAGGTTTCTCTTCAGCACTGTAGCCAGGCTGACAAAGAGTCAGAGCTCTGTTGAACCTTGTATTCCTTTAGCTTTGAGCAGTAACGACTTCATGAGCTTCTTTACAAATAAAATTATTACGATTAGAGAAAAAATTAATCTGGCCCTTCCTACAAATGTCACAGATGTATCATGGAGTACAGATGCTTTAGAATTGGCTGTAAGACCAGATGGATATTTAGAATTTTTCACTCCCATACATCTCTCTGAACTAATTTCAATAGTTTCTACATCCAAACCATCCACATGTCTTTTAGATCCTTTCCCAACTAGACTGTTCAAGGAGGCTTTACCTTTAATTAATTCCTCAATGTTAGATCTGATTAATCTCTCTCTAGTAACAGGCTATGTACCACAGGCTTTTAAGGTTGCTGGAATCAAACCTTTACTTAAAAAGCCCACTCTAGATCCAGATGTTTTAGCCAACTATTGACCAATTTCCAACCTCCCATTTCTCTCTAAGATTCTGGAAAGAACAGTTGCAAATCAGTTATGTAAACATTTACAAAGGAATAGCTTGTTTGAAGAGTTTCAGTCAGGCTTCAGAGTGCATCATAGCACAGAAACAGCTCTGGTGAAAGTTACTAATGACCTTCTCATAGCGTCAGATAATGGACTGGTCTCCCTCTACCTCTAATTCTCTACCTCTCTATCCCCACCCCCCTATCTCTACCCCTCTACCTCTATCCCTCTATCTCTACCCCTCTACCTCTATCCCTCTATCTCTACCCCTCTACCTCTATCCCTCTATCTCTACCCCTCTACCTCTATCCCTCTATCTCTACCCCTCTACCTCTATCCCTCTATCTCTACCCCTCTACCTCTATCCCTCTATCTCTACCCCTCTACCTCTATCCCTCTATCTCTACCTCTCCACCTCTATCCCTCTATCTCTACCTCTATCCCTCTATCTCTACCCCTCTACCTCTATCCCTCTATCTCTACCTCTGTCCCTCTACCTCTTCCTCTCCACCTCTATCCCTCTATCTCTACCCCTCTACCTCTATCCCTCTATCTCTACCCCTCTACCTCTATCCCTCTATCTCTACCCCTCTACCTCTATCCCTCTATCTCTACCCCTCTACCTCTACCCCTCTATCTCTACCCCTCTACCTCTATCCCTCTATCTCTACCCCTCTACCTCTATCCCTCTATCTCTACCTCTCCATCTCTATCCCTCTATCTCTACCTCTATCCCTCTATCTCTACCCCTCTACCTCTATCCCTCTATCTCTACCTCTGTCCCTCTACCTCTTCCTCTCCACCTCTATCCCTCTATCTCTACCCCTCTACCTCTATCCCTCTATCTCTACCCCTCTACCTCTATCCCTCTATCTCTACCCCTCTACCTCTATCCCTCTATCTCTACCCCTCTACCTCGACCCCTCTATCTCTACCCCTCTACCTCTATCCCTCTATCTCTACCCCTCTACCTCTATCCCTCTATCTCTACCTCTCCATCTCTATCCCTCTATCTCTACCTCTATCCCTCTATCTCTACCCCTCTACCTCTATCCCTCTATCTCTACCTCTATCCCTCTATCTCTACCTCTCTATCTCTTCTGTCCCTCTCAACCCTCCTTCCAGCAGCAGATGGGTTCCCCCACATTAGAGCCGGGTTCTGCTCCAGGTTTTTTTCCCTGTTAAAAGGGTGTTTTCCTGCCACTGTCGCCATAGGGCTGCTCTGGGGGTTCAGGCATATGGGTTCTGGAAAGCGTCTCAAGACAATTTGACTAATTGGCGCTATATAAATAAAATTGAATTGAATTGACCAAAGATAAGATGACATAAATTAAGATAAGATAGGTCCTGTTAAGCTAAGATAGGCTAAGTTAGGTTCAGCTAAGACAAGCTAAGATAAGTGAAGCTAAGCTAAGATTAGCTAAGCTAAGATAACATAAATTAAGATAAGACAAGATAAGATAAGCTAAATTAGGTCCGGTTAAGCTAAGATAAGCTAAGATTATGGAAACTAAGCTAAATTCAGTTAAGCTAACATAAGCTAAGTTAGGTTAAGCTAAGATAAGCTAAGGTAGGTTAGGTTGAGCTAAGACAAGCTAAATTATGGCAGGTTAAGCTAAAATAAGCTAAGATTAGTGAAGCTAAGCTAAGTTAGGATAAGAGAAGATAATGTGATCTAATATAAAATAAGATAAGCTAAGTTAAGATAACACAAGACAAGCTAAGCTAAGACAATAAAATATAAATTAAGCTAAGATAATACAATATAATATAAAACAAGATAAGCTAAGATAATATAATATAGAACAAGATAAGCTAATATAAGCTAAGCTAGTTTAATATGATATAAACTAGGTGCTGTTTAGAGTCCATGCTAGTTCTGTGGTGTTTGTCAGAAAGAATTCTGGGAAATGGGGGAGATGAGCAGGTGGTCCATCAGCCTCCTGAACTCCAAGCACCTTCTACGTGAATGCACAATGTCACTTTTTGCTGCTTTCGTGCAATTTCCTAACATATTTATCATAGTCTACTAGTTGTTATTCCATTTCATTTACCTCCCATATTGTAAATATCTGGTCTCCTTTGCAGATGTTGTCATTTTTAATATTGTTTTGTTGTATATGTACATTTGATTCTATTATTTAATGTTGATATGTTATTTCTTATTGCTTGTTGTTGTGCACCGTCCAGTGGAAGCTATTTATATTTTCATCATGCCATGTATGATGACAATAAAGCCATTCCTAATTCTAATTCTGAAGTGAGGATAAACACTGTTATCATCCAGCTGGAGGAAGTTTTCTGTTTTTATTCCATCATCACAGGTTTCCCTGTTTTTCTTTCATTTTCCTCACTTGTGTGTATGCAGTCCATGGTCTGAGGTCGTCTACAGCCTCAGAAGGGTTCACAACATTACCCACAATACAGCAGTGAAAATAATATGACCCACAATGCAGCAGTGACAATAACATTACCCACAGTGTAGCAGTGACAATAATATTACCCACAATGCAGCAGTGACAATAATATGACCCACAATGCAGCAGTGACAATAACATTACCCACAATTCAGCAGTGACAATAACATTACCCACAATGCAGCAGTGACAATAACATTACCCACAGCGCAGCAGTGACAATAACATTACCCACAATGCAGCAGTGACAATAATATGATCCACAATGCAGCAGTGATAATAACATTACCCACAATGCAGCAGTGACAATAATATGACCCACAATGCAGCAGTGACAATAACATTACCCACAATGCAGCAGTGACAATAATATGATCCACAATGCAGCAGTGATAATAATATTACCCACAATGCAGCAGTGACAATAACATTACCCACAGTGCAGCAGTGACAATAATATTACCCACAATGCAGCAGTGACAATAACATTACCCACAATTCAGCAGTGACAATAAAATTACCCACAGTGCAGCAGTGACAATAATATTACCCACAATGCAGCAGTGACAATAACATTACCCACAGCGCAGCAGTGACAATAGTATGACCCACAATGCAGCAGTGACAATAATATGACCCACAATGCAGCAGTGACAATAACATTACCCACAGTGCAGCAGTGACAATAATATTACCCACAATGCAGCAGTGACAATAACATTACCCACAATTCAGCAGTGACAATAAAATTACCCACAGTGCAGCAGTGACAATAATATTACCCACAATGCAGCAGTGACAATAACATTACCCACAGCGCAGCAGTGACAATAGTATGACCCACAATGCAGCAGTGACAATAATATGACCCACAATGCAGCAGTGACAATAACATTACCCACAATGCAGCAGTGACAATAATATGATCCACAATGCAGCAGTGATAATAATATTACCCACAATGCAGCAGTGACAATAACATTACCCACAATGCAGCAGTGACAATAACATTACCCACAGTGCAGCAGTGACAACAGTATGACCCACAATGCAGCAGTGACAATAATATTACCCACAATGCAGCAGTGACAATAACATTACCCACAGTGCAGCAGTGACAACAGTATGACCCACAATGCAGCAGTGACAATAATATTACCCACAATGCAGCAGTGACAATAACATTACCCACAGTGCAGCAGTGACAACAGTATGACCCACAATGCAGCAGTGACAATAATATTACCCACAATGCAGCAGTGACAATAACATTACCCACAGCGCAGCAGTGACAATAGTATGACCCACAATGCAGCAGTGACAATAATATTACCCACAATGCAGCAGTGACAATAACATTACCCACAGCGCAGCAGTGACAATAGTATGACCCACAATGCAGCAGTGACAATAATATGACCCACAATGCAGCAGTAACAACATTACCCACAATGCAGCAGTGACAATAATATGACCCACAATGCAGCAGTGACAATAATATTACCCACAATGCAGCAGTGACAATAATATTACCCACAATGCAGCAGTGACAATAATATGATCCACAATGCAGCAGTGATATTACCCACAATGCAGCAGTAAACATTACCCACAGTGCAGCAGTGACAATAATATGACCCACAATGCAGCAGTGACAATAATATTACCCACAGTGCAGCAGTGACAATAATATGACCCACAATACAGCAGTGACAATAATATTACCCACAGTGCAGCAGTGACAATATTACCCACAATGCAGCAGTGACAGGTAGAATCACTTCAGACTGAAGGATCTGCTGCTGGTTTAGTGAGTCACACTCAGTTCAGAAAAAAAACACAGTCCTGTGTTAGAGTGTGTGTGTGTGTGTGTTAGAGTGTGTGTGTGTTAGAGTGTGTGTGTGTGTGTTAGAGTGTGTGTGTGTGTGTTAGAGTGTGTGTGTGTTAGAGTGTGTGCGTGTGTGTTAGAGTGTGTGTGCATGTGTGTTAGAGTGTGTGTGTGTGTGCGTGTTAGAGTGTGTGTGTGTTAGTGTGTGTGTGTGTTAGAGTGTGTGTGTGTTAGAGTGTGTGTGTGCGTGTGTGTGTGTTAGAGTGTGTGTGTGTGTGTGTGTTAGAGTGTGTGTGTGTGCGTGTTAGAGTGTGTGTGTTAGAGTGTGTGTGTGTGTTAGAGTGTGTGTGTGTGTTAGAGTGTGTGTGGTACAGAGAGGCTACATCAGACAGATTTAACAAGTGTTCCCGTCTCCCTCCTCTCTGCTCCCATTACATCCCCCTGACATGATGCTGCTGCAGGCACACAAAACACACTCATACACACTAACACACACGTTAATACACACTAACACACACTCTTTTCTCCTTCAACAACGTCTCCATTCATGTGCTTCGGCTCCAGGCCTCCTGCCCCCCCTCCTGAACACATAAAAAATGGATCAAACCGAGCGTCTGCCGGAGGCCTCGTCACACCACCATCATCTCATCTCATCTCCTGCTCAGAAAGAAGAACAAGAAGAAGAGGAGGAGCAGATAGGAGGCCCTCTGCTGGTCTTCATTCCTCCTGTTGGACTGGTTGTGTGGTGGTTGTGTGGTGGTTGTCTGGTGGTTGTGGAGCTAACGCTGGCGTGACGTTCCGTGTGCATGATGAAGGCCTGTGTGACGGCCGGCAGCACCGTGACCCACTTCCCTGCCGCTCGGCTCCAGGCTGAACAAACCGGCTGAGACGTGTTAAACTGCAGCAGGGTCAGTCCACACGCTAATTACACGCCTGTGTTCCAGCTGCAGATGTGAGCCGACACATGCAGTTGGAGACGTCACCCGTGGGTTCCTCCTCCGTTATTCCACCCTGAAACCACCTCAGCCTCCCGGTCGGAATAAAACCACATCCTGTCCTCCAGCACAGCGCTGTCAGACCTGTTCTAGTCCAGGTCAGTTCAGGACCAGTAAAACCAGTAAAACCACAGCAGAAGAACCTAGAAATAACCACAACTCCTAATGGTTCCTTTGTTTTACTGCAGAAATGTTCACATTTAAGGAATTATCTTTTCACTAAACATCATGAACAACCTGAAATTTATGAAGAAAAATAAATTCAGTTTCATCAACATTCAGCCTCAGTTTCTCATTTCCACATTACAACTTCCAGATCACAGAGTGTCGACAAAGGAACACAACATTTAGTCACCTGGAACTGAACCAGAGAGGATTTACTGGATGATCACAACCACAAAAAAAGACAAAAAAACAACAAAAACAAGATATAATATTACAAAAATAAGACACAAAATGACAAAAATGAGACAAACAACATGAAACAAAACAAAAAAAGAAACAAAAAAATTAGACAAAAAGTTACAAAATGACAAAAAATGGACACAAATGAGACAAAAATTACAAAGAAAGGATCAAAATGATAAACAATAGAGAAAAAGCACAAGTGAAACAAAAAGGAGACACAAATGACAAAAAAGTAAACAAAGAACACAAAACTAAACAAACTAAAAAGAGACAAAAAATTTGAGAAAAAAACAAGAGACAAAAAGGAAACACAAAAGGACAAAAGCGAGAAACAAAAGGACAAAAACATGAGACAAATGACAAAAATCAGACAAAATATTACAAAAATGAGACAACGCAACAAAAGCGAAAAACAAAAAGACCAAAAAATAAACAAAATACACAAGCAAGACAAAAAGGAAACACAAAACAACAAAAACATGATACAAACAAAAGCCAGACAAAAAAAGATAAAAACAAGATAAAATATTACAAAAATGAGACAAAATGACAGAAAATGAAACAAACGATACAAAACAAAAGAGACAAAAAAATTAGACAAAAAAGTTACAAAGCAACAAAAAAATTTACAAATGACACAAGCGAGACAAAAAAGAAACACAAAACGACAAAAACAAGAAAGATAATGACAAAAGTCAGACAAAAAAGACAAAAAACAACAAAACAAGACAAAATATTCTAAAAATGAGATACAAAACAACAAAAGAACAATGAACAATCTAGTATTTTACTTTCTGATCCAAACAACTTGTCATGGTCTAGAAATGATTTTAAATTTATAGTTTTACTAATTTACAATCTGCAGTTACTGTCTTCTCTGGAATTTTTACACTTTGAGGACCGGATCCTCTGAAGGGCCAGATCGGACCTTCTGGAGGATCGGACCCTCTGGAGGATCAGACCCTCTGGAGGACCAGATCGGACCTTCTGGAGGATCGGACCCTCTGGAGGATCGGACCCTCTGGAGGACCGGATTGGACCCTCTGGAGGACCAGATCGGACCCTCTGGAGGACCGCTTTTGGCCCGCGGGCCTCATGTTGGACACACCTGTGGCCTCGGTTCCAGAACCTTCCTCCTGCTTCCAGAGCTCTGACCTCTGGGGTTCAGATAAAAGTTGTGGATCCAGTTTGTGTTTATTTCTACTAAAGTCTAATTAGCAGCATGGGGTTTAATGTGGATTAATTGCAGCTAATGGCTCAGAGACGACCACAGACCAGGAACCAATCAGATCATTTCAGCGCTGGAAGCCTCTCCAGACTTCACAGCGGTGGTTTGGAGCCTCTCAGACGAAGGTGGAGATGATCTGGAGACCACCGTGGGGTTGGAGCCTCTAATGAAGCTCCTCTAATCACCACGGCTCCTAATGAGACGGAGACATGAAGGGCTCGTTAGAGGACCGGCCCGTTAACACCACACTATTATTAGCCACTTAGCAAATCATTAGCCTCTAAACTGCAATTAGGAGCACAAAGTGAAAGAAGAAGTCAGAGTGGAGATCCTCAGGTGGAGCAAAAAATATTCTGTACGGAGAAAAAACTGGAAAACCGGACAGAAAAAATGAGTTAAAAATGGAGAAATATGTTCAAAAACTGTGAAAAAACAACAAATATCAGTAAAATAAGGAGATATTTGGCTGATTTAAATACCAAAAATAACCATAACCAGATTTCTCATGTGTGTATTGTCATTTTTTATTTTTATCTTGTAATTTATTACTTTTTCTATAATTTTAAGAGCTATCATCTATAATTTAACAAAACAAGGAAAATCTTCAATGCGTGACTGTAAAATTCTAGTTGGATTATGTTCATTTTTGTCATTTGTTATTATAGGATAGCGTTACTTTTGAACCTACAATTCAGTAACAAAAGATATTTTACCTTGCCGACATGTTTCGACTGCATCTGCTGTCTTCATCGGAGCGTCATCTGACGTGTCCAACTATCACGAGGAAGATTGGAAAAAGAATGTGTCCTAATATTCCGCAGATTGGAAAAAGTGGAAAAAAAAGAGAGCAGGCTACAGGAACCATCTCATACTGAACCTCCGATGCAGAGACGAGGACGTAAGCCTCAACATCAGGAACCCCGTCCCAACAAAGAACGCAGAAAACATCATCCACAAAGCAAAGAAGGCCTTCATCAGAGTGAGGATGAGGACGACGACAAACTGGAAAAAAATCAACACACTAATACAAGAGGATTCAAACAAACTCAAAGAACACCTCCCTTTAAGTTCACATTTAAAACGCACACATGAAGAAGAACTGATCACAATGAAAAATCACCACATCCAAAAACTGAGCACACTAAGAGAAATAAAAAACAGAAACAAACAAACACACAAAATTCAACAATAAATGGGTATGAAATTTATCACAATGCACCTTCACAGAACCAGAACAAACAGTTTTAACCAGAGGTCTCAGTTCACCATCACACCAACTATAATACCACACAAAGATTTCACACCAGCAACAGGACCAGCATGTCACAAACTACAGAACCAGCATGTCACAAACTACAGCACCAGCATGTCACAAACTACAGGACCAGCATGTCACAAACTACAGCACCAGCATGTCACAAACTACAGGACCAGCATGTCACAAACTACAGGACCAGCATGTCACAAACTACAGAACCAGCATGTCACAAACTACAGAACCAGCATGTCACAAACTACAGAACCAGCATGTCACAAACTACAGAACCAGCATGTCACAAACTACAGGACCAGCATGTCACAAACTACAGCACCAGCATGTCACAAACTACAGCACCAGCATGTCACAAACTACAGGACCAGCATGTCACAAACTACAGGACCAGCATGTCACAAACTACAGGACCAGCATGTCACAAACTACAGCACCAGCATGTCACAAACTACAGGACCAGCATGTCACAAACTACAGGACCAGCATGTCACAAACTACAGCACCAGCATGTCACAAACTACAGAACCAGCATGTCACAAACTACAGAACCAGCATGTCACAAACTACAGCACCAGCATGTCACAAACTACAGGACCAGCATGTCACAAACTACAGGACCAGCATGTCACAAACTACAGGACCAGCATGTCACAAACTACAGGACCAGCATGTCACAAACTACAGAACCAGCACGTCACAAACTACAGCACCAGCATGTCACAAACTACAGAACCAGCATGTCACAAACTACAGCACCAGCATGTCACAAACTACAGGACCAGCATGTCACAAACTACAGCACCAGCATGTCACAAACTACAGGACCAGCATGTCACAAACTACAGGACCAGCATGTCACAAACTACAGAACCAGCATGTCACAAACTACAGCACCAGCATGTCACAAACTACAGGACCAGCATGTCACAAACTACAGGACCAGCATGTCACAAACTACAGGACCAGGGACACAAAGCAGAACTCTGAAACTCAGTAGCAGGCATATTAAAATCAGAAAAACTTCCGCACAGCAACATCACAAATCAAGAAACAAAAGAATAAAATCACTCAAACAGGACAACAGCATCACCATCCTACTGGCCGATAAAGGAAGAACCACTTTCAATGGACCGGAAATAAACCGGACCATTTCATTCCTGGACATGAACATTCACCACAGAGAAGACAGCAGCATCAGAATAACAGTTTACAGGAAACCCACACACACGGACCAGAACCTCCTCTGGACATCAGAACACTTACAGAACACAAACTACCAGTTAGAACACTATTAGAACGGACCAGAACCTCCTCTGGACATCAGAACACTTACAGAACACAAACTACCAGTTAGAACACTATTAGAACGGACCAGAACCTCCTCTGGACATCAGAACACCCACAGAACACAAACTACCAGTTAGAACACTATTAGAACGGACCAGAACCTCCTCTGGACATCAGAACACTCACAGAACACAAACTACCAGTTAGAACACTATTAGAACGGACCAGCATCATAACTGACGATAAAGACAGACAGGAGGAGGAAAAACACATCAGAACTCACTCACACACTACCAACATCCCATATGGACCATAAACAAAGGAAAACAACAAGCCAAAAACAAAGAGAAAAAACTAAAACAAACAAAAACAAAACATACACAAAAACCAGACAATAAAAATAAAGACATAATCAGCATTCCATATATCCGAGGGACAACAGAACCCATACATCCCATAATGAGAAAACACGCCATCACATGTCATCAACACGCCATCAACACGCCATCACACGTCATCAACACATCATCAACACGCCATCACACACCATCACACGCCATCAACACGCCATCAACACGCCATCAACACATCATCAACACATCATCAACACGCCATCAACACATCATCAACACATCATCAACACACCATCACGTCATCAACACGCCATCACACACCATCAACACATCATCAACACATCATCAACACGCCATCACACACCATCACACGCCATCAACACGCCATCAACACATCATCAACACGCCATCAACACATCATCAACACACCATCACGTCATCAACACGCCATCACACGCCATCAACACATCATCAACACATCATCAACACGCCATCACACGCCATCAACACGCCATCAACACATCATCAACACGTCATCAACACATCATCAACACTCCATCAACACGTCATCAACACGTCATCACATGTCATAACACGCCATCAACACTCCATCAACACGCCATCAACATGTCATCACATGTCATAACATGTCATCAACACGTCATCAACACGCCATCACACGCCATCAACACGTCATCAACACACCATCACACGCCATCAACACGTCATCACATGTCATAACATGTCATCAACACGTCATCAACACGCCATCACATGTCATAACACGTCATCAACACGCCATCACACGTCATCAACACGCCATCAACACGTCATCAACACGCCATCACATGTCATCAACACGCCATCAACACATCAACACGCCATCAACACATCATCAACACGCCATCACACGCCATCAACACATCATCAACACGCCATCACACGCCATCAACGACATCATCAACACGCCATCAACACATCATCAACACTCCATCACACGCCATCAACACATCATCAACACACCATCAACACGCCATCACACGCCATCACACGCCATCAACACACCATCAACACATCATCAACACGTCATCAACACATCAACACTCCATCAACACGTCATCAACACGCCATCAACACGTCATCACATCATAACACGCCATCAACACGCCATCAACACACCATCACACGCCATCAACACGTCATCACATGTCATCAACACGTCATCAACACGCCATCACACGGCATCAACACGTCATCAACACACCATCACACGCATCACATGTCATAACATGTCATCAACGCCTCATCAACACGCCATCACGTCATAACACGCCATCACACGTCATCAACACGCCATCAACACGTCATCAACACGCCATCACATGTCATCAACACGCCATCACACGCCATCAACACATCATCAACACGCCATCACACGCCATCACACGCCATCAACACGCCATCAACACATCATCAACACTCCATCAACACATCATCACATGTCATAACACGCCATCAACACACCATCACACGCCATCAACACATCATCACATGTCATAACATGTCATCAACACGCCATCAACACATCATCAACACACCATCACACGCCATCAACACGTCATCACATGTCATAACATGTCATCAACACGTCATCAACACGCCATCACGTCATAACACGTCATCAACACGTCATCAACACGCCATCAACACGTCAGATGACGCTCTGATGAAGACAACAGATGCCGTTGAAACATGTCGGCAAGGTAAAACATCTTTTCTTACTGAATTGTAGGTTCAAAAGTAACGCTATCCTGTAAAATTGTAGTTTTACTTTATTTAAATGTGAAATATCGAGTAAAACCCTGAGAGAAATTACTCAGTTTACAAGTTTTCTGTAAAAACAGATGATCGGTCGGTCCATATGGGGGAATGAGCAGCCTTGGAGGAGGACTGATCTCAACATTGTTTGGTTCCTGAACCTTCATCAGTTCTGGGTTCTTCACCAAACACTTCAAATAAACATATTTTAATAAATAAAGCAGCAGGAATCAATTTGAAATATTTCTCTGTGAATCTTTCCGACACATTTGGCCTCTTTAGTATTTTCTAGATTTTACTGAGCGTAAGACTTTTAGTTAAGCTGGAGAAGTTTAGTAGAAGATCTTTATGTTGTGTTTAACAGCAGCATCTGATTGTAGCTCCTTGTTGTGGATTCAGATGTTTTAGAGTCACTGAGTGATTTCATCTGTAAACAGATCAGATTATTATAAATAACTGACTCTAAAGAGGCCAAACTGTCCCATATTTCCAGGAAAAGTTAAAATAATGAGTAAACACCAACATGTGCAGCTGTTTGGAGACTTTCTAGCATCGAGCCGAGTGTAGAATCACTGCAGGAATTTACTTGATTTATCGCATAAAGAGGCAAAAACCTGCAGCGAAAACCAGAAGTTAATCCTAAAGCTGCTCTTAGTTTGGAGCAGCTAAGGAGCTGAAACTGGAAATGAAACCCATCAGATCAGTCTTAAAATACACTTTTATTTACAAAGTAAAACATTTTCATACAGAAAAACCCTAAATGTTAAAAACAGAATCAGTCTATTTACACGATAAAACATTTTAAATGGATTCGCAAGAAAAAAAACCTCAGAATAACGGATTTAAAACGTAAACAGAGTGGAGCTGGAGGAGGTTTAGTTTGGAAGAAAAACCTGCTGGAGGAGGAGGACGGAGTCTGACCCTCCTCAGATCCTCTAGATCCTCCAGTGGGTCTGGATCTCCTCAGTGGTCCAGGAAGCTGAAGATGCTCCTCTGAGAAGCTTTAGTCGGAGCTGCTGGTTGGTTTTCTCTGCAGATCCTCTTGGCTGATGGATTCGTGGCCTCCAGCCGACCTCGTTTCTTCATCATCTGAGGAGGAAACACGGAAGGTTCACAAATCTGACAAAATTAAAGCCGTTTCCTGAAGAACCAACAGGGTTTCTGATGAATCATGAAGATCCAGAAGCTCAGAGTTCAGATTAGAGCTGCAACTATCATCCATCCATCCATCCATTATCTATACACCGCTTAATCCTCACTAGGGTCGCGGGGGGGGGGTGGAGCCTATCCCAGCTGACTCGGGCGAAGGCAGGGGACACCCTAGACAGGTCACCAGTCTGTCGCAGGGCTACATATAGAGACAAACAATCACTCTCACATTCACACCTACGGGCAATTTAGAATAATCAATTAACCTCAGCATGTTTTTGGACTGTGGGAGGAAGCCGGAGTACCCGGAGAAAACCCACGCATGCACAGGGAGAACATGCAAACTCCATGCAGAAAGATCCCGGGAAAGCCGGGACGCGAACGTTTTTGTGGTGATTTTCCATGTTTTTGCTGGCATATTTGAACAATTCAGGGTAATTTTAATTCTTTTTGGGGTTATTTTACATATTTTTTCTTTTTTTTCAGGTTTTGTTGCAAATTCACCTGTTTTGTAGTATTTTTGGTTCTTTTTGTGGTACTTTTCCATGTTTTGCTGGCATATTTGAACCTTTAGGAGTAATTTTGGTGGTCATTTGGTCGTTTTTGTTGTAATTTTGCAGCCTTTTTAGTTATTTTAGTTGTAGTTTTTTTTCCTCCTAAATTACCAGCTGCTGTTGATTTTAGTCATTTTCTGACCAAAACTGTTTAAATTTGTGGCTTCCAGCTCCTCATATTTGTAATGTGAGGAGTTTCTCATCCAATATCTGAATAGATTTCAGTTTTTTTTTATGAAAGACGGCGCCTTGAAGTTACAACAGAGAGAAAGTTCCTCGTATCTAGTTTAGACGCTTAGAAAACTGATCATAATAATAATAATAAATGTTATGTGAAGGCGTCTTTCTCAGCTCCAGGACACCGTACAAACAGACATTTTCATATCTACACATTAAAAACATTAAACAACAGAAATGGAGCAGCTGGATGGATATTCAGCTTAGATCAGGTGGGATGTGAAACAGAGGAATGAATCATAATTAACTCCACAGATCAGCTGCTTTATGTCTCCGATCTCACTAAAAACTGGATAAAATCTGACTCTGACACAAATAAATCAACAGAAATGTGTCTGAAAAGCTGAATAAATACAGTTTTGGCTCCATTTTTGGCAGATGAACCTCCTCGAGCTGCTTCCTCTGCTGGACTTTGGCTCCATCTAGTGTCAGATGTTCAGAAGAACTCAGAAAGTGTGGAGCGTTGAGACGACGACGTCACAACGAGCAGGAAAACATCTACTGCTGATTCTACAAACACCAGACCTTTACTGTTCACCAGAATAAAAGCAGCGCAGAAATACTGGTTTGTTTCAAGAGTTTCTGTTTCATTTCAAGACTTTGTTTTATTTAAAGAGTTTTTGTCGATTTAAAGATGTTCAATTTATCAGATTTATAACAAACACCTGGATGGAACACATTCAGTAGAATTAATGACTTTAAATTTACTTTATTTATAGTTTATAGAAGCAAAAACACACAAAGAATCAGAAGTTACTCATAAATTCTAATAAATAAATAATAAATTAATGGTTCTGAGGAGGTCAGGAAGGAACTTTTTGTTCCGAATTTGAGTTTTTGTCACAATTTCACAAGTTTTGTGGTAATTTTTGTATTTTTTTTGTGGTGATTTTCTATGTTTTTTGGCCAAATTTGAGTTTTTGTCACAATTTCACCAGTTTTATGGCAGTTTTGGCCGTTTTTGTGGTGATTTTCCATGTTTCTGTTGGCATATTTGAACCTTTCAGGGTAATTTTGGCTCTTTTTGGGGTTATTTTGTGTCTTTTTGTGGTAATTTTGGCAGTCTTTGTGGATATTCTGCATGTTTTTTGGCCAAATTTGAGTTTTTGTTGCAATTTTACCTGTTTTGTGGTAGTTTTGGTCCTTTTTGTGGTGATTTTGTGCGTTTTTCTGGCATATTTGAACGTTTCAGAGTAATTTTGGCTCTTTTTGGGGTGGTTTTGTCTTTTTGTTAAATCATATTTCCAGACTTTACCTGTTTCTGAGGAGATCAGGTAAGCAGAATAAATGACTTTAAATTTATTTTATTTATAGTGAACAGAAGCAAAAACACACAAAGATAATCAGAAGTTAATAAAACTGCACCTCCTTGGTAGAAAATACTTTAATTTCTCTTTCTGAGGAGTTAAAACTTCCTGAATCCAAGCTGTTGCTTTCATTCAAAGATTTGAATTTAGTTTAACTGGAACAAATTTGATTTCATTTCAGTTTAATGCAGAAACATCTCCTCTGTTATTACTTTAATTAGCTGCTATGGTTCATATTTATGTTTTTTATTGGTTTAATAATCAATAATCACAGTGAGCTGCGTTCTCTGATGGCGTTTAAGTAAAAAACGAAAGAAAATGAGAGAAAAAGAGGATTTCTTCTGTTATTTTCCTCTGAACAAGGCTCTGTTTATGTGCTGGAGTCTCTAATGTCTCGTGAAACTCACCATAAAGTCATGAGAGCGCATTAATGTTTACAGATTTAATAATCAAAGAAACATAAATCCCATGAGCCGTCGCCTGCAGCCTTTTACAAGATAAATTTAGGGACTTAACGGTGAGTTTTTGCTGTTTTTAAGGATCTGGTTATGGTTATTTTTCATCTCTGTTCCACTGAAAAGATAAAACGATGAGATGTTTACTGCAGTCTGGACTAAAAACATGACGTTCCTTCTGTCTGGAGACTCTGATCAACCTCTGGAGCTTCAGGAACAGGAATCTACACAGCAGGAAGCCACACATTTAAACAGTTTGGGTCAGAAAATGACTAAATTCAACAGCAGCTGTTCTGTTTTTGGGGCTTTTTGTGTCAAACTTGAATTTCTGTCACAATTTCACCTGTTTTGTGGTAGTTTTGGTCCTTTCAGTGGTGATTTTCCATGTTTTCAGGGTAGTTTCGGCTCTTCTGGGGGTGATTTTACAAGTTTTTTATGCCAAATTTGAGTTTTTGGCACAATTTAACCTGTTCTGTGGTGGTTTTGGTCCTTCTTGTGGTAAATTTGGTTCTTTTGTGGTGATTTTGGTAGTTTTTTCTGCCATATTTGAACATTTCAGGTAAGTTTTGACTCTTTTTTTGGGTTATTTTGTGTTTTTTGTGGTAATTTTAGTACTTTGTGTGGTTACCTTGCATGTTTTTTGTGCCAAATTTGAGTTTTTGTCAGAATTTTATTTGTTTTGTGGTGATTTTGGGTGGTTTTGCTGGCATATTTGAAACTATTAAGGTAGTTTCTGCTCTTTTTGGGGTGATTTTGCGTCTTTTTGTGGTGATTTTGCATGTCTTTTGTGCCAAATTTGAATTTGTGTTGCAATTTCACCTGTTTTGTGGTAGTTTTGGTACATTTTGTGGCAATTTTGGCCATTTTTGTGGTGATTTTGTGTGTTTTTGCTGGCATATTTGAATGTTTCAAGGTAATTTTGACTGCTTTTGGGGTAATTTAGCAAGTTTTTTGTACAGAATTTGAGTTTTTGTCGCAATTTCACTTGTTTTGTAGTATTTTGTCTCTTTTTGGGGTGATTTTGTGTCGTTCTGTGGTTTCTCATCATATTTCCAGACTTTCTCTACCTGTTTCTGAGGAGATCAGGTGATGTTTTGCATATTTCCAGACTTTCTCTCCCTGTTTCTGAGGAGATCAGGTGATGTTTTGCATATTTCCAGACTTTCTCTACCTGTTTCTGAGGAGATGAGGTGATGTTTTGCATATTTCCAGACTTTCTCTCCCTGTTTCTGAGGAGATGAGGTGATTTTGTTGCATATTTCCAGACTTTCTCTCCCTGTTTCTGAGGAGATGAGGTGATTTTGTTGCATATTTCCAGACTTTCTCTACCTGTTTCTGAGGAGATGAGGTGATTTTGTTGCATATTTCCAGACTTTCTCTACCTGTTTCTGAGGAGATGAGGTGATTTTGTTGCATATTTCCAGACTTTCTCTACCTGTTTCTGAGGAGATGAGGTGATTTTGTTGCATATTTACAGACTTTCTCTACCTGTTTCTGAGGAGATGAGGTGATGTTTTGCATATTTCCAGACTTTCTCTCCCTGTTTCTGAGGAGATGAGGTGATGTTTTGCATATTTCCAGACTTTCTCTCCCTGTTTCTGAGGAGATCAGGTGATTTTGTTGCATATTTACAGACTTTCTCTACCTGTTTCTGAGGAGATGAGGTGATTTTGTTGCATATTTCCAGACTTTCTCTCCCTGTTTCTGAGGAGATGAGGTGATGTTTTGCATATTTCCAGACTTTCTCTCCCTGTTTCTGAGGAGATGAGGTGATGTTTTGCATATTTCCAGACTTTCTCTCCCTGTTTCTGAGGAGATCAGGTGATGTTTTGCATATTTCCAGACTTTCTCTCCCTGTTTCTGAGGAGATCAGGTGATGTTTTGCATATTTACAGACTTTCTCTACCTGTTTCTGAGGGGCGTCTGACATGTTGTCGACCTTCTCGGGTGAAAGCGTCTGGAACAGGAATCCTCGGCTGTTTCTGGGAGCCAGAGGGTTTCCTCCTGAGATGGAGGCCAGTTTCTGGAGGACGGACCGAGGCTGGCTGAGGAGGGAACCTCTCCTCACCTGGACGGAGTCAGAAAATAAAAGAAATGTTTAAGGCCAGTCACCATCATTCAGAACATCTATCAGTGAGTAAAACCAACTAAACGACAGGAAACTAACTTTGTCCATCGCACTCTGAAGAAGGAACTGTGATTGTTTATTATTCCTGCTGAGAACAGTGCCGTTCAGATCAGGATTTAAGGTGGACTGGACTCACCTGAGCGGGCTGGGAGGGTCTCTGGAAGGGATTCAGGGTCGAGGTCTTCTCTGGTTGTGGCGCTGCTGGAGGCTCTGGATGGAACAGTAAAGTTCATTAAATCATCTGAAACCTGCTCCAGAAAACAGGATAAAACATCTACACTTCATCACGACTCCATTTATATACGGATTTATACAAATATCGGCATTTATGGATAAAAGAACTGAATAAATTAAGTGTTTTTTTCTTGATTCGTGCACACAAAATAGAGAACTATGGTTTAAAAAGTGACTTAATTCCTTCAATGACGAGTTTTATTCAAGAATTCCAGAAGGAGGAGTCCTCACAAACATCTGGTAATCAGATTACCGGCAGCAGGTTTAGTTTCTGGGACGCTTCATGTCAGAGTTTTACTTTAAATTCTGATTCTGTCACCAGATGTGCAGCTCATGAGGAGAATCTGTGACTGAAGCTGACGGTTATTTCCAGCGTTGATCCGCTGATTGGTCTCTAAAATGTCGCCCAAATCTCTAGTTTGGTTTAAAACCAAAATATATTCACTTTACTGTCACAGAGGAGCGACAACAACTAGAAAAAAATTCAAGATTTTCTGTTTTTCTTTCCTGTAAACTGATGATCTTTGAGTTTTAGACTATTAAAGACGTTACCTCTAGCTGTGAAGAGACAAAACAAATCCTGAAATGTCTTATTTTGTTCAAACAGATTCAGTTTACTGTCATAAAGCAGAAAATATTCACATTGAAGAAGCTGGAAACAGAAGATGTTTCCCTTTTTTTCTTGACTGAAACTGATTTATTGATTCTAAAACTAATTGATTATTAGTTGCAGCTGTTTACTGATGAACCAACAGTTTCTCATGAATTCATGAGGATTGAGAAGCTCAGGGTTCATATTTTATCATCTAAACTAAACTTCCATCAGTCTGTTTGCTGTTTAAAACGTTCCTGTGACTAGTTTGGACCTAAACTTTGGTTTCTGGCTGGTTCTTCCTTCAGACCGACCTTTCCTCTGCAGAGTCTTTGCCGTCAGCTTCTTGGCCAGCTTCATGAAGTGACTGTCTTCATCTCCCATCTTCTCGTCGTCGGCCTCCACATCTTCTCCTTTCTTGGCTTTTTGTTCAGACTGAGAGAAGAAACACAGAGAAAAGGAATAAAACTAATCAAACTACCAGCAGCTTTTCACAGAGAATTCTGATGAACCTCTGGAGCTTCAGTTCTGTTTAGAACAGGAATCTGAGACACATTTAAACAGCAGCTCATCAATTTTGCAATTTTTTGGGGGCAAATTTGAGTTTTTGTCGCAATTTCAAGTGTTTTAATGGTAAATTTGTACATTTTCGTGGTGATTTTCCACATTTTTACTGGCATAGTTGAACGTTTGAGGGAAATTTTGTCTCTTTTTGTAGTAGCTTTGGCTGTTTTGTGGCTATTTTGCTTGTTTTTTGTGCCATCTTTTCACAGAGAATTCACTGACAAACGGACAGAAATATCTTCTGAACCTGCAGGACTGAAATCTCTGGAGTGAAATGGTTTTTTCCTGATCACCACCTGGTTTTAGAGCTACTAATCCTCTCAGACCGACCTGTTCTCTGAGCCACTGCTCTCTCTCCAGTCTCTCCTTCCTCCTCTGGATCTCCGTCTGGTCCACATCTTCATCTTCCTCTCCCTCCTCCTCCCCCTCTGCTCCCATCCGCTCCATGTTGAATCCATCATCTGCACCACACAATCACAGAAAAACCAACACTTAACAACACTTCATATCCTTATTCTCAGGTCTGCTCTATTTTAACAAACCTTTTAGCCATTTATTCATGCATTTATCTCCATTTTAACGTCTTACAGCCTCTGACTGTCTTTAGTTTGTGTTTTTCTTCCTTTTACTTTCTATTTTGTGCTGTTTGACAGTAAAGCTGCTGCTCTTAGAATAATTAACAACCATCTACTTACTTTAAATCAGACAACATGGAGCTAAATGTTTGTAAAATTTGAAATGAACAGTTAGAAATCACAACAGAAATGATTTTTGGTTATGTCTTGCGTCCACCTTTATACACAGAAAATGTTTGGATCAGACCACTTGAGGAACTTTTGCTTTTATTTTATTATCTCAACTTTTATTTTTACTGAAGAGTGTTTGTTTCTATCTGGATAAAACACATGTTTTATCTGGACTAGTTGCAGTAAAAGACACTTTAATATTTTACAGAAGGAAAAACACAGATTTTTTTTTAAATTTAAGAAGCAGGAATTTGAGGATTTTTGACTTTTTTCTTTTAAAAAAATGACTCAAACCAAATAACTGACTGTTAAAACAGTTCATATTACCGTCCTTTCTCTTTTTTTTGTACGAGTATTTATTTATAATGGAAGCTTCCTGACAACAAACTGTGTTCTCCTTTTACAACGTGATGGAAACAAAGAATTACACCCGATTAAAAAACAAACAGCACTAAAAGCTTCATATTTAAACTTAATGCCTTCTCACACTGTAAAAGTTCAGTTTTATTTTATTTAGTTTTGTCTTTTTGCAGGAACAACACAATTAGAAATACACCAGAGTGAGCTAGCAGCTAATCTGGGCAGGTACAGGAAAATAAAACAACCACAGAGCAATAAATACAGCTAATAACACAAAAAACTTTAAAATCCATCAGTGTGAGATAATAAATATAATCAGTAAAAACAATAAATAAAATCAGGCAAAAAATAAAATAAAATCAGTAAAAAAAAATTAAATAAAATAAGTAATAAAATCAGCCAAAAAAGAAATAAAATCAGCAAAAAAATAAAATCAGCAAAAAAATAAAATAAAATCAGTAAAAAAAATAAATAAATAAAATAAGCAATAAAATCAGCCAAAAAAGAAATAAAATCAGCAAAAAATGAAATAAGCAAAAAAATAAAATAAAATCAGTAAAAAAAAAAATAAATAAAAAAAAATAAAATTTGTTTTTAAATGTAAAAAATGTCGTAAAAATTACTGTAATTTTATTTTGGTAAATTACAGATACCTAGATGAGAAAATACTACAATTTTTTTTAAATTTACGAGTTGAACAAAACTATGAATATCAAAAAGCTGTATTACTTCTAAATGCTATTTTTTTCTTTTATAACATTTTTCCATAAAATTACTGTTTTATTGCTTTTAAATCAGCTAAAATATATAATTATTTTACAGATATTAGCCGTTATTTTCGCCAGTGTTTACAGTTTTTAAAGTTACAGTATTTCTGTTGGTAAATACAGTTTTTTTAGCACATATTTTTTAAAAACTTGATTTATTTTCCAGTGTTTGTCTCTTTGGCTCAGCTGCTGCTCTTCTAAATGTTCACCTATAAATAACAAAGATGTGACTGTAGCTGGATTTATTCCCCGTCCTGTGAACTCACCGATGTTTTTCCAGCGGAAGCGTCGAGCTCTTCCTGGTCCGTCAGAGTGGAGATCCCCGTCGGCCAGATAACGTTCCTGATAGAGCCTCAGGCGACGCTTGTCATCATCCATGATCTGCTTCCTGGAGCAGCAGAAGAAGCATTTCCACACGTTTAAAAACAACTCAGTGCTTCTATTTATTTCTGAGCAGATTGACTCAAAACTATCTCAAGCTCCTCTCATCGGATTCACATTTAGTCGGAGCGTTATTTAATTATAGCCATCAGCTGCTGCTCACATGTGGATCTTGTTGACTTGGTCCTGCAGCTCTTCATCAGAGGGAAGGTCCTCCAGAAGGTCCTCCTCTTCGTACTCGCTGCCTCGGTCGGCGTCCTCATCCTCACTGCCCACATCGCTGCCCGACAGCTCAGCCTCCGAGTCCACATAGTCGGTCAGACGCCTGGAAGACGGTGCAGGAAAACACTTAGAGCCGAGTTAGAGTAGAGGAAAACACTGGAAATCAGAGACTGAAAACTGAGTTAGAGTCGAGGAAAACACTGGAAATCAGAGACTGAAAACTGAGTTAGAGCAGCTAAAAACACTGGAAATCAGGTTCCTGCACCACAAACACCGGAGTAACGTATATTTATAGATGTAGCATTAGAGGGTAAATGTAGCATTAGAGGGTAAATGTAGTACTAGAGGGTAAATGTAGTACTAGAGGGTAAATGTAGTACTAGAGGGTAAATGTAGCATTAGAGGGTAAATGTAGTACTAGAGGGTAAATGTAGTACTAGAGGGTAAATGTAGCATTAGAGGGTAAATGTAGTACTAGAGGGTAAATGTAGTACTAGAGGGTAAATGTAGCATTAGAGGGTAAATGTAGTACTAGAGGGTAAATGTAGTACTAGAGGGTAAATGTAGCATTAGAGGGTAAATGTAGTACTAGAGGGTAAATGTAGTACTAGAGGGTAAATGTAGCATTAGAGGGTAAATGTAGCATTAGAGGGTAAATGTAGCATTAGAGGGTAAATGTAGTACTAGAGGGTAAATGTAGTACTAGAGGGTAAATGTAGCAGTAGAGGGTAAATGTAGTGATAGAGGGTAAATGTAGTACTAGAGGGTAAATGTAGCACTAGAGGGTAAATGTAGTACTAGAGGGTAAATGTAGTACTAGAGGGTAAATGTAGCACTAGAGGGTAAATGTAGCACTAGAGGGTAAATGTAGCACTAGAGGGTAAATGTAGCACTAGAGGGTAAATGTAGTACTAGAGGGTAAATGCAGCATTAGAGGGTAAATGTAGCACTAGAGGGTAAATGTAGCACTAGAGGGTAAATGTAGTACAAGAAGGTAAATGCAGCATTAGAGGGTAAATGTAGTGATAGAGGGTAAATGTAGCATTAGAGGGTAAATGTAGCATTAGAAGGTAAATGTAGTACTAGAGGGTAAATGTAGTGTTAGAGGGTAAATGTAGTGATAGAGGGTAAATGTAGCGTTAGAGGGTAAATGTAGTACTAGAAGGTAAATGCAGCATTAGAGGGTAAATGTAGCGTTAGAGGGTAAATGTAGCGTTAGAGGGTAAATGTAGTGTTAGAGGGTAAATGTAGCGTTAGAGGGTAAATGTAGCATTAGAGGGTAAATGTAGTACTAGAAGGTAAATGCAGCATTAGAGGGTAAATGTAGTGATAGAGGGTAAATGTAGCGTTAGAGGGTAAATGTAGTGTTAAAAAGTTTTTAGAGTTAATAATGTTTCTTGGATGTAAAGAAACAGAAACCGGATAAAAACAGGTTAAAGTGAATCTAGAGTTCCTGAAGTCAGATCTGTTTTCGTACATTTTCTTCTTCTTCTGGACTCTGTGAGGCGTGAACACCGCCTGCATCTCCTCCTCTTCAACCTCATCGTTCTCCTCACTGGCATCACCTTCATCCTCCTCCTCCTCATCACCGTCCTCATCCTGCACATCCACAACTCATTTATCAGGTCTTTAAATCCATAATATAATCCAGATAATCCAGACATCAGACGAGATGCTGCAGTTTTCAGCAGATTGTTTTATTTACCTGCTCACTTCCTACATCTGACAGAAGTCTGAACTCACAGTCTTCCTCCTCCTCTTCCTCCTCCTCGGGCTTCTTTTTACTTTAAAGAGAGAAATTAGGATCCATTTAATCCCTTCAGACTCAACGTAATGAAGGAAACCGAGACAGGAGGACAGCAGAGCTATGGAGGCTCAGCTTCTACAGATGGATAAATGCTTAGTGTCGACAAAACTGTAAACATTTTGTCCAGATTTTAGACGATATCTGATGTTTTTATTGTACCTGTCACGTGCTGGTGAAGCCATCTGAGCAGAACCTAAAAACATGGCAGCAAAGGAGAGAAAATATCATGTAAATAGAAGGATAATTATCACAAAAAAAAGGCTGTTAACATTTAAAAACCACAAATGAGCATCAACTAGAACCATATAAACCTATAAATCCCACAGGTTCCTCTTAGATTCTGCATTTTCTGATAAGTAAACGGTGATATTTAAAAGGACTTTGATAATCAGACAGGTTTCAGTCTTAACAACCCGATTTTCTGTTATCTTAAATTAATCTGACAGATTAACATCACAGAGAAGCAACAAAAACACAAAATATTCTAATTTAAGAAGCTGGATTTAAAAGATTTTCACCTCGTTTTCTTAAAAATGGCTCAAACTGATTAATCTACTGTCAAAATAGTGATTAAATCTGTGTTTTTCTGCTTAATTAATGAGCTCTTTAGTCAATAAAATGTCAGAAAATGGAAATCAGGGTCTCTAAAAGCCGAAGACCTTTAGATATTTATTTTACTGTCACAGAGGAACAACAAAAAACATAAAATAATTAAATTAAGCGGCTGGAATCTGGTGGTTTTTACTTTTTATATTTAATAAAGTTACTCAAACTGAATAACTGCTGATCAGAATAGTTGTCAACGGATTTATTAATCAACAACTAAATAATAAATCATTAATCGTTCCACCTCTGGTGTTTCCTGATGAACCAACAGAGTTTCTGATGAAAACATGAAGTTTAAGAAGCTCAGGGCTCAGATTAGAGCTAAAATCCATCAGCTGATGTTGATTTTAGTCATTTTCTGACCAAAACTGTTTACATTTGTGGCATGTAGCTCCTCAAATTTGAGAATTTTATTTTTCTTTGCCGTAAACTGAAAATCATCGGTATTCCCAGATCAAAAGGTAGATTTCTCCAGGACTTCTTTAAGTTTAGATCATTTCAAACAGCAAGAAAACGAGTTAATCTAAAATCTAAACAGCTTTAACAGAATCAGATGCCTTTACTTGAAGTCATAACACTGAGTTTGTGTTTGTTCATGCTCCATAAAATCCTCATTTGGACACAATAGTTTTGCTTCTGAAGTTCTCCTAAACCTTGGTCGGACCTTCTATAATTATGTAATTCTCTAAACCTCTTGTTTTACTAAAACTTTAAACCCAGTCTTACCTGGACTAGGAAACTTTCCTGAGCAGAGCCCCAGCAGCTGGTCCATGGTGTTTTCAGACCCTTCATCCTCTTTAAGCTCCTCTGCTTCAGTCGTCTTCTCTCCAGCCTGAGTCGGAGGAAAAGCTCCTGAACACAACCCGAGCAGCTCGTCCTCCTGCGTTCCCCCCAGACCTCCACCTTTACCGCCTTCTGCCGACCCAAACACCCCTGAACACAGCCCCAGCAGCTCCCCCATGTTGGCGTCCATGGCGTTCTCGTCCAGGCTGTCCAGGATCAGCTGCCTCTTGTGGGACCGAGGAGCTCCGGGTCGCGGGCCGACGTTCAGGAAGCCGTCGGCGTCCAGGAGCTGGGAATGAGTGTCGTCCTCCAGGGAGAACCGACCCTGAGAGTCTCCTCCCAAACCGGGACCAGAACCGGCTCCACCCAGAGGACCAGAATCAGCACCAGGGGACGGAGGGGCGTAGAGGTCCTGGGAGTCCTCGACGGGGAGGCAGAGGGAGGGCTCCGAGAGTTTACCTGAACTCTGGAGGACCAAAGGAGACAAATTAAACCACTGAAATCTAAAGAAAACATCAGATTATGGATCATTTAGAACTGGAGGACATCTGGGCTTCAATAAAGCTTCTCTTCTCCATTTCCTGTTCCACATTGATCAATAATAGGTATTGATGGGCTCAGCTTCTCTGTGCTGCTTGCTAACTCTACTCTAATCCATGCTAATGTGATCTTTTTCTCAGCAGTAGAAGCTAGATATTTAGCTGCTGTTACTGCTGACCAAGAGGACAAACTGACTGATGGAAAACAGTCCAAAGAATTAGTCTGATCCTGATAATATGAGCTGGAGGGAGACGTTCAATCAAGAAAGATGGAAAATAGAAGAGAGGACATAGCTTTGCTCTACACATTCTGTAGGAACACTGGTGGATGATGGAAACGACAAAAACAGGACAAAATGACAAAAACTAGACACAAAATGACAAAAACTAGACACAAAATGACAAAAAACGAGACACAAAACGACAAAAACAAGACACAAAATGACAAAAACTAGACACAAAATGAGAAAAATGAGACAAAACAACAAAAACAAGACAAAATGACAAAAACTAGACACAAAATGACAAAAAACGAGACACAAAACGACAAAAACAAGACACAAAATGACAAAAACGAGAATCAAAACAACCAAAACGAGACATAAAACTACAAAAACGAGACAGAATGACAAAAAACGAGACACAAAATGACAAAAACAAGACACAAAACGACAAAACAAGACACAAAACGACAAAAACAAGAAAGAAAATGACAAAAACAAGACACAAAATGACAAAAATGAGACACAAAAGGACAAGAACGAGACAGAACACAACAAAACCAAGACAGAAAATGACAAAAATGAGACAGAAAACGACAAAAATGAGAAAACGACCAAAAAAGACACAAAATGACATTAAAAAAAAAGACACAAAAAGACATAAACTTCATCACCAGGTTCTGCTAACATGTTGTTGGAAACGTTCCATGAATAATAATAATTATTTAAAATATTGTGTTGATTAAAAAATGTTCCCACAACTACAGAGACATGAATGAAAAATAAAACCATAAAGTAGATTTAAATGAGATTCTAACTGTTTTATTAGATCCAGTTTGGTCATCAGGGGGGAGGACAAGAGAAAAATGGCATTTCAGGGGAACTCCAGACTTATTTGGGATTTAAAATATTTGAAACATTCTTTTCTCCTAGTTTTTATAGATTTGGTCTCAGGACAAGAACATTTACACACTACTGATGTTTTAGGATTTAATACGTGGATTATTGGATGTAAAACGTCCTCCAGTTCTGGAATGATCCAAATATAAATTCTGTAGAAAATCAAATAAATAAAGAACTTAAATCTTCCATCTGACCTTGGAAGCAGATCCCAGGAAGCTGGGCCTGAAGAGGCAGGGTGAAGGAGAACGGAAGATGGAGGAGGTGGAGATCCCCCTCCCTGCAGAGCGCTGGTTGTTGATTGGCTGGTAGGACGTGATCATGGAGGCAGCCAGTTCAAAGCTGCTGTTGTGGCTGTTGTCCTTCACCAGAGACAGACAATCATCCTCTTCTGGAGACGAGAGTGATGACAGAGAGGGAGAAAACAACGTCAGAGAGCTGCATGTAGAGCAACCTGAGCAGAAATGTGGAGAACGTAAACTAAACCGCAAGAAGTTTCTGTCAGTATGAACCATGTTGGCTTCATAAACCGTCTGAAATGTAAAGAAATGTGGACAAACTGAAGGAAGGTCTTCCACTGGACTCACCCATCTTATTGCTGCTGTCATGTCCAGGAGGTCCAGACCTTCTGACACCGTCCCTGAGAAGGACAACAGCACAAACATTATAGTCCAAACAAAACATGTATGAGACGAGTCCATGATCAGCTGATTGGTCTGTCGGTGAGACCGAGCTGCCTCGCTCTATGACTGAATCTTTCAATGACTCATACCCTCCAGTACTACATTTACCCTCTAACACTACATTTACCCTCTAACACTACATTTACCCTCTAACACTACATTTACCCTCTAACACTACATTTACCCTCTAACGCTACATTTACCCTCTAACGCTACATTTACCCTCTAATACTACATTTACCCTCTAACACTACATTTATCCTCTAAGGCTACATTTACCCTCTAACGCTACATTTACCCTCTAACACTACATTTACCCTCTAATGCTACATTTACCCTCTACCACTACATTTACCCTCTAACACTACATTTACACTCTAGTACTACATTTACCCTCTAATGCTACATTTACCCTCTAACGCTACATTTACCTTCTAACACTACATTTACCTTCTAACATTACATTTACCCTCTAACAGTACATTTACCTTCTAACACTACATTTACCTTCTAACATTACATTTACCCTCTAATGCTACATTTACCCTCTAACGCTACATTTACTCTCTAATGCTACACTTACCCTCTAACACTACATTTACCCTCTAACACTACATTTATCCTCTAACACTACATTTACCCTCTAATACTACATTTATCATCTAGCACTAAGAAGGAAACTGGCATCTTATTGGGACTCTATCTATAAATGCTAAGTATTAAACTACTTTGATTGGAGGATTAAAAAGTCCAGACATCTCTAGACCGTACAGTGTGATTTATGATCTGATTCTACTATTTATTATTAAATATTATGGGTAAAAGTCTCCAAAATTACATAAAATACAAATTCACTTGATGGAAATAAACTATGAGGTACTGTAATATTAATTATGTTGATTTACTGGACAAATTTAATCATGAAACCCTACAAACTACACATAGAAAACGTAACAATTCCTAAAATTCCCTGTTTTCAGCAGTGGAAGAACTGCTATTTAACAGACAGAGACCTTTAGCAGAACTGGGTTCAGGGAGGGTGGACATCTGCCTCGACTGGTTGGGGTGAGGGTACAGTGTGGAGAGAACAGGATGTGTATCATACATAGGAAAATGGTATGGTAAATGGTCTACTAAATATTAAATGATCAGATTGATGGCAGAATAACATTTTGATCTCTAATTCTAAAAAATAAACCTGAAACCCACCCGGTACGAGAGCAGGAGCTGCCGGGGAACAGCATCAACGTGCCGTCGGTGTTGACCAGATCAGGAGTCTGTGAAGGTTCACTCAGCGCCACAGGAGAAGGACTCCTGATGCTCTGGACAACGCTGCCTTCCTCCTCCCCCTTCTCCTCTTCCTCTCCATCATCTCCTCCTAATAGGTCATCGACACCCTGCCAGACAGGAGAGAAGCCCTCACTGGAAAAAATGCTCCTCTCAAAACAAGAAAGAAAACATATTTCAAGGAACTTTTTCCTTGAAATAAGTGAAAAATCTGCCAATAGAACAAGTGAAAAATGTCTTGGTCAGATTTCTAGAAATAAGATATGATGTTTAGAATATTGAGATCTTAAAATTAGCTGGGAAAACTTATTTTCAGCTCTATTTTACCAGGATTGTCAAGCTTAGGTGTCTTAAAATAAGCCAGATATGCTGAAAAAAAAAAAAAAAGAAGTTTTTCACTCAAAAATAGATTTTTGCTTTCATGTAACCTCCTAATTTGAGATGGATTAACCCTCCTGTTGTCCTCATTTATGGACACCAAAAATATTGTTTCCTTGTCTGAAAAAAAATCCAGAAAAATCTGTGAAAAATTCCCCAAATTTCTGAAAATTTGCAAAACCTTCACAAAGAAAATGCCAATAATTCCTTAAAAGTTTCCTCAAAAGTTTTATTTTCAAAAAATCCCCCAAATTTGGCAAGAAAATTCTTGTAAATATTTTCAAAAAATGAGCAAAAATCTTCCAAAAAAATCCTAAAAACATCTAAAGTGATTCCATATATATCAGTAAAACTTCTAATATTTTCTTTAAGAACATTCACATAAAAATCAACCAAAATCCAGGAACACTTTTAGTGTTTCTTTTTTCCACCAAAAAATGTTCAAAGATTTCCCAAAAATGTTGAAAATGTGGACATCAGAAGTTTCACTGTGAAAATATATATTTTTTTCCACATTTCCAAACCTGAAAACATGTCAATTTGACCTGCAGGACGACACGAGGGTTAAACTTATTTTGAGTTTTCTTGTAAAATTCAACTCAAAACAAGATAATTTCCAGATTGTTTGACTGAACCAGATATTTCAGATGCATTGTCTTAAAACAAGTCCCTCCATCTGCTGAAATGTCTCTGGTTCAGTGAATTTATCTTAAATCAAGTGGGACGAGACGTTTAGACTGAAAATAAAACAAACAGACTTGGTAGGGTTTTGAGTTTTTGCAGTGCCGGAGTGATGGCAGACATTCACCAGGACATCCGGTCGCTACGAAGCAGCTAACACTCACCTCCTCTTCATCTGACTCATCTGTCATGTCCTCCTCCTCCTCTTCCTCCTCCCCACAGTCCTCGTTGTCGAGGCGGTGGAGCTCGGCCTTGCGAGCCCTCTCCTGTTTCCTCCGATGGGCCATGGCGAGCTGCAGGCGATGCTTCAGACTCAGCAGCTTCTCTCCTACACGGACAGGACGGGTTAAAGTCAGTAACAGGATTCCCTGTGTGTGTAATATTCCTGATGTTCTGCTGAGCTTCCAGACCTGGTTTGGAGGTGGCCGGCTCCTCCGTTCCCTCCTTCACGGTGACGCTAACGGACTCAGAGAGCAGTTCCTCCTGGTCTTTACGGATGATGCTGAGCTGGACCGTCCGTTCTCCTGGAGGTCGTGTTGGAGGCTGAACGTGACGGAGGTAGCGCTCCTTCAGAGCCTCCAGGGCTGGTGGAAGAACCACAGGTCAGTACAGATCAACAGTCTTACTGCAGTCCTGCACTACCAAGCAAGATCTGAGGTTATTAGGGAGGTAGTAAATAATAAAAAACAAAACAACTATTCAACACAACACAAAAACAAGCTTCCAAACTTTCGGATCATGTATCGGTAACTCTGAACAGATTTTAATCCTCCTGTTGTCTTCATTTACAGGCACCAAAAAATACTGTTTCCTTGTCTGAAAAAAAACCCAAAAAATTCAGCAAAAAAAATTCCCCAAATTTCTGAAAATTTGCAAAACCTTCAGGAAGAAAATTACAATAATTCCTTAAAAGTTTTCCTCAAAAGTTTTATTTAAAAAAAAAAATAAAAAAATCCCCCAAATTTCGTAAGAAAATTCTTGTAAATATTTTCAAAAAATGAGTAAAAATCTTGCAAAAAAAATCCAAAAAAATATCTAAAGTGATTCCATATATATGAGTAAAACTTCTGATATTTTCTTGAAGAACATTCACATAAAAATCCAGCGAATTTCGCTGGATTTTGGTTGATTTTTATGTGACTGTTCTTAAACATTAACATTTTTTTTCCACCAAAAAATGTTCAAAAGTTTCCCAAAAATGTTGAAAATGTGGACATCAGAAGTTTCACTGTGAAAATGTATTTTTTTTTCCAGTTTTGACCAGCAGGACGCCACGAGGGTTAACCTGATCTTGTCTACATTCAGTAACTTCTACACAATGGGACACTTTTATTGATAATACTAAAATACATCTTCAGTTTTTTTCTCCTTTTAGATATGACTGCAACAGCTTTCAGTTTGTATTATAGTTTTAAATTCCTCATGTTGTTTCGGATTACAGCTTGTTTTGTAACTGTATAAAGCTCTTAACAACCAATCTCCATCATATCTCAAAGACCTGATAGTACCATTTTATCCTAGCAGAACTCTTCACTCTCACACTGCAGGCTTACTGTTGTTCCTAGAATCTCTAAAAGTAGAATGTGAGGCAGAGCCTTCAGTTATCAGCTCCTCTCTTGTGGAACCAGCTCCCAGTTTGGGTTCTGGAGGTGGACACCCTCTCTATTTTTAAGACCAGGCTTAAAACCTTCCTTTTTGACAGATCTTATAGTTAGGACTGACTGGGAGACCCTGAGGGGGTCAGCTGGAGTCTTCCTCTTGGACGTCCCTTAGTTCTGCCCTAGTTCTGCTGCTATAGGTCTAGGCTGCTGGAGGACCTCTCTGGATGCACTGAGCCCTTCTCTATCTACCTTTATATTTAATATATATATACCATTATTGCATTACACTAACTCTGTTTGTCCCGGTGTCCTTTCTCTGAGTGTCCCTGATCCCAGAGCTGGATGCTTCAGATCTGTGGTTGTTCTCCCACCAACTGTAACCCTCTACCTGTAACCCTCCATCCCTCCACCCCTCTATCTCTATCCCTCTACCTCCACCCCTCTATCTCTACCCCTCCACCTCTTCTGTCCCTCTCAACCCGTCCGGCCAGCAGCAGATGGGTTCCCCACATTAGAGCCAGGTTCTGCTCCAGGTTTTTTTCCCTGTTAAAGGGTGTTTTCCTGCCACTGTCTCCTTAGGGCTGCTCTGGGGTTCAGGCATATGGGTTCTGGAAAGCGTCTCCAGACAATTTGACTGCAATTGGCGCTATATAAATAAAATTGAATTGAATTGAATTGAAACAGCTGATAACCAGCAGAATGTGACGGCAGCCAGAGAACTACAATAACTGGCTCAGATCTCTCATTTTCATTCTTCTGGTCCTGATATCTGAAGGAATCCGACTCACCGGTGTTGTTCTGTTTCACCTCCAGCTGAACAAACGCTCCGCCGCCTGAACACAGTCTGGCCACAGGAGGAGGATCCAGGCCCAGCTCCTTCAGCCGGGCCAGTTTGTCCTTCTTCTGCTTGGTCTGTGGCTGCGCTGAAGGTTCTGCTGGAGAAACGTTCAGACTCTGAGGAGCTTCAGGTTCAACCAAACCCCCAGGATGAGTTTCTGTTTTTAGGGTGGTGGAGGTTTCCTCTCCAGAACCAGGAGCAGGATTCCCTCCAGCGTCTGGGGCCGACTCCTGCAGACTCTCAGAGAGGTACAGCATCGGGCCAGACTCCTGCTCAGGGTCGGGGGTCTGGGAGGTTCCTCTGGGCTGGCTGAGGTTCTCCTGCTGGGGGGACGACGTGGCTGCAGGCAGCTGTAAAGGCTGGATCTGAGTGGAGGACAGATCCAGAGGAGGAGGAGGAGGAGGAGGAGAGTCCTTCTGCTGGGGTTCAGCTGGAGGAGGAGGAGCTGACGGAGTCTCCAGCATCATCTCTGAGTACTTTGTAGATCTAAAAGCAGGAATGTCTGCATTAATGTGTGCAGGTAAAAACAGAATTCATCAAAACTGCCTGGAAGTCTTCCCAACTGGCTCATTTGTGGTGTGAAAACTGTTAAATGTCTGCATTTACTTGAGCAGAGCCATAGCAGGACCCTCAGGCCTGGCTCTCCTCCTGAAGAACTGGTCGATGGTCTTGGGTTCAGGGATGTGGTAGGGCAGGCCCAGCATCGACTCTACAGAGACACAGAAAAACACACAACGGCATGAGACTGCTCTTAAACAGGAGTTTCAAATAAAGCCGCTTTGAGAGAAGACAATCCTAAAGACATCTGAACACTGTAAGACCCAAATGTAGAAAAGCAAGAGCCAAAAATAAAAATCTAAATTTAAAAAAATAAAATAAAATATATATATATATATACACACACACACTTAAATCTGGGGAAAAAACAATAAAAATAAAACAAAAATATCTTAATAATAATAATAATAATAATAATAATAATAACATATAAACCCAAATCCAGAAAAAAAGCAATAAAAAGAAAATGAAATAAAACTAAAAAACATGAATAATCATAATAATAATATATACTCAAATATAGAAAAAATTGGCAATAAAAAGAAAATTTTCTATCTATCTATCTCTAAAATTCTTACATATGAAGTTGTATTTTTGCAACAGTGGGTTTTACAGGGTTAAATACACGAGTTAAAAGTAAAGCTGTTTATTCTAATGGATGCTGCTCATCCTCTGAATCAGGAGTAGAAGCTGCTCCCCTCCAGGCCACAAAAACAGGTAGAACTTCTCCTTTGTGCCTCCATCTGAGCTCTAAACACTGAGAAGAGGAGGTAATAAACGGTGTTTCTGCTGCTGGACTTCATCCTGTTTTACTTCATTCTGTCTTAATACTGCTGCTGATGAAGCTGACGAAATGATCTAGATCACTGCTAGTGCCCGTCTCTTATGTTTTGTGTGATATTTTATTGTTTATATATTTATTGTGTACATATATATATTTTTATTGTTCGTTTATGGTGAACGCTTGTGTAACTGCTGCATAACACCTTCAAGGGACAAATAAAGTTGAAGTTGATATTTAGTTCTTGTCGTTAATCTGATACTAGCTAAACCTGACGGCTTCATGTCTGAATCAGTGTAATCCTGCTGAGTTTTATGTAAATTCATAACAGCATGATGGGATGTGGTAAACAGTACAAGTCTAAACCTTAACGTCATACTGATGGACAGACACATATTGACCAGCAGCAGGACTTCAAGTTGATTCAAGTGATTTAAACAAGGACCTTTTTTTTCTCCACATCTCAGCACCAAAGTTGGTCCAAAAACATCCCAAGTTAGCAAAGAACAGTTTATCACGACATTCTCGTTCACTTCTCCCCACAATCTGAAATCTAGAATCACTCTATAAAAAAATCCTAAAAGGCTTTTGAAAGAAAACCAATATCATATGATGTCTGGAATATCTTAGAGAAGTACAACTTATTGAACTTTGAGAATAAATGTGCTTGTTTGATCTACAAGGTGTAACATGGACTTGTTCCGCCCCTCATGTCTGACTTTCCACATTTTCAAACTTTAAAACGGGTCAGTTTTTACCCAGAGGACGACACGAGGGTTAAACAGCTGGAAGTCCACCAGTCTGGTGACCACTGACCTTTCACTTCTTTGTGTACTTTCTGTAATGTGCTTTTATTGTGACCTATTGTCCTGTTTCAAATAAATAACAGTAAACAGAAATAATCTATTCAGTCATGTCCACTAAAATAAAACAATAAAAACTGAGACCAGCTCCATACATTAATGATCTGCACTAATAACGATAAGTGGAAGATGGAAAAGTTTCCTCAGTCTGGGTGATAAAAAGCTGTAATTTCTGTTCTCTACTCCATGTCTGAAAAGGTTTGTCCAAATTCAAATGTTCAATTTAAAATGGAAACATAATTCAAACTGATTCCTTTGATTGTTTTTATCCCTGTTTTACACACTAAGGTTTCATTTGGTTTTCTATAATCTCTGTGATCTTGTTCGAAGCTTCGACGGTCCTCTAATGTCTGCCCGTCTCCTCCCAATCAGCCCCGAGTCTTTGTTTTATTATGCTTCCTTTGGCTTTTATCCACCTCCATCTGAGTCAGGACAGTTTGATCTTCTGTTCAGTGTCTGGATCTTCTACAGCCTCCATTGTGTCGTTCCATTGGCTTTAATATCCAAATGCTACTGACCAATAAGCTGTAATGAACACTAACAGATGAATAAAAACCAGTTAAACTGACCTCTGACCAGCCTCTGAGCCTCGCTGTGCAGCTGCTTCATTGCCTCTCTGCTGGCTCGAGCCGCCTTTCTCTCCTGGAAACATCACAGATTTACAGTGAGAACACATTAAAGTATTTGGTTTTTATTCATTTTTCTGCGTTGTTCCTCTGCTTACCACACGCTGGGGTTTCTCTGGTGTTTCTTCATGTTCCTCATCATCCAGGAGAGGATCCTGCAGCAACATTCAGCAACAACTCCCCTCGTTAACGTGTCCCACATTAAAAAACAAAGACTAAAAGTCCTTCTTAGACAGAAACACAGAGATTTATGGATGCTAATGACAGAAAGACCAGAATATTTCATCTTTTATGCTACAGGAAGCTGCATACAGAACTTCTTTTCTTGTTCTCACCTTATGTTTCTTCATCTTCTGTTTGACTGCAGCTCTGATGGCATCCAGAGAGTCTTCCTCCTCCTCTTCCTCCTCATCCAGACCGGCGTCGTACAGATCTGTGTCGCCCAGCTGACACCCGCTGTCATTCAGAGCCCGAGGAAGAGGCGAGTCCTGAGGAGACAGAAGAACTTAAACCCGTGATTTGGTGACTTTCCTGCTTCTACATCAGTGTTTGAATCATTCTTCTTCATGAATAAAGTGTAAAATGCTGATAAATGTATAAAGAGTTCACTGACAGAAGGACTTACTTCATCTCTTCTGGAGAATCTCTCTTTCTTCTTCAGTTTTTCCACCGCTTTGCTTCGTTTTTCCTTCTTCTCTCGATGTCTCTGGCTCTTCTCTCTCTTCTTCCAATCTTTCGTCGACTTCACTTCCTTCTTTGGCTCCTCGGTTTCTTCTCGTTCTGCTTCACTTTCTTCGCTGTCGGCAGGAGCTCGGCTGATCCTCTTGTTCTTCTTCCCTCCCTTTTCTTTCCTCTCGTCCTTCTCCTCAGCCTCTCCGGTGTCCATCTCGTCTCCGCTGGAGGTGGATAGAACCAGAGCTTCAGCCATGCTGACGCTGTTCTCTGCCTCCTCTTCCTCGCTGTCGCTGTCCTTGATGGCGTTACGGTGAGGCTTCCTGTGAGCTACGACGTCCTCCTCCTCATCATCATCAGAATCTAAAAAAACAGGAGAACAATTTAGCATCAGTAAAAATCATCCCAGAATAAATCAGAGGTTTCATGTGATGCAGTAAAACAGTCTGTAATAAATGTATGTCAGACTAGGAAGAGAATAATAAGTGTTACTGCTGCTTTTCCTGTACAGTGGGGTTGTTGTGTTACTTACTGATGAATATAACTATTGTGTTTTTAAAATAAACATATCAAATACTACCCTGAGACTAAAGTAAAATTTTTATTATTTTATCAACACAGCAGTTATTGCTTTCTGTCTTTGGAAGAGCTGCATCAGACTGAGATGAGATGAGAGGAGATGAGATAAGATGAGATGAGACGAGATAAGATGAGGTGAGATGAGATAAGATCTACTTTATTCATCCTGGAGGAAACTATTTTGCCAGAGTACAAAAAACAATAAACACAATTACACAGAAATTAGTAGTAAAATAGAAATAACAAAGAATATAAAGTACAAAATGTAGGTTTCTAAAAGTGTTTGTGTGAAACGTCACAGTGTATCACAGTGTGACATCCCATGAGATAAGCTGAGATGAGATAAGGTGAGATGAGATAAGGTGAGATGAGATAAGGTGAGATGAGAAAAGAGAAGATGAGGTAACATATATAAGATGAGGTGAGAAAATGTATCATAATGTGTAAGTTAGAACTACGTCCTTCATCTACAGCCTCAGAAGCTCTGTCTACTGTCACGCTGGATCATCATCTACAGTTCTTCTGCTTTACCTGGAAGTTCTTCTCTTTTGGTGGCCGTCTCTGTGGCCATCTCCTCAGCTGGAGATCCCATCCCGCTGTCTGAATCGCTCTCTGTGGAGGTCTGGACCACCGCAGGGATCGGATCAGCCTGGGAACAGAACACCACAATATTTATTTATTTAAAAGGATCCCCATTAAATGCAATACACGATACGCTCTGATGTTTGGGTAGCAGTGATGCAGCAGTTAATCAGATCACCGAGGAGCCGTCGACGACCAACTCAATGTACTAACTGATCAATGACTAATCCTTTTGAGTGTTTTTTTAGAAGAATGATTAAGTCAAAATTTTTAATGGCAGCTTCTTAAATGTCAAGATTTTCTAGTTTCTTTCCTCCTCTTTGACAGCAAACTGAATATCTGGGTCGTGGACAAAACAAGACATTTCTCACCTTTGGGCTTTTTGGAAACAGCAATGGGCCTTTATCACAATATAACAGATTAATATCTGTATATATATTCATTCCAAATATTCATAGAAATAACAGGATGTTCAGATAAAGATGCAAACTACAAATAGCTAGCCTTAATTAATCAATTAGTTGTCAACTATCAAATTAATCACTGACTAGTTTGATAAATAATCAATTTGAGGATTTTTTATGAGGAACAAAATCTAAATTCCTTGATTCTACCTTCCTCATTGGGAATATTTTCTGCTTTCTTTCCTCTTCTGTGACAGTAAACTGAATATATTTGGGTTTAAGAACGTTACCTTGGATATTTTTCACAATTTTCTGAAAAAAACAACCAACTGATTCATCCAGAAAACAATCATTCAAAATAATCATTAATTGGATCTCTAATTGCAGTAACTCCAAAAATTCATAAAATTATTTGCAAGATTTTCAGATAAAGATAAGATATTTTCTGATTTCTTTCCTTATTTATAACAATAAGCTGAGTATCTTTGGATTTACAGACATTTTAGCACATCATTTTAGAACCTGTTCACTATTTTCTGACATTTTATGAACCAAAAAACTGATTTATTAACCAAGAAAACACTCAAAAGGGAAAATAATCGTTACAGCCCTTTTGTTTAATAGAGGAAAAATAACCTCTAACTGTCAGATTGTGGAGTTCATGTCTACATTTATTGTGCTGTATGTGCTGTAAAGACACAATAATGAAATTTAAATGCTACATAAACTGATTTCATGACTTTAAACAGCAGATAACTCTTATTTTCAGCTGTGCAAAACAACTGCATGACTTTCTAAATCAGATTATAGCTTCTTAAATGTGAATATTTTCTGGTTTATTTCCTCATTTTTAACAGTAAGCTCAGCATCTTTGGGTTTACAGACATTTGAGCACATCATTTTAGAACCTGTGCAATATTTTCTGACATTTTATGAAACAAAAAAAATGATTTATTAACCAGAAAAACACTCAAAGGTGAGAATAATCGTTGCAGCCCTTCTGTTTAATAGAGGAAAAATAACCTCTAACTGTCAGATTGTGGAGTTCATGTCTACTTTTATGGCGCTGTGTGGAGTTCAGGTCGATTTTTATTGTGCTGTGTGAGCTGTGAAGACCCTTTAATGACATTTAAATGCTATATAAACTGATTTCATGGCTTTAAACAGCAGATGACTCTTATTTTCAGCTTTGCAAATTGACTGCATGACTTTCTCTAAAATACCAAAGTTAAACAAAGGGTCTGTAGTTGTGAAAAACACCCAGGAGACGGTGATTTGTTCGCATTGAGGTTGACTGTGTGATTTTATGTCTCTTAAATGACTTTGGTGGCGCCTTGAAAGGAGCCAAACAATGAGCAGAAGCTAGCAGGGGTTAGCTAATAGCACCTTATCAGTCACTAAAAAGGTCACAGGAGCAGGATTAAAGTCCGCGAACTGTCTCGTGGATATTTATCTAGTTAAATGTAAGATTTCAGCAGTGATCAGTGGAGTTAAAGGCCACACTGAGGCGGGTTTAATCGGTGCCACCAGGCCGAGCAGCAGCTAACCAGGCTAGTTAGCAGGCGAGCTAAGCGGCTAACAATCAGCTCAGTTAGCAGATAATTATAATCTGGAGCCGTTTTTGTTCTGCCGGTGTTTCCCTAACTTCTACCCCATATAGCCCCATGTGTCAGCGGGATAAAGTCCCGGTAAAGACGGTAACGAGCTACCGGAGGGTCGGATTGTCGGCTCACCTGCTGCTGAGGAACCACCAGGCTCATCTCCGCCGCTAGCTATACCGTCTTCAACGGGAATAAACCGGCAATAAACCGGCACACACGGAGCTTCGTCGGACCGCGGCAGCCTCCAAAGTGAGCCTCGGCGGGAGAGAAGCGTTATTTGGGCGTCCTAAAGCACATTGGCGGTGACTGCCCGGTCGGTTCTCGGTCCTCCCGCCTCTTCAGCAGCACCGGGAGCTGATTTGATCTTTCGCGCCCCGTGACAGCTGGCCCGCAGTTTTTCGTCCCCGAGGTGTCAATCGACCTATTCTCACTTTCTGATTGGTCTATTCGGGACTTTTCTGCCCGCCCTCTCTTGACGACACAGTTTAGTGAAAGCTCGCTGTAAGTACCGGGACGCTCAGGCGGGCGGCGATAAGGAGCTCTGACTGATGACTGGAGGGAGAGATCTGAATTTATCAAGAAAGAAAGAAAGAAAGAAAGACAACACTGAACAAACATATAAATGCTGCACGTGGTGGATAAATGGTGGTGGATAAATTCAGCTTCCACTGTCTTAAGAAGAATGAAATATGACATGCTGTTAATGATGATTTTTAAAGTTTTCTCTGGTGAATTATCAGAAAACAAAAACACAGGACAATCCCATAATACTAACGATCTATACAATATTACTAATATTACTAATAATACTAACCCTTGTGCAATAAATGTGTGTGTGTGTGTGTGTATGTGTGTGTGTGACACACACACCTGCATACACACACACACATATGTACATGCAAGACTATATATATCTGTATTTATATCTATCTGTCTATCTATCTATTTATATACATATATACGTATATATATATGTATGTATATATACTTTATTTATATATATATATATATATATATATATATATATATATATATATATATAGATAGATAGATAGATAGATAGATAGATATATAGATATATAGATATATAGATATAGATATGAATCATGTTGACAGGTTTTTGGATAGTTTTGATCAAGTTTTGAGTAATTTTGGAAATGTTTCTCGGTATTTTGGATATTTTTTTGATATTGTGGAGACCTCTTGAGTGATTTAATATGCTGCTGATATCTTGATTTTCCATTGGGATCAATAAAGTACCTACCTCTCCCTACTGGCCATTTTAGGGTCATACACTGTAAATGTTTAGTTTATCTTTGCCTGTTTTTTTAACAACATGTGGGTAAACATGTTTTTTTCCTGTGATTTTACTAGTTATTATCTGTAATTTAACAAAGCAGGTAAAGTCTGTGGAACAATTTCCATAATTAAATTAAATTAAGCATAATAAATAAGTTTTCCTGTTCAATAATGGAAAATATTTGTAAAATAACAATATTGAAAACAGACATATTCAAAAACTATAAAACTCTAGCAAACATCTGTAAAATAATGATATTTTTTATCAATATTTTTAGGCACTGCCATGGCCACGCCCTTTGCCTTATTAAAAAAAACTTTGATAACTTTTGATCAGGAAGGACTATCGCATATGCTGGCCAAATTTGAGGGCTCTCGGATTTACCCCCTAGGAGAAGTTCATCACAAAATTTTAACAGCTAGTTCAAGATGACCAATTTCCTATTGGGTTTCCAATATGGCTGTGGTTGACTTGTTTGCGTTTCCTGATGTGCTGCATATGCCTACAAAATTTTGTAGCTGTCGATGAAAAATCTTGCGCATTGGGCTAATGTCACATTTTTCAATTTTTGAGGGGGCGCTATGGAGCCATTTTGGCACACATATGCACAAGTCCCATAAAATATCAAATTTTTCGCCAATCCTGATGTGTGTGCACATTTTCATAATTTTTCGAGTATGTTAAGGACGCCATAAATGCGTGTTTTCCGGCGGACGTAGAAAGAAAAATAATGATAATAATAATAATAATAATAATAATAATAATAATAATAATAATAATAATAATAATAATAATAATAATAATAATAATAATAATAATAATAATAACAATAATAATTCCTTGCATTACAATAAGGTTCTCCGCACCGTCGGTGCTTGGACCCTAATAACAGTAAATATGATCCATCGTTAAAATTTGATCCGCCAGTGCGGTACAGCAAATTACGCATGCGCACTGCGGTCTGCACGTTAGTAAGTGGCGCATGCGCACATACAAATCCCCAGAAGCAGCAGCAGCAGCGGCTCCGGTCGGTCAGCGGTCCTCCACGCAGCTACCTTTATTCCCTTTTCTTAAATTAGTCACTTTCAGCTTCGCGATACCGCCCCCAATTTCAGCGTCGGTACGGAGCCGCCAGGCCGGGACAGAGACGGAGAGAGAGGCCTCGGCCATGGAAGCGCTCGGACCCGGTAAGAGATGTTTCGAGCGGGCGGGGAGTGGAGGCAGCGAGCCCGGTGTGGGAGCGTGTGAGCCACTGCGTCGCGTCACTGGGGGTCGAGGCTGCGGCGAGGCCTCCACAACAAACCGAGGCCCAGCCCGAGCCGCGGTCCCGACGTCCGGTTTACCGTGCCCACACCGAGCAGGGGGGTTGGTTACCGGTCCGTACGGGGACGGGGGGTGTTTTTAGCGGCTGTGGGGTCGTGTCTGTCCGGTTTTTGTGTCTCCGAACCCCGCTGTACCCGTCGTGTCGGGGGTGGTATTGTGTGAGTGGGGATTTAACTGGGACCGTCCTCCCTTCCTCCCTTCCTCCGCGTCGTGGTGTGTTTACGTTGATGTTTGTTCTCGCTGTGCCTCTTTTAGGCCACATATCCTCCATTTAAACCCGCGAACCGTCGAATTACGACCAAACAAACCCGTATTGGTGTGTTTTTTCGAGGTGAATTCGCACCATCGCCATCAGGAACAGCATGTCTCCCCGTCCAAGCTGACAGCGATTGGTGGAAAACAAAATGAATGCCAATAAAACACATGTTAGTGGCGCTAAATGAGCGGGCGTGCGTGTTTTGTGGCTCGTAATTGTGGTGTTTTTGCTCTGCGGGGCTGTCATCGGGTTTACGCGCCTCTCTGCGGCCATGCGCCTGATGGAGCCCAGCGGGACGGATGGATGGTGGCTTTTATCGATCAGATCTGCAGGCCAGCTCCATAATACTCATCTCCTATATTATAACAAAGGCACTTAGTCTGCAGACCCGCACGCACACGCAGCGCTGCAATGCATTTAGACCGTCAAAACCCTGCAAAACATGCTAATTCATGGCATTTTTCCGTGCGTCTTTTTGGACAAACGACGCATGTTGCAGAACAAAAATCAGCCTTTATGCGACACGCGTGGAGCGGGTTTATTTTGGTTGCGTGTCCACACAGTTCGCCCACAGGCTCCACGGTAAAGGTGGTGGCATTAGGAGAGGCTGAGGTGTGTTGTTGTGTGGACGGTGGAGGTTTCTGGGGGAGTTTAGGGACACAATGATATCCATCCATCCATCATCCATCCCTCCACAGGTGTGTGATGTGAGTCATTCAAGCCTTCAGGTTTATTTTGCATGGTGCTTGTTTTTATTTTTTGAGTTTGAGATGGGGTTTGCTTGTAGGGCTGCAGGATGATGGAGAATCTGAGATTGTGTCAACATAAGTACAAAAATATGCGGTAAAAATATAAACATAAGTAGAAATATTTCTGTTTTTAAAATATAAACATAAGTAGAAAAATATGTTGTAAAAATATAAACATCAGTACAAGAATATGTCCTCAAAATATAAGTAGAAAAATATGTGGTATAAATATAAACATAAGTAGAAATAAATGTTGTAAAAATATATGCATAAATAGAAATATTTATGTTCTTAAACTATATACACAAGTATAAAAATATGTGATAAAAATATAAACACAAGTAGAAAAACATTTCCTACATATATAAACATCAGTACAAGAATATGTCCTCAAAATATAAGTAGAAAAATATGTGGTATAAATATAAACATATGTAGAAATATTTATGTCCTTAAAATATAAACATACGCAATTTAATAAATATTTTCTAAAAATATAAACATAAGTAGAAAAATATTTCCTAAAATATAAACATAATTAGAAACATTGATGTCCTAAAAATGTAAGCATAAGTAGAAAAATGTGTGGTATAAATGTAAACATCAGTACAAGAATATTTCCTCAAAATATAAGTAGAAAAATATGCTGTAACAATAGAAACATACGTAGAAATATTTATATCCTTAAAATATAAACACAAGTAGAAAAATGTGGTAAAAATATGAACGTATATAGAAATATTTATGTCCTCAAAATATAAACACAAGTAGAAGAATATTTTCTAAAAATATAAACATAAGTAGAAAAATATGCTGTAACAATAGAAACATACGTAGAAATATTTATATCCTTAAAATATAAACACAAGTAGAAAAATATGTCTTAAAAAATATAAACATAAGTAGAAACATCCATCCATTATCTATCCACCGCTTAATCCTCACTAGGGTCGTGGGGGGGGTGGAGCCTATCCCAGCTGACTCGGGCGAAGGCAGGGGACACCCTAGACAGGTCGCCAGTCTGTCGCAGGGCTACATACAAAGACAAACAATCACTCTCACATTCACACCTACGGGCAATTTAGAATAATCAATTAACCTCAGCATGTTTTTGGACTGTGGGAGGAAGCCGGAGTACCCGGAGAAAACCCACGCATGCACAGGGAGAACATGCAAACTCCATGCAGAAAGATCCCAGGTCCGAGCTGGGACGTGAACCAGGGATCTTCTCGCTGCAAGGCGAAAGTGCTAACCAGTACGCCACTGTGCAGCCCAAGTAGAAACATAATGTCCTAAAATATAAACATCAGTACAAGAATATTTCCTCAAAATATAATTAGAAAAATATGCTGCAAAAATATAACCTATGTAGAAAAATATGTTGTATAAATGTATGTAGAAATATTTATGTCCTCAAAATATGAACACAAGTAGAAGAATATTTTCTAAAAATATAAACATAAGTACAAGAATATGCCCTCAAAACATAAATAGAAAAGTGTGTAGTAAGAATATAAACATAAGTAGAAATATTTGTGTCCTAAAAATATAAACATATTTAGAAAAATGTGGTATAAATATAATCAGAAACATATCTTGTAAAAAATATAAGCATATTTAAAAAAAATGTCCAAAAAATATATTAACATGAGTATAAAAATATATTCCAAATAGAAGAAAAGTATGTTCAAAAAATATAAATATAGGTAGAAAAATATGTGGTTGAAAATATAAGCATAAGTAGAAAATATGTGGTAAAAATATAAACTTAAGTAGAAATATTTGTGTCTGAAAAGTCGCATGCAGGAATTTCCAGCAGTTGACCAAAATAACTTAAATAATTAATAATTCTGAAATGATTGGGTTGTTTTTGTAGGGGGAGTGCATCTTGTCAAACATAAAAATGCAGAAAAAACAATAAATTTGGAGCCTTTCTCATGTGGTGTAACGCTGCCAAAGATGTCCAAAATTATATATTGTTTTGTCTTGGATGGCAAAAATTCACTTTAATTCTTTAGATACACCCTGTGGGATGTTTGTAATGATCACAGCAACCATCACTCCCCGTAATATCACACTGCTATTTAATTTTCTGGACCCTGAGGTGACTGACCGGAACTTGGCAATCACAGCAAACCAAACGAAAACAGTAATTTAAAATATTAAAAAACTTATCTGTATAAAATACTAACAATCTGGGTTGAAATGAAGAAAACTTAATTGTGCAAAAGGACTTTTGGATGGTCACAGTTCCTGATCAGGAACATTTTTAGGGTTAGAGTTCAAAGAAAAACATGAACACAGAGTAAGATTGATAAAACAGAAGCGCTGTGAGCAGTAAATCAGACTGTACAGTATTAAATGTCAGGAAAAAACACTTGTTGAACAATATTTAAAACAAGTTTTAGGTCCAAATTTTGACCTAAAATTGGAGCCATCAGGTTTATTTTGCATTGTGCTTGTTTTTATCACAGTTTGAGATGGTGTTTGTTTGTAGGGCTGCAGGATGATGGACAATCTGTGATTGCAATTGGAAAAAATGCAGGAACTTATGTCCAAAATTTTTTATTTTTTATTTTTTGGCTTGAATGAAAAAAAATTTCTAAAATTCTTTAGATCCGCCCTGTGTGTCTCACTCCCCGTAATAGGTTTGGGTTGAAATATTGATATGCAGAGACAGGCAAAAATAGGAAGTAAATACAGCTAATTTGGGTAAAATTTGGAAATATCTGGTTCTAATTTCAGTCTGATCTCCCAAATATAGTTTTATTTACTTCCACAGCCAGCTGTACTTGTAGTATATGGCCAGTAGTCAGAATTACTTTATTGATCCCAGATGAGAGGAGAGTTCCTCCCATTCAGTCTTTTAAATGTAAGGTGTAGAAATAATATAAGACAAACATTAGTGTAAACGTATGTCGTAAAAATACTAACGTAAGTAGAAAATATGTCCAGTAAATAGAAATGTGTCCTAAAAATATAAACAAAAGTAGAAAGAAAATGTCCTAAAAATACAAGTAGAAAAAAATATAAAAAATGTCAACATAAGTGGAAAAAGTGTGCCTTAAAATTATAAACATATTTAGAAAAATGTGGTATAACTATAAGCAGAAAAATATGTTGTAAAAAATCTAAGCATATGTAGAAAAATGTCCAAAAAAAATCTAAACATAAGTAGAAATGTGTCCTAAAAATATGAACATAAGTTAAAAAAAAAGTGGTATAAATATAAACACATGTAGAAAAACATGACCTAAAGATGTAAATATAAGTAGAAATATTTATCCTAAAAATATAAACAAAAGTAGGAACAAAATGTCCTAAAAATCTAAGTAGAAAATGTCTAAAAAAATCAATATAAGTGGGAAAAATGTGTCCTAAAAATAGCAATAATAATAATAATAATAACAATAATAATAATAATAATAATAATAATAATAATAATAATAATAATAATAATACCTTTAGTTTATAATGCACTTTATATATAAAATCTCAAAGTGCTACAATGCATTTAAAAGAAACATTTTAGAAACAGTAAATATGTTAGAGCTTAAAAAAACAATTTTAAAACAATTTAAAACGATTAAAAGCTGCGCATTTTCAGCAGGTTTTTAGCAGTTTTTGGTGGGGGAGAAGCGGCGACAGTCACGCCAGCGTCCTCTCCCTCCTCAGTCCTTACAATATAGACATATTTAGAAAAATGTGGTATAAATACAAGCAGCAAAATATGTTGTAAGATATATGAGCATAAGTAGAAAAATATCTCCAAAAAAGCAGAAAAGTATGTCCTAAAAATATAAAAATAAGTACAAGAATATTTCTGCAAAATATAAACATGAGTAGACATATGTGTCTTAAGAAAATCATCCAAAAATGTAAACATAAGTAGAATTATTTGTCTACAAAATATAAACATAACTAAAAAAAATATCCTAAAAATATAAACATATGTAGAACTATTTGTGTCCAAAAAATTTAAGTTTAAGTCAAAAAATATGTCTGAAAAATGTAAACGTAAGTACAAGAACATTTTCTCAATATACAATAGAAGAACGTGATAAAAATATATAGAGAAGTAGAAATATTTGTGTCCTAAAAAATAAACGTAAGTAGAAAAATATGTCCTAAAATATGAACATCAGTAGAAATATGTGTCCTAAAAATACAAGCACAAGTAGAAAAAATATGACCAAAAAATATACATAAGTACAAGAATATGTCTTCAAAATATAAGTAAAAATATGAACATCAGTAGAAAAATCTGTGCTAAAATCATCAGTTAAAGTCCAAACCAGCTGAACTTCCATGCATCCAGGAGGGTATTTCCAGCTTGTGAATGGCTCTAAGCCCGTCTTAGTGCAGCTGCAGCGTAGTTTCTTAATCCAGGTGATCTGCAGGTGGAGGCGTCAGAGCTCAGTGACTCATCACCGGCCGAGCCATCAGCTCTAAGCTCTGCTCCATGCCGCTGGGTTAGCAGCGATAGCTTAGCATTAGGCTGCGAACGCACAACGTTAGCTCTCCCATCTGAAGTTAAAACCATCAGATCCATTAGACCAGGAGAGTCAAACTGATCCCAGTCCAGGTTCCACATCCAAGACCAGTAAAACCAGTAAAACCACAACATCATAACCTCTAAATAACCACAACTCCTAATGGTTCCTAATGTTCACATTTAAGGAATTATCTTTTTACTGAACATCATAAACAACCTGGAATTTATGAAGAAAAATGAATTCAGTTTCATCAACATTCAGCCTCAGTTTATCATTTCCACATTACAACTTCCAGATCACAGTGTCGACAAAGGAACACAACATTTAGTCACCTGGAACTGAACCATAGAGGATTTACTGGAGGATCAGAACCACAAAAGTCTGACAAGAAAAGACAGAAAACAACAAAAACAAGACAACGTATTACAAAAATGAGACACAAAACAACAAATGAGACAAACGACACTAAACCAAACAAAAGAAACAAAATATTAGACAAACAAGTTACAAAGCAACAAAAAGTGGACACAAATGAAACAAAAAATGAGACACAAAATGACAAAAACAAGACAAAGTATTATAAAAACAAGAAACAAAAGGACAAAAAATGAGACAAATGACACGAAACCAAACAAAAAGACAAAAAAATTTGACAAATGAGAAACAAAGCGACAAAAACATGAGAAATGACAAGTCAGACAAAAAAACAAGACAAAACATTACAAAAATGAGACGCAAAACAACAAAAAAGTGGATATGCAACACAAGTGAGACAAAAAGAAGACAGAAAATGACAAAAACGAGACAAAAAACAACAAAGTCAAGCACAAAATGATAAAAGTAAGACAAAAAACACAAGCGAGACAAAAAGGAAACACAAAACGACACGCAACAAAACACAGACAAAAATTTGATTAAAAGGTTACAAAGCGACAAAAACAAGACAAAAGAATTACATAAATGAGAGAAACAAATGACAAAAAAAGAAGCAAAATGACAAAAACAAGACACAAAACAACGAATAAAGAAAAACAAAATGATAAAAATAAGACAAACACAGGTGAGACAAAAAGGAAACTGGCAGTCTAGTATTTTACTTTCTGATCCAAACAACTTGGCATGTTGGACACCCCTGGTCTAGAGGAAGTAAAAGCAGCAGATCGTCTTTAACGTATTAAACTGGACCCCAGATAAAAGTTGTGTTTACCTCCAGGGCGTTTGTCGTTTTCTGCACCAGATAAAACTCATTTCACTTCCTCTAAGATGCAGATTTGGAGCAGAAGCATCAAATGATGGCATCGTTTTTTCTTCCTTATTGAAGCTGCAGCTCAGAACCACATGTTTCCCAACAGCACCAGTCTAGTTCCTGCACCTAAAAGCATGAGTTGGATTATTACAGTTTAGTTAGAGCTGAAAAAAACATTCAAATTGTTGTTGGACTGAACAAATAGCTTAATTAGTGAAAAACTATCCGACAGTCTGAGGTTACAGCGACTCAGACACGACAGGTTTCTGCTTTCTGTTGCCTTTTATGACTGAAAACAATATTTAGGTTTTAGACGTTGATTGTTAACCTAGTCTGTGATTAACAAGTTTTAAATCTGTGTTTGGGGTTTAAGGGGCTGAACGCTGCATGGACTTTTACAGTTTTCACTTTCCAGTTTGTTCAAGCACATCAACAAGAAGAGAAAGCGCTAAATATAGAAAAACAACAAACTAAACCAACAGACTTTAAACTCATCAACCCGTTCACTAAAATTTAGTGTTTGGACTGTTGATTTTCATCCTGGACCCATGATTTATGTGCTTTTAAAGCAATTTTTGATGTTTAATTGACTAAACAATTAACATTTTGTTTATCCACTTAAACAACAACAGAAAGAGCTGAATAAAGAGAAACGTCAAACAAAACTAACTAGTTTGAAACTAATTTAGACCTGATTAGACCTAATTAATTGACTTTTCACCTTTGGATATTTATTATCTTCACTCTAAACTTAGATTAATATGTTTTTAAAGCTATTTTTGGTGTTTAATTGACTAAATGATTCATAAAATGTGTCCTAAACTGGCTGCAGCCTGCATGTACTCACATTTTTTATTCTCATCCTTCAATTTGCAATTTGTTTAAGTGCATCAACAAGAAAAGGAAGTCCTAAATAAAGAAAAATGACAAAATAAACCAACTAGTTTGAAACTAATTTACAGCTAGAACAAGTAGTTAACTGACTGACAATCAGATTTGAAAACAGAATGTTTAGTTTGGACTGTTTTTTTGTCACCCTGGACTTATGATTAATATGATTATAGGTATTTTTAAGAGTTTAATTGACTAAACAATTAATAAAATGCATTCTAATTGGTTGCAACCCTGCATGTATTTGGATTTTTGTCCAATTTTTCACTTTGCATTTAGTTTAAGCCCCTAAACAACAAGGGAAAGTGCTGAATAAACAAAAACACCAAACTAAACCAACTAGTTTATGATTTTTAAATCTATTTTTGGTGTTTAATTGACTAAATGATTCATAGAATTTTCTCCAATTGTTGCAGGCCTTCTTGTATTTGCGTTTCTATCCTGTTTTCCATTTAGTTTAAGCACGTAAACACCAGAGAAAGTGCTAAATAAACGATAACAAACTAAACCAGCTAGTTTTAGACTCATTTAGAGTCTTTAACTGACTGGAGGTCAGTTTTAATCAAATGAATCATCTGTGGTATTCTTATTTCCATTCATAGTTGCAGGAGTTGTTGCTTTTTATTTTCCTTATGCGATTAAAAACCAGAACATGTTTGATTTTGAACAGTTGGTCCGACAGAACAGTTTGAGGACTTATTAATCCTCAGATGGTTCAGCTGAGAAATATCAGCGAGTCGCCACCTTTTGGTTTAGGAGACGTCTGTGAGCAGACCGGCTTCAGGCGCTTCACGTTTCTAAGTGTAGTAATGTGGCAGCTGAGGAGGCTAAATATAGGAACATCTCTGTTTTTGGAGGAAGACTCGCTGCACGTCATGCAGAGACCGAAACCTTCCTGTAGTGTTTGAGCGTGCACATGGTGAGCAGAGCAGCAGGAACCCTGTCAAAGGCCATGCATCAGCAGTATTAATGCAACAATCAGGGTGTTGGCAGTAAATTCATCTGTAAGAGCTGACTGGCAGTTCTACACGTCAATAAAAAGTGAGATTATTCTTGCAGAAAACAGCTGCAAAGTGTTGAATTTAGCCAAAACCTAAATGAATGAATCCCATTTGATTCGTCGATCAGTTTTCTGCTGCTTATCCAGACCCAGACGTTGATTTAGTTCCACGTATCATCAGGAAATATTATAGTTTCACAGCAGGGAAGTGTTGCAGAAACGTAATATAGTAATAAATAATTATAAGTTAGGTAGCTCTCACATGTTTTCTGTAATATTTTCATATTTTGGATGGTTTAAATTGTAATCATTAGTTGACTGCTCAGCTCAAGAATTTTGGTTTGCTCCATTTTAAAAATGAGAATTGATCATATTTGGAGCAAAAGCATAAAAATTCTCTTCTTTTGTTTGGGGATTTGGACATTTTGGGGATTTTAACTTCTGGATGATAGAAATTTCAGTACTTTCTGATATTTTATACACAAAATTTACAGGAAACATGTTTGTGAGATTTACCAAGGAGAATAATTGTGTAATCGTTGCGTACCAGTTGGTTTGCTTCATTTCAAGAATGAGAATTGGTGATTTTTTATTCAAAATAACAGAACATCATCCGGTTCCTGCTTCTTTTGTGGGAGGATTTGAAAGGTTTTGTGGATTTTAGCTCATAGATCAAAAAAATGTAAGTTTTTCCATCATTTTATCCTAAAATTAAGTGAACAAACACTTGTGAGATTAACCAAAAATGAAACTAACTGTTTAATCGTTGGTTGATCAGTTAGCCAGGCTCACAGATTCTGGTTTTTGCTCTATTTAACTCTGAAAGTTGGTAAATTTTTTTTGAGCAAACTCATTAACATTTTGCTGGTTCCTGCTTCTTTTGTGTGATGATTTGAAGGTTTTGTGGATTTTAGCTTGTGGGTAAAAGTAATCTAAGTATTTTGCACGCCGTTCATTGGCTAAATTAGCTGGAAAAAATACTGTAAGCTTAACCAGTAATGAAACTAATAAAGTATTAGGTACAGTCCTGTTATTAGTCATTCTCAATAACGTTGGTATGTTCAGGTGTAACAGTTAAAACTGGTCATTTTATTGGTGAGGTTCTCTGGTTCCAGCTCCTTTTGTGAAGGGATGTGAAAGTTTCTTTGGTTTAGGCTTGTATACCAAAGAAACGTCTGTAATTTCTGACATTTTATATATTAAATTAACTAAAACTCTGTCCGTTGGATCGTGTAATAGTTGTAGCCCTGTGGAGTTTGTAAAGCGTGATTAAAAAATTATTTAAAAAGTCATAAATTCAGTCCTGATTACGGAAGCTGTGCAGCCTTAACCCTGTACGACCTAAATATAGAAAAAAAGAAGGGGAAAAAATATATATATATATATATATATATATAAAAAAAAAAAAAATACATAAATAATAAATATATATATATAAAAAACCCAAATATAGAAGATATAGTTCTATCTATCTATCTATCTATCTATCTATCTATCTATCTATCTATCTATCTATCTATCTATCTATCTATCTATCTATCTATCTATCTATCTATCTATCTATCTATCTATCTATCTATATATATATATATATATATATATATATATATATATATATATACATACACATATATATATCTCTCTCTCTCTCTCTCTATATATATATATATATATATATATATATATGTATATATATGTATATATATATATATATATATATATATATATATATATATATATATATATGTATATATATATATATATATATATATATCCAAATATAGACGAAAATGAGCAAAAAATAAAGATAGACAGAAAATAATATTTAAAAACATAAACCTGTTGTATTTCTGCAGCAGTGGGTTTTTCGGGGTTAGACCGGTTTCCTTGCCTGTGAGCATGAACATCAACACAAAGCACCAGACTAGATTCATAACAGAATGCATTTGAAGAACTATTTAATTCCAACACACTTGAGATGCTTTAATGTGCAGCAGACACATAAACACCGTGTGCAGCTTCCTGCTCTGTGTTCAACAGCTTCCTTTTGTTGCCATGGAGGCCAGTAGGACGGAGTGAATGAACCATCAGACGCTTTAATCCCAGTCGTGACAAAGATGAGCAACAAATGGCTTCTTATCCGCCATGCCGTGGAGGCTCGTTAGCGTGACGGAGGAGGAGGAGTCGGGGGGCCTGGGGTGGACTGGGGCATGTTGTGGAGCGTGTTCTCAGGAAACCACGGGGAGGCCTGATTGTCCGAGACGGGGCTCTTCAAATGCTAACTGGAGCGTGTCGGTGCTTCAGGAGGACCCCCGCAGTCCCAGAGCTGTCAGATGACAAAAGCATTAAGCTGCCTCCTCCAGAACCTCCTCCAGAACCTCCAGAGCTGCAGCGTTTCAGCCTCAGACACACACGAATACAGCCTCTGACTGCTGGTTTCAGTCCCAGTGGACACTTTCTCTGTATCTGGGCTGAAATCTGCTTTACTTTAACAGAGCTAGCATCTCATGAAGCTGGATCATCATCAGGTCATACATGTGCTGCTTCAAACCCATGTTGATGTCCTGTTCCTCCACCTCCTGCAGCTGGTTCAATGACAGTTTAGGATTCATTCACTACCTGAGGAAACTTTATTTATCTCAAAAAATGTGCCAGGTATTTCTCAGAAAAACACAAAATGACAAAACAGAAGAATTCAGTTCCTAAAAAGTTCAAAAGTTTGGGATCATCCAAACAATTCCATGTTTTCCATGAAAACTCCCACTTTTCTCCATGTGCTAACATAACTGCAGGGTTTTCTAATCATCAATGAGCCTTTCAACACCATTAGCTAACACAATGTAGCATTAGAACACAGGAGTGATGGTTGCTGGAAATGTTCCTCTGTACCCCTATGGAGATATTCCATTAAAAATCAGCTGTTTCCAGCTACAATAGTCATTTACCACATTAACAATGTCTACACTGGATTTATCATTCATTTAATGTTATCTTCATTGGAAAAATAAATGCTTTTCTTTCAACAGTAAGGACATTTCTAAGTGACCCTAAACTGTGGAATGGTTGTATATGTCCAAGATGATAGAAATTTGTCTAAAACTACTTAAAAATTGTCCAAAGTAACTTAAAACCTTCTAGGTTTCCTCAAAAGGTCTAAACTTGTCCAGAATCAGTCAAAAAAGTTTCCAAAATGACCAAAATAACTTCAATCCTGTCCAGGTTTCCTCTAAAGTGGCTAAAATGACTTCCTCAGAATGAGTCAGAATTGCCGTAAATGATTCAATAATTGTCCAAAGTGACTCAAAACTGGTTCAGATTACCTTGAAACTGACCCAAACTGACTTTGAAATGGTCCAAAATAGCTGCAAATGTGTCCACAATGACTCAGCGTTTGTCTAAAAGGATAATAACTTGTCTGAAACATCTCAAAAATGGTCCAAAAGAACTGAAAACCTGTCCAGGTTGTCTAAAATGACTCCAACGTTGTCTGATATGATTCAATACTTGTCCAAAAAGACTAAAATGTCTCCAAACTTTCTCAAAAATGGTCTAAAACGGCTCCAAAATCATCCTCAATGACACATGATTTGTCCTAAATAACTCTTTTTAGGTTTTAACATATTGGACAATGGAGAGAGACAGTAAACATGGGGAGAAGAGCAAATGGCCGTGGGTCGGACTGGAACCCATCACTGTAGTCCTGGTTTATATCGTCACATTAAACCCTCCAGTGATGCAGGTGGAGGTTCATACTCATTCCTAAGAACGTTCCTCAGACCAACATCTTCCACTAAACTAATCAGAATACAGTCTGTAGAGAACTACTTCTCTGTGGTGTTTGTTATCTTGTCTTGTTTTAGTTTATCTCTGCTTCCAGTCTGAAGCCTCCCTCCTGTTAGTTCAGAGACATGATGATGTCCTGATCCACGGTTAGTCTGTCTGGATTCTAGGGCTGGTCCGAATAGCAGTTTCTGGGCTCCGGATATTTGGCCCCGATTAAAGACGAATATCCAAATATTCGGTTCTCTTCGTAATGTCCGATGGGGAGATATGTCAGGTGAATTGGCGAGACGAATACTGATCACGCAACATCGTCCAACGGGGGGAGAGGGAGGGATCCGAATATTTGGATCTCAAAATAAATATTCAGATACCACCATCACAACCGAATAGTCGGATATTCAGGTCCAGCCCTACTGGATTCAGAGCCAGGGAGCAACGGATTTTCACAATATTATAATAATTAAATAAACACACAATAAATTAATTGTTGGAGTTAATTAATTAATGCATTAACCCTGTAAAGCCATTTGTATCATATTTGATCCATGAGTTTCAGAGACCTCTATCTCATCAATATAATAATAGTTTTCTTAAAAACCTGTCGTATATACCTGATCCATGTATTCTGCTGAAGTCACATTTTGACACTTCTTTAAATCGCCCACACAAGTTTTTCAGGAAACGCTAGTTGTCAAGAAGTAAAAATAACATCTGAATTGTTACTCATTTTTTAAAATAAGTATTTTCTGCATTGAATGAATGCATATTTACAGAGTAATTCATGGTTTATATTTCAGTTAACTCGTGTTAAAATGTCTGAATCAGATGTGATCCTCCAGGTTTATAACAAGTTTTTTTCCCTGAATCGTCATGTAACATTTTTGTAATGTAATCTATGTTAAACCTATGATTAATTAACTTAATGAGTGAATGAAATGCCATCTTCAAATGCAGTTTGAGTATTTTTACAATAATAATTCCTCTGAAATCATAATTGCTGTGCTATATTGATCAATTTTTAGATGTCAAAGACTAGAGGAAGAAGAGAGAAAAAAGTGCACTGAAAATATCAACGAGATGCTGGATGGAAACACGAGTGCATGGAGCAATAATAAGTAAATGTGAAACATAACGGGGTTCTGCGTCTCATAAGTAATAGAATCTGTCATTTAGCTGTCGTTCCTGTAGAAAAGGGAGGAGTTAGTTGGTGTTAATGGCCTCTCCTGTCTATATATCTCCATATATATCACTATAGATGGTGTTAGTGGATGGCGTGCTCGGGGTAACGGTAATCCTGGCCTCCCTGTGTGGTTTCCCTCCATATGGTCTGTCTGGGAGGCCTGGGTCTTTGTCCTGGCTGTCTGGGTGGAGCCGTGGGCGGGCCCAAGGATAATTGGAGGTCATTGTTTGGTCGACCCATGTAGGTCAGAGCTGCCATCAGTCGTTTCTGTGCATTCAAGCAGGTGTCACTGATGGGATGTTTGCAGCCAGCGTGGCGTGATGCCGCCACCGTTTATCATTCAGACGTTTAATGCAAAGATCAACACTCCCGCCGTCGGACGTCTTTGCTCACATCATTCAACATGTAGAAGCTCTACCTATAAATGAACACAAAACACAACCAGCAGCTTTAAAAACCAGCCAGTCTACCTGACATCTTCACAACCTGTAGCTTTAAAAACCAACCAGCAGCTTTAAAAACACAACCAGTCTACCCGACATCTTCACAACCAGTAGCTTTAAAAACCAACCAGCAGCTTGAAAAACACAACCAGTCTACCCGACATCTTCACAAGCAGTAGCTTTAAAAACCAACCAGCAGCTTGAAAAACACAACCAGTCTACCCGACATCTTCACAACCTGTAGCTTTAAAAACCAACCAGCAGCTTGAAAAACACAACCACTCTACCTGACATCTTCACAACCTGTAGCTTTAAAAACCAGCCAGCAGCTTTAAAAACACAACCACTCTACCTGACATCTTCACAACCAGCAGCTTTAAAAACCAACCAGCAGCTTTAAAAACACAACCAGTCTACCTGACGTCTTCACAAGCAGTAGCTTTAAAAACCAACCAGCAGCTTGAAAAACACAACCAGTCTACCTGACATCTTCACAACCTGTAGCTTTAAAAACCAACCAGCAGCTTTAAAAACACAACCAGTCTACCCGACATCTTCACAAGCAGTAGCTTTAAAAACCAACCAGCAGCTTTAAAAACACAACCACTCTACCTGACATCTTCACAACCAGTAGCTTTAAAAACCAACCAGCAGCTTTAAAAACACAACCACTCTACCTGACATCTTCACAACCAGTAGCTTTAAAAACCAACCAGCAGCTTTAAAAACCAGCCAGTCTACCCGACATCTTCACAACCAGTAGCTTTAAAAACCAACCAGCAGCTTGAAAAACCAACCAGTCTACCTGACATCTTCACAACCTGTAGCTTTAAAAACCAACCAGCAGCTTTAAAAACACAACCAGTCTACCCGACATCTTCACAACCAGTAGCTTTATAAACCAACCAGTCTACCTGACATCTTCACAACCAGTAGCTTTAACCAACCAGTCAATCTGACATCTTCACAACCAGCAATTTAAAGGACTCATTTTCACCTACATTTGGTTCCCAAACCTTCCTCTAGACTCTCTGTGGCAAAGCTGTTTTTATAGTAAATCATATTTTAAGTGACTTAAAAAAGGAGGCACAAAACAGTCAAAAGAACCACAAAAAGAAACAAAATCAACACAAAAAGAGACAAAATCAACACCAAAAAGGCTCAAACTACCAGAAAGATGCAAAATCAGCACTTAAAGTTCCCAAACTACCACAAAGTAACCAAATCGCCATAAAAATAGATGAATATACCATAGACACAAATCTACGCTAAAAGAAGCAAAATTACCACAAAAAGACACAGAATCAGCAAAAACAAATGCAAAATCACCACAAAAAGGGCCAAAACAACTAGAAAAAGACATAAATTGGCACAAAATGATGCAGAATCTGAACAATAAGGGCTACATTGACAGAGGAAGGGTTGAGGTCAGTTTTCCATCCATCCAGGAGTCACAATCTAAACACTAAATCTGGTTTCTGTTCATTTTCTCTACAACCAGCTGTGATCATCAGATTGACTGAACCGTTGGAAAATTCTACAAATCCTGTCCTAAATGACTAAAATGAACCAGAATGAATAAAAACTGTAGAATCAACATTCCTCTACCGTACCAATGGGACTAAAAGATTTTCTAGTTTGTTTGTGGTAGTTGTGCTTCTTTTAGTGGAGATTTTGTGTCTTTCTATGCTATATTCATCTATTTTTGTGCTGATTTTGCGTCTTTCTGGTAGTTTTAGCCCTTTTTGTGTTGATTTTGTTTCCTTTTGTGGTAATTTTGCATCTTTTAATGAAGATTTTGTGTGTTTCTGTGGTATATTTTCTAATGTTTTGTGGTGATTTGGTTATTTTGTGGTAGTTTTGGCCTTTTTTGTGGTGATTTTGCACCTTTTTGCTGTGATTTTGGGTCTTTTTGTGGTAGTTTTTGCCCTTATTGTGGTGGTTTTAGGTCTTTTTGTGCTAATTCTGCTTTTTTGTAGTGATATTGCATCTTTGTGTTAATTGTACATCTTATAGACTTTGTCTTTCTCTTTGATATTCATCTATTTTTGTCGTGATTTGGTTATTTTGTGGTAGTTTTGCACCTTTTTGTGTTAATTGTACATATTACAGTGGAGATTTTGTGTCTTTCTATGGTATATTATTCTATTTTTGTGGTGATTTTGCACCTTTTTATGCTGATTTTGTGTCTTTTTGTGGTAATTTTACGCTTTCAGTGGAAATTTTGTGTCTTTGTCGTATATTTACCTTTTTTGTGGTGTTTTGTGTATTTTTGCGGTAGTTTTGTTTATTTTTTGTGGTAGTTTGGACCCTGTTTGTGGTGATTTTGCATCATTAAGTGGAAATTTAGTGTCTTTTTGTGGTATATTGCATCTTTGTGGTAATTGTACATCTTATAGTGGAGATTTTGTGTCTCTCTGTGATATATTCATGTATTTTTGTGGTGAATTGGTTATTGTGTGGTGGTTTTGGTCTCTTTTTTTGTAGTTAATTTGTGTCGTCTTTTGGTCATTTTCCAGCTCTTTTAGTCATTTTAGTTGCAGTTTTCTCAAATGTGTTTCCATTCTAAAATGTCAGGGGTTCATTAAATAAACTAATGTTACTGAAGATAAAGGATCGGCTGATTCTGAGGAGATCAGGAGATTTGGTTGATTTTTTTTTCTTCCGGTTCTTGAATATAATCCTACTCTGGTCTGCTGCTGAAACTAACAAACAAACCATCTTTTTCCTTTTGTGATTTTGCTGAACTGTAATGGAACGATGCTCACTGTGGGCCGTCTTTGATGCAGTGATCTTTATTTTTTCTCCTCCAGGGCTTATGATTGTTATTTTCTTCTCCAGAGCTCCTGCTAATCGCTCTGAGACTAACATTAAACCTGTTTTGTCTTGTCTCTCCAGGCCCGCCCGCCCCTACCTCTCTGTTTCAGCCTCCACGGCGTCCCGGCCTCGGCACGGTGGGGAAACCCATCCGGCTCCTCGCCAACCACTTCCAGGTCCAGATTCCCAAGATTGATGTCTATCACTACGATATCGACATCAAGCCTGAGAAACGGCCTCGGAGGGTCAACAGGTAAAAACATCAACCAGTCTGTGTTTACTCCAGTGACTATAACCAGTCTGTGTTTACTCCAGTGACTATAACCAGTCTGTGTTTACTCCAGTGACTATAACCAGTCTGTGTTTATTCCAGTGGTTATAACCAGTCTGTGTTTAATTCCAGTCACTATAACCAGTATGTGTTTATTCCAGTGACTATAACCAGTCTGTGTTTACTCCAGTGACTATAACCAGTCTGTGTTTATTCCAGTGACTATAACCAGTCTGTGTTTAATTCCAGTCACTATAACCAGTATGTGTTTATTCCAGTGACTATAACCAGTCTGTGTTTACTCTAGTGACTATAACCAGTCTGTGTTTACTCCAGTGACTATAAACAGTATGTGTTTATTCCAGTGACTATAACCAGTCTGTGTTTACTCCAGTGACTATAACCAGTCTGTGTTTACTCCAGTGACTATAACCTGTCTGTGTTTATTCCAGTGGTTATAACCAGTCTGTGTTTACTCCAGTGACTATAACCAGTCTGTGTTTACTCCAGTGACTATAACCAGTCTGTGTTTACTCCAGTGACTATAACCAGTCTGTGTTTAATTCCAGTCACTATAACCAGTATGTGTTTATTCCAGTGACTATAACCAGTCTGTGTTTACTCCAGTGACTATAACCAGTCTGCGTTTACTCCAGTGACTATAACCAGTATGTGTTTATTCCAGTGACTATAACCAGTCTGTGTTTATTCCAGTGACTATAACCAGTCTGTGTTTACTCCAGTGACTATAACCAGTCTGTGTTTACTCCAGTGACTATAAACAGTATGTGTTTATTCCAGTGACTATAACCAGTCTGTGTTTATTCCAGTGACTATAACCAGTCTGTGTTTAATTCCAGTCACTATAACCAGTATGTGTTTATTCCAGTGACTATAACCAGTCTGTGTTTACTCCAGTGACTATAACCAGTCTGTGTTTACTCCAGTGACTATAACCTGTCTGTGTTTATTCCAGTGGTTATAACCAGTCTGTGTTTAATTACAGTCACTATAACCAGTCTGTGTTTATTCCAGTGGTTATAACCAGTCTGTGTTTAATTCCAGTCACTATAACCAGTATGTGTTTATTCCAGTGACTATAACCAGTCTGTGTTTACTCCAGTGACTATAACCAGTCTGTGTTTACTCCAGTGACTATAACCAGTCTGTGTTTATTCCAGTGACTATAACCAGTCTGTGTTTACTCCAGTGACTATAACCTGTCTGTGTTTATTCCAGTGGTTATAACCAGTCTGTGTTTAATTACAGTCACTATAACCAGTCTGTGTTTATTCCAGTGACTATAACCAGTCTGTGTTTATTCCAGTGGTTATAACCAGTCTGTGTTTAATTCCAGTCACTATAACCAGTATGTGTTTATTCCAGTGACTATAACCAGTCTGTGTTTACTCCAGTGACTATAACCAGTCTGTGTTTACTCCAGTGACTATAAACAGTATGTGTTTATTCCAGTGACTATAACCAGTCTGTGTTTATTCCAGTGACTATAACCAGTCTGTGTTTATTCCAGTGACTATAACCAGTCTGTGTTTACTCCAGTGACTATAACCAGTCTGTGTTTACTCCAGTGACTATAACCAGTCTGTGTTTACTCCAGTGACTATAACCAGTCTGTGTTTAATTCCAGTCACTATAACCAGTATGTGTTTACTCCAGTGACTATAACCAGTCTGTGTTTACTCCAGTGACTATAACCAGTCTGTGTTTATTCCAGTGGTTATAACCAGTCTGTGTTTATTCCAGTGACTATAACCAGTCTGTGTTTATTCCAGTGGTTATAACCAGTCTGTGTTTATTCCAGTGACTATAACCAGTATGTGTTTACTCCAGTGACTATAACCAGTCTGTGTTTATTCCAGTGACTATAACCAGTCTGTGTTTATTCTAGTGACTATAACCAGTCTGTGTTTATTCCAGTGGTTATAACCAGTCTGTGTTTACTCCAGTGACTATAACCAGTCTGTGTTTATTCTAGTGACTATAACCAGTCTGTGTTTATTCCAGTGACTATAACCAGTCTGTGTTTATTCCAGTGACTATAACCAGTCTGTGTTTATTCCAGTGACTATAACCAGTCTGTGTAAACCTGAGGAAGCTTTATATTCCGGTGTAAACATGTGTCTGACTGCTGATTGTTCTGTCTTTCAGGGAGGTGGTGGACACCATGGTGCGGCACTTCAAGATGCAGATCTTTGGAGACCGACAGCCAGGTTACGACGGGAAGAGGAACATGTACACGGCACACCCACTGCCGATCGGGAGGGACAGGGTCGGTATTCCAGGAACACATTCCTACGTCTCTGTTTGGTCGTCTGCTTATTGTGTCGTCATGTAGAAGAGAATAAGAACTCTCTCTTCATTCTTAAAGGCAGTTCTGGTCGCTAATGCAGCTCTACATCACTGATCATGTTTTAAGAAGGAAGCGGTGGCTGATAACTGGATTAGTCTGAAGCAGAGTAGATGTTTATGGCTGCTGAGTGGATGTCCAGGAAGTCCTGTTAGATCTGTATGTCTGCTTTACTGTTTAACCCTCACAAGTCCTACTAGATACCTCACATTTTCTTCCTCCGGTCTCATTTTTACTCACTGTGGGCTCATTTTTCACTGCAATCTAAAGTCCTGCAGCTCTGTGGAAACACAACAACCATGGAGAAGGAGAGAGAACTCAAAAATATGATACAAAAGTCATCCTGAATTACCCAAAATGTGTCTAATGTCACAAAAAATGGTTCAGAATGACTGAAAATGTGTCCAAAAGAACCAACATTTGTCTAGGATGACACAGAAATAATCTAAAATTACTCAAAATGGTCAAAAACAACTTGAAAAATGTCCAAAATTATTTTTAAATTCTTTCAAAATTTGTTCCAAATAAGATAAGATAATCCTTTATTACTCCCCATGTCAGGGGAAATTTTCCATGTTACAGCAGCAGCAATGAACATTTTAAATAATTTTGGTGCCATTTTTGTCATTTTGGGCAGTAATTGAGTAATTTAGGAGATGTTTCTGATCATTTTAAGTGAGTTTTGGGGTTATTTTGGACGTCTTTTGACTCATTTCACACAATTTTTGAGTCATTCTGGAAAAGTTTAGAGGAAAGAAGGTCATTGTGGATAAACTTTAAGGCTCATATCAGCATGTTGGTAGGTGGTTGGTCAGAACTATTAGACGATGAAAGGATCATTTTACACACATTTTGATTGTTTAGTTTAACAGAAACTTGTTCAAAATGGTTCAAAAGTTGTCCTAAATGACAAAAAAGTCGTCCTGAATGACTGAAAATGTGTCTGTCACAAAAATGGTTCAGAATGACTTAAAATTAGTCTAGATAAAACTTGTCCGAAAGGAACCAACATTTGTCCAAAGTGACACAGAAATAGTCTAGAATTACTCAGAAATGGTTAAAAACAACTTGAAAAATGTCCAAAATTATTTTAAAATTTGTTCAAAATTAACATTTTTGATAATTCTCGAGAAGTTTTTGTCATTTTGGGCAAAAATGTAGTAATTTAGGAGATGTTTCTGATCATTTTAGGTGAGTTTTGGGTTTATTTTGGACCTCTTGACTCATTTCGCACAACTTTTGAGTTGTTCTGGACAAGTTGAGGGGAAAAAAGTGCAGCATGTGTGATAGGTGGTTGGTCAGAAGAATTACAGACGAAAGTATCATTTTTACCATCAGAAGATACCAGGATCATCTAATAGACACTTGAAACTAGAATCCATCACATGGTATTGATACTCAAAGTTGGTTATCAAGAAAATAAACAAAATACAGACTTGATGACAAAAACAAGCCTGACAGGGAGAAATGTTAAAGTAAATGATTTTGTGCCGTTTTGTCATATATTCATCTATTTTTGTGGTGATTTTATTTATTTTTTTGGTAGTTTTGAGGCTTTGTGGTCGTTTTGCATCTTTCAGTGGACATTTTGTGCATTTTTATGCTGATTTTGCATTTGTTTATGATGATTTGGGCCTTTTAGAGGTAGTTCTGCTTCTTTTAGTGGAGATTTTGTGTCTTTCTATGGTATAGTCATCTATTTTTGTGGTAATTTTAGCCCTTTCTATGGTGATTTGGTCTCTTTTTCTGGCAATTTTTTCTCTTTTTGTGTTTATTTTTTGTTTCTTTGTGGTAATTTTGGCCCTTTTTTGGCGATTTCGTCTGTTTCTGTGGTTAATTTCTCTTTTTGTGGTGATTTTCCAGCTCTTTCAGTAATTTTAGTTGCAGTTTTTACGAGAACTCAAATGTGTTTTTCATTCTTTAACGTCATTTAAGCCATTTTTTGGTTGGTCACAACTATTATGGACGAAAGGATCTTTTTTACCAACAGAAGAAACCAGGATCATCTAGAGACAGGATTCATTCCATGTGCTCAAACAATTTTCTAATACAGTCATCCTTTTAACATATTTTCTGTTAAAACTATAATCCATTACACGGTGTTGATGCTCAAAGCTGGTTATCGAGAAAATAAACAAAAAACAGATTTAGTGACAAAAACAAGCCTGACGGTGAGAATTGTTGAAGAAAATCAGGAATTTCACAGGAATTGTTCCTAAATGTGGCGTCTTTTTGTCAGTTTTCTCTAGAAATTAGAAAGATTTGGGACCAAAATGCCAGAATAAGTTCAGATTAGAGGAGAAATACGTGTTTTCATGATGGCAAATACTAATATTTACATTCAGGTATGAGTGTTTTTCCTCCATAAACATGCTGCAGAGCGTTTTCTCTCCCTGTTTGTTGTCGTCTTACTTCCACCTGTTGCCTCCTGATGAAATGTTGGGATGCTGACTCATGTTTTAAAAGACGAACTGATCGGCCGGGGGTTCCTCTCTCCTGTCGCTCTGCTCTGGATATTTATTCCACCTGCTCTCTGATCGATGTCCTGACATCCTGCCGTCCCTCCGTCCGTCCTCAGGTGGACCTGGAGGTGACCCTACCTGGCGAGGGGAAGGACCAGACCTTCAAGGTGTCTCTGCAGTGGGTGTCTGTGGTCAGTCTTCAGATGCTGCTGGAGGCCTTGTCGGGTCACCTGAACGAGGTCCCAGAAGACTCTGTTCAGGCTCTGGATGTCATCACACGACACCTTCCCTCCATGAGGTAAAGAAAACACGTCTTCACACCTGTTTTCACACCCGTTTCCTCTCCGATACACCCTGATTTTATCATTTAATCACATTAAACACTGCAGTCGGGTCAATTTTGGCTTTTTTTTCATTGAGTTGTGTAGAATAAAGTGATGTAGATGAAATATCTGAATTTTAAGCTTAGATTTGGTTGATTTTTCATGTCTTCACACCTGTTTCTTCGCCGTTGGTTGCCGTTTTTATCGTTTATTCGTCTAACTTCATTTCCTGCTGTGCTGTTGAATCTAGTTCCACTAAATTGTTTATTTTTGGTGAATATTTGCATGAGACCCATGAATAAAATGATTTTGATGAAATATCTGAACCTTAAGCTCAGATTTGGTTAATTTTTTACATCTTTATGCCTGTTTCTTCACCATTAGTCGCTGCTTTTATCATTTATTTGTCATTAATTCGGATTAAACACTACAGTCGATTCAATTTTGGCATTTTTTCAGATTTCTTGACTTTGAGGCATAATATCACACTAAACTTGTGTATTAATTCATGTTAAACAATAATTGTGCATCTTTTTCTGTGCTCGGTCTTTTAGAGCTGCACCAGAAGATTCATTTATAGCAGAAGTTCCACTAAACAGGCAGAAATGCAGAATTTATAGATTTATTCTTTCAAAAGTTTACAGCAAACTTTCAAATTGATGTAAAGTCTGATTGTTTACGTAGTTTAATGTTTTGTTTAGTGTTTATTATGTTGCTTTTACTCATGGAAGGTTTAACTTGTGACATTATTAATTATGAGATGTGCTTATTATCTAATCTCATTTTGTGTTAATTTATGCTAACACAGGTAGCTTGTTTTTAATACATGAATGGTTAAGGAAGTGAGTTTTTATTAAATGTAAGATGCTTTTTAGTTCATTTTGACATTTTAGCAAATATAAACTCAAAATGTGTGTCTTTAAGTGGCCCTGCGTGCTATATGTTCATGTTTTTTATGATTTTGTGCTTTTATTAATTCAGTCTTAGCCTCAGAATAACGTCTGTATTTGTGTTTTTTTATATTTATCTGTTAAATCCAGTTATTTTACAGATTAAACTGACTAATATGAATCCTAAACTGCCTGTTTACATTAAAAATTAGTCTGTCTCATAAATCAGGTTTTTATCGAGTTAACGCTGGTTTATCGTCCTCACAGGTACACTCCGGTGGGGCGTTCGTTTTTCTCACCTCCGGAGGGTTACTACCATCCTCTGGGCGGAGGCCGGGAGGTGTGGTTCGGGTTCCATCAGTCCGTCCGTCCGGCCATGTGGAACATGATGCTCAACATCGACGGTAGGAAACCCGATTAAAAGCTGCAACACGGCCATTATTTAAAGAGAAATATTATAAAATCAGTGTGGTTAAAGTAGAAGAATTCAGGGTTAAAATAAAATGAAACTTTCTCAGCTGGTGTTCCAAGATTAAGAATAATATTCAGGTTTAAACGTCAGGTATTAATTAATACGACTAATTAGAAACTGTTCTATGTCCTGCTGAGAAAAATCATAAACTGGCTTCAGGTTTTTGTCTCATAAATCGTAATGATAATATTTTAAATTTAAAATTTTTTTTATTACATATTCTACTAATTATTAATAAAAAAAATTAATGGTTTTTATTGTAGTGGAGTTAAATTAACAATATTTTAATAAAGTGAAGTTGCATAAAATGAAAACACCCCCTTTAAATTAGAAGAAAAACATTATTTTTGAATATTTTTGCATTAATTTGCGGGTTTTACTAATTAGAACTGCTTTATACACGGCTGTATGAAGTAATAACCTTAAATAACCTTAATTTAAACTTAAATATTACTTGGCAAATGGAGTCTCTTCCCTTTAAAATAATAAAAGTTAAAAATAATAAGTTTTCTGTATATATTTCTTGTAAATTCAGAAGAAATTTTCCTGCATTTTGGAACTTTTCCTTTTCTCCCAAAGACGTTTTAGAGAAAAACTGCAGAATTGATGATTAAAAATTGCATTTATATTTGTTTTTTGGACAGTTTTTTTAATTAGGTTTGAATTTTTTCAGAAATAGCAGGAAAATGCAGACACGGTGAAGGTAGTCGGGTAGAAAACTGGACTTCCTGAAGTTTTATCTGGATGATAGTGAAATAAAAGCGTCTCCAGAGTTTATTTGTGCTCCGGGAGAACAGGTTTCTATATTTAGGCTGGTTGTGTTTGGCTGCTGCTTCCATCTCCTCATATTTCTGCTCCTGTTGTCTGAAATATCGCTTCTATCTGCTGATGTGAGTCTTGGCCGGACAGATGTGAACATGTGAGACCGACTTCATGATTCATTGATGGAACAACGTCTCAGACCAGCGCTTCTATCTAAAACACAGATAATACTGCAATAAAATACTGCTTTAGTACACAATCAAGGCATCAAAATGCTGTTAAAGTGGCCCACGTTTCAGATTATATTATATTAATGTCGACTTCTAACTGCTTTAAAGCAATTAATAATCATACATGGTCATTTCATAGCTTGGATATGTGTGTTTTAGTAATAATCTAAATCTGCAAAGGAAATAAAGCTGCCCAATAAACACAGTAGAGTTAAATAAACATTATTTATGATTAATTTTATATGTATTTTTTCTTTAATATGTGTTTTGTAATAATTTTCTGAATCTACAAAGGAAATAAAACTGCCAAATTAATATAATAAAGTTAAATTAACAATACTTTCCTCTGAATTACAGTCAGGTTGAAGTTTAAAGGAGCATAAAATGAAAAAAACTCAAGTAAAGTAGCAGTACTTGACCCCATATTTTAATTTAATTTTAATAATATGAATCTGCAGAGTAACTATAGCTACCCAACAAACATGGTAGAGTTAAATACATCATTTGTGATATATTTTATATGAATTTTTATGTATTTTATATTAATAATCTGAATCTGCAAAGCAAATAAAGCTGCTAAATGAAAATAATAAAGTTAAATTTAAATTATTTTCCTCTGAAATACAATCAGGTTGAAGTTTACAGGAGCATAAAATTATAAAACCCAGATAAAAACGCTTGACCCCATGTTTAAATATTATTAACTATTCTACTAATTATTAATAACAATTATATTAAATAACCTTAAACTAAAATATCCCTTTGCAAATGGAGTCTCCATTTCTCCACTTCTCTTAGAAACAAAAAGTTTTCTGTCTGAAACCTTGGAACTTCAGATGAAGTTTTCCTACATTTTGAAACTTTTAAGTAAATCGAGCTGAACAATAGTGAAGTTAAATGTCCAATATTTGAAGCATAAAGTGGCCTAAAATGATAAAATACCGAATGATCGCACTCGAGTAAAGTCTGTGAAGATGTCCACGTTTACGTTCTACTACTGCATATTCCTGGTAGATTATTTTTAAAAATAAGTATATTTTCTGTCAGAAAACTTGTAAATTCAGTGGAAATGTTTCTGGGTTTGTCTTGCATTATGATGTTTTTCACAGTTTTTCTGAAGAATTTCAGCCACATGCAGATGAAAACTATCAAAATTGAGAATAAAAGGCCAGTTTTGGTTGTTGGGTTTTCATTTAATCAGAGGAAAACTACCAGAACTGATGATAGAAATGGAAATTAAGGTTTTATTGACATTCTTTTTAAGTAGATGATATTTTTCTTGATGAACTCATCAGAAATGACAGGAAAATGCATATATTTCTGTCTAATACACTATGTATCGTCACCCTCATTTAACAAAATTAAGATTTACTACAAAATAACAGCAAAACTAGTCAAGTATAAACATGGATTTTTAGGCTCAGAAGAGTGGGTTTCTAAATTTAGATTTCTTGTTTGTTTCTGCTCACAGTTGGTTTAAAAAATGTCTAAACAATCTTCTTATTAATAAATATTTAGAATAAATCACTGAAACAAGCCGCCTTAATATATTTTATACAGCTAATACAGTCCCTTACTTTAAAATAAATCTATTTTCTGTTTGAAAACTGAAAATTTCAGCAGAAATGTTAAAATTCAGGTTGTTTTTTCTTGCATTATGACATTTTTGTTTTTGGCAGTTTTCCTGATGAATTTAGAGGAAAACTATTAAAATTGACAAAAGGCCAGTTTTGGAGAAGACTAGTTGACATTTTTGTTTACTAAATGTTTAGAAATAACAGGAAAATGAACATATTTCTGCCTGATATTGTTCAGACTGATGTTGTGTGTTGTAAGGTCTGTTCTGAGTAGTAAATGGTTTTTATTTTACATATAAAAGCTGCTATAATCTGAGGTTCTTACTGCCATGGTTGTTGTTTTTCCTGAATATTTTCTCTGCTGAATGAAACCCGACTAACGCCGGTGTCTGACCTCCACAGTGTCGGCCACGGCTTTCTACCGCGCTCAGCCCGTCATCGAGTTCATGTGTGAAGTTCTGGACATCCAGAACATCAACGAGCAGACCAAACCTCTGACCGACTCGCAGCGCGTCAAATTCACCAAGGAGATCAGAGGTGAGCAGATTAATAGACTAACACCACCTCAATGCCGAGGTTCCAGGTAGGTGTGGACCTGCAGGGATCCAAATGTTTGTTCTGCAGCCGTACACAGAAGATAATGAAGCTACAGCCACTGTGGATGTTTAACAGAGCTCCATACGCTCCACAGACTGTTAAAGCTGCTCCAGAAACACCTGATTTTAACCTGCAGGGAGCAACCATTGAGTTTCTGGAGATTCTACTCAAGAAAATTTGTCCATTTCTGTCTGTTTAGGTTTATTTCTACTGCTATAAATTGATATTCTGGTACAGTTACGCAATGTCAAGCATGAAAAAACAGTAAAATTATAGTTTTAACATAAATAATTCTACAAGTTTTGCAAAGAAACTTGAATTCTGTACTTGTTTTTAACCTGCAGAGAAGAATGATTGTGTTTCTGAAGATAATTTGTCCATTTTTGCATTTTTATACCTCATTTCTGTTGGTTTATTTTTATTTCTGTTATAAATTCATATTCTGGTACAGTTATGCAATGCCAAGCATGAAAAAGCTGTAAAATGATACTTTTAACGCATATAATTCTGCCAGTTTTGCAGAGAAACTTGAACCTAACCGTGCCGGTGAGATTCAAACCTGTGTTAATTCCGGATCTCCTGAACCAGAGTCGTGTTTGCATCTCAAATATTTGACTTAATGCAAAACCGCAGCTGTTGTTTATTCTCACCTCTGTTATTGTTACGAGCACATAGAGCCTCTCTGCAGCAGGAGATCCTTGATCTCATGACGTTTCTCCACTTTCAGTTTGTTTAAACCGAGTTTAAAGGAAACTGCAGCTGGCTGACATGTCGTCATTTATCTTAAAACGGCAGTAAAACAATTCACCCTCCTACAGATAAAAACATCAACATAGCAGCTGGTGGAGAAGCTTCCTGCTCTTTTTATTTTGTAATGCTCTTGTGTTTCTGAACAGGCCTGAAAGTTGAGGTCACACACTGCGGTCAGATGAAGAGGAAGTATCGTGTTTGCAACGTGACGCGTCGCCCTGCCAGCCACCAAACGTAAGATCCTGCACCGTTTACCCTCATTTATACGCTGTTTATTCAGCTTAATGTACCAAAAACATAACAAAACTATGTAAATACACAATTAATGCAACTAAAGTGGCAGCTTGGCTGATTATCAGAGCTGATGATTATAATTTATCTGATTGTCTGCATAGGACTTAAAGCTAATTAAATGTTTTATTTACCTCTCTGTCTGCAGTAATAATGTCCCGCCCACTGCTCTGTCTGATTATTTTATTTATGTATTTTGTCATAATAATCTGAATCTGCCAAGGAAATAAAGCTGCCAAATAAGAATAGAGACGTTAAATTAACAATAATCCCTCTGAATACAGGCAGGTTGAAATAAAAAGGAGCATAAAATGAAAAAAACCCAAGCACATATATCAGCACCTGACCCAATATTAGATTAGATTAGATGCCTCATGAAAATAGTGAAGTAAAATTATCATTATTTTTGAGCGATTTATTTATGAGGTTATATTTATTTGAAATACAGTCAGGTTGGAGCATAAAATGAAAAAACCCAAGTAAAGCAGATGTCCTTCATGATTGGGCTTAAAGTGTTTGACATCATTTCAGATTATGTTGTTTCATTATTGTGTTGTTTTTGCATCAATATTTCACCAACAGTACCGACTTCAAACACTGCTGGGTAGCTTAATGTGCCATAATACATAAAAGTATAATAGTCTGCATGTATTTTATATTAATCATCTGAATCTACAAAGGAAATAAAGCTGCTAAATGTAACAGTGGCGTTAAATTACCAATATTTTTAATGATAATCCATCTTTCGAACTGTTAAATATTTGTAGTAAAAATGTAAATCCACTTAAAACTAATGTTTTACTTATCTCTCTGTCAGTAGTAGTAATGTCCCGCCCACTGCTCTGTCTGATTGGTTACACATCATGAGTGACAGCCAGTCACCAGTGAAAACATAAATAAGCTAAAGTTGAGGAAGCAGATGTTGTTGAAGTTGTAATAAACACCACAATCTTCCACAAACACGCTCAGTTTCTCCTGACAAGGTCAGAAAAGGTGAGCGCCACCAGAACTTATTCTGCTAAGCTAATGCTATTGCTAAGAGGTTAGCTGTTAGCCTGCAGGAGTAGCGTAGCTTCGTAGCATCTTAATAACGTCAAATTAACTTCAACTTGATCTGCAAAACCTGAACTAGAAGCACAAACAGTAATAAATAAGAACAGTAAATGTATTAGTACTTATGAGTTTTTATTTTGCGTTTCTGTTTTTCTAACGCAGACTGTTGTTTCTCCACAGCTTCCCCTTGCAGCTGGAGAACGGCCAGGCCATGGAGTGCACAGTAGCTCAGTATTTCAAGCAGAAGTACAACCTCCAGCTCAAATATCCACATTTACCCTGTCTGCAAGTGGGGCAGGAGCAGAAGCACACCTACCTTCCCCTGGAGGTGAGGAAGACGCCTTTTTAAAGCAGAAAAGATGTTTTTAATGCCTCTAATGTGTCACTTGTCCAGATTAATTAACAAAGCTCTGCTGTGCAGGTGTGTAACATCGTAGCCGGTCAGCGCTGCATCAAGAAGCTCACAGACAACCAGACGTCCACCATGATTAAAGCCACGGCTCGCTCAGCCCCCGACAGGCAGGAGGAGATCAGCCGACTGGTGGGTCCCCAAGAAACACCTACAGACAGTCTGATGTTTTATTAGGCCATAAAACGACAGAAACGAGACACGAAATGACAGAAACGAGACACGAAGTGACAGAAACGAGACACGAAGTGACAGAAACGAGACACGAAGTGACAAACGAGACACGAACCGACAGAAACGAGACACAAAAGGACAGAAACGAGACACGAAGTGACAGAAACGAGACACGAAGTGACAGAAACGAGACACGAAGTGACAGAAACGAGACACGAACCGACAGAAACGAGACACAAAACGACAGAAACGAGACACAAAACGACAGAAACGAGAAACAAGACACAAAACGACAGAAACGAGACACGAAACGACAGAAACGAGAAACAAGACACGAAATGACAGAAACGAGACGCAAAACGACAGAAACAAGACACGAAATGACAGAAACGAGACACGAAACGACAGAAACGAGACACAAAACGACAGAAACAAGACACGAAATGACAGAAACGAGACACAAAACGACAGAAACGAGACACAAAACGACAGAAACAAGACACGAAATGACAGAAACGAGACTCGAAACGAGAGTAACGAGACACAGAATGATCAAAGTTCCCATTCTCTCTCCTCTGGGACCTTTAAAACATGAGGAGATGCTGCACGTTAACAGTGTTGTTGTTTACTTTCACTTCACTAAACCAGAAATTCACTATGAATGATAGAAAGCTGCTAAATACGACAATATAATGCTTCAATATTGTACTATTTCCATTGCTAGTGTTTAGTAGCGGTTGTAATTCCAGCCTCTGTGTTTTAGCTCCACTCTCCTCTGTGTCGACCCCCAGGTGAAAAGCAACAGCATGGTCGGGGGCCCGGACCCCTACCTGAAGGAGTTTGGCATCGTGGTGCACAACGACATGACGGAGGTGACCGGCCGAGTGCTGCCAGCGCCCATGCTGCAGTATGGGGGCCGGGTGAGTACCGACACAGGGAGGGACTGTGGCAGGGTGAGTACTGGGACGGGGCTTCTCTCTGGGGCCGCCGGGGCCACGGGGCGGGGGGCATTAGGGCTGGATGGAGGGCTGTGGGGCGGCATTCCAGGTCACAGCGGATTGGAATTATTTATCAGATATAGACGTTAAGAGGTGAATAAATTCAACCTTAATGCATGAAAACCTGGAACCTGCCTCACGTTTAGTCCTGCGGTGCATCTCAGCAGTCTGTTATCTGATATTAACTCTGATTTAAAGTGTGTAAATGTCCTTCTGTTGGGAGAGTTTCTCTTTTTGCATCCAGTTCTGGTAGTTTAACCCTCGTGTTGTCCTGCAGATTAAAGTTTGAAAATGTGGAAAAAAAAATATCTTCACAGTGAAACTTCTGATGTCCACATTTTTAACATTTTTGGGAAATCTTTGAACTTTTTGGTGGAAAAAAGAAATGTTAAAAATATTCCTTTCAGAACATTCACAAAAAAATCAGCCAAAGTCCAGCGAATTTCGATGGATTTTGGTTGATTTTTATGTGAATGTTCTTAAGAAAATACTAGAAGTTTTACTGATATATATGGAATCACTTTAGACATTTTTAGGATTTTTTTGGAAGATTTTTACAAATTTTTTGAAAATATTTACAAGAATTTTCTTGCCAAATTTGGGAGATTTTTTAAAGTAAAACTTTTAAGGGAAACTTTGAAGGAATTATTGGAATTTTCTTCCCGAAGGTTTTGCAAATTTTCAGAAATTTGGGGAAATTTTTTTGCTGAATTTTTAGATTTTTTTCAAACAAGGAATCAATTGTTTTGGTGCCTGTAAATGAGGACAACAGGAGGGTTAAGAAATGAGACGAGAATAAAGTTGACCGCTGAGATCCACCCGCTGAATTTCAAATCAGCCGTCTAGGAATCTACACCACCGTTCAAAAGTTTGGGGTCACCCAGGCAATTCCATAATAGCATGTATGTTTTATGCTATAAAATATTTGTGCAGATTGGAGACAGTTGAGCAGAAATTTTTCTAAAAGTTTGACCCACTGATCTCGCTAATACGAGAAAGAACATATGCATGAGAAAAAAACAGTGGGATGTTTTTGTTTCATTGTATTTGGTTTGGAAAGTATTTGATCTATCAAGCTGAAATTTCTCTTATCTTTATAAATGTCTCTATTTTATGCCATAAAAATTCAAGCAAATCGGAGACGGTTGAGCAGAGTTTTTTCTTAAAATTTGACCCACTAATCTGGGTTCATAGTACAAAATAAAGTTGCTCAAAGTGAGTCAACAAACAAAATCATATCTCTGAAAGTGTTTAATATATGAAGCTAAAGTTTCCCAAACATCTTTATATATATTCAACTTAATGCTCTAAAACTTTAATGAAAATCAGAGGCAGCTGAGCAGATTTTTTTCTCTAAACATTTGAACTGATCTCTTTATCGTTCACTCCTCTGTAGATCTGGAATCTCTGGTGCTTTTAGTTTGTTAAATGATCAAAAATCAGTTAAAGTTCTGCCTGTTTGGGGCGTTGGAGGCTGATTTGGGGTTCAAGGATTGTGTGAATGGGGGAATAAATGGACTTGCTGGAGGCCGATGAGACTGAGAATAAAGTCAGAATGAAAACACTTTGACTTTATCTCCCACCTGAAAATAAAAAGGTTGATGTATAAACTAGCAGGGATCCTCTTCAGAGAGGTTCTGTTGGGATAAGATGATCCCTGTGGGGGTGTCAACATTTTCATGGGGATATTTTCTTTAAAGAAAAGCTCCAGTTTTCAGGTTTAACCCCTGATCTGTACGTTGGTTCACAAACCTGAGATCTTATCGCTGTAGATCAGACCTGGACAACAGCCTGCTGGGAAATGAGTCTAATCGGCATCCAATGAAACGGCTTAAATGCAGACTGGAAGCTTTTCCCTTTTCTGTGATCTGAAGGAGCTCCACCTTCATCTGCATGCTGCTGTTTCTGACATACAGTCCATCTGAGTGTTAATTAATACTGATGCTGTGTTCACATAGGAGATGGGAAAAGCTGCAGGCTGTTTCTGTCATGATGAATTTTACATGTACACTGCCGTTCAAAAGTTTGGGGTCAACCAGGCATAGTTAAAGTTGTTCAAAATGAGTTAAAGTTGCTCTAAATGAGTTAAAGTTGTTCTAAATGAGTTAAAGTTGCTCTAAATGAGTTAAAGTTGTTCTAAATGAGTTAAAGTTGCTCTAAATGAGTTAAAGTTGCTGTACATTAGCTTAAATGCTTTTAAAAACTGCTTTTTCAGAAATCAGGACATTTCTGAGTGACCCAAACTGTTGAGCGGTGGTGAATAAACCAACAGAAACCTGTTTTATATATCTGCTGAAATCCTGATTGAATGAACTGTTTGGAGAACGTCTTGTGAGGAGCAGAGGAAGCTCTGAACGTTTCCTGGCTCCACACTGAGGTTCTGGTTCTGGAGGATAAAGCTCTTAATGGAAAGATCTCGTTAACTTAATTGAAAGTCGTTGGAATAGTTTTCACAACCTGGAGTGGAGCTGAAACATCCACCTAATAACGTCTGTTAGAGCAGAAACACGGATGGTGTTTAATAGAACCGGAGCCTCATGAAGCTGAACTAATGTTGGATTTGATGTTCTGCCTCTATAAAACATGAACTAAGAGTCTGATTTTAATGTGTTAAACCAGATGTGGTGTTTTAATGTGTTTGGATGCCAGAGTAACAGACCAGATTAACCCTCCAGGCCAGTTTATACCTGTTAACACATGAGGATTAAGCATCTTAAACTCTGAATTAACATCTTAACCCTCCTGTTACCTTCTCTTATGGGCACCCAAAAAAATATTGTTTCCTTGTCTGAAAAAAATCCAAAAATTCTGCAAAAAATCCCCCAAATTTCTGAAAATTTGCAAAACCTTCAGGTAGAAAATTGCAATAATTCCTTAAAAGTTTGATTTTTAAAATAAATAAATAAATAAAAATCCCCCAAATTTGGCAAGAAAATTCTTCCAATATTTTTCAAAAAATGAGTAAAAATCTTCACTGTGAAAATGCATTTTTTCCCACATTTTCAAACTTTAAAATGGGTCAGTTTTGACCCGCAGGACGACACGAGGGTTAAATACAATTAAAACAGTTCAAATCAAAGGAAAACTGAATCTCACACTAAGATAAAATTATGCTGTCAGCAAAAAATGATCAAAGATCAACACTGGCTGCTGTTAATTTCTATTCTTACTGTTTAACTGATTTCAGTGTAATATCTATTTATATTACCTTTGTGTTAAATTAACATTGGCTTGATTTGGGCTCCATAAACAAACCATCAGCATAATATCTCATAGTATATTTTGCCTTAAATCCATCCATTTAATGGGTCCATGCAGAGTTTTACCTTCAAACTATGAACATTTCCAGAGTTACACTTCCTGTTTGGGCAACATTTCAAGGTTTTTTTGAATTTTGGAAAGGTTTGGGACACTTTCTGCAGTGTTTCTGTTGGATCTGAGCTAATTTAGAACAGCTTTAGAACACGTTTTAAAGTCAATATAAAACAAAAAGACACACAATCTCCACAAAAATGAGAAATCTGAGCCAAAAGGACCAAAACTACCACAGAGACAGCTGACTTAGGGTGAAGGTTCACCTGTACAGGTAACAGTCTATCACAGGTTCACCTGTACAGGTAACAGTCTATCACAGGTTCACCTGGACAGGTAACAGTCTATCACAGGTTCACCTGGACAGGTACCAGTCTATCACAGGTCCACCTGGACAGGTAACAGTCTATCACAGGTTCACCTGTACAGGTACCAGTCTATCACAGGTCCACCTGGACAGGTAACAGTCTATCACAGGTTCACCTGTACAGGTAACAGTCTATCACAGGTTCACCTGGACAGGTACCAGTCTATCACAGGTTCACCTGCACAGGTAACCGTCTATCACAGGTTCACTTGGACAGGTAACAGTCTATCACAGGTTCACCTGGACAGGTAACAGTCTATCACAGGTTCACCTGTACAGGTAACGGTCTATCACAGGTTCACCTGGACAGGTAACAGTCTATCACAGGTCCACCTGGACAGGTAACCGTCTATCACATGTTCACCTGGACAGGTAACAGTCTATCACAGGTTCACCTGGACAGGTAACAGTCTATCACAGGTCCACCTGGACAGGTAACCGTCTATCACAGGTCCATCTGGACAGGTACCAGTCTATCACAGGTTCACCTGGACAGGTACCGGTCTATCACAGGTTCACCTGGACAGGTAACGGTCTATCACAGGTTCACCTGGACAGGTACGTCTTCAGTCCTGGACAGGTAACCGTCTATCACAGGTTCACCTGGACAGGTACCAGTCTATCACAGGTTCACCTGGACAGGTACCAGTCTATCACAGGTCCACCTGGACAGGTAACAGTCTATCACAGGTTCACCTGTACAGGTAACAGTCTATCACAGGTTCACCTGGACAGGTACCAGTCTATCACAGGTTCACCTGGACAGGTACCAGTCTATCACAAGTTCACCGGGGGGTTAATAATCTGGCCTGTTGCACCGGTAAACTGAAGCAGAATGGAAATGTGTGCTGCTGCTGTGGTATCTTGTGTACTGGCTGGTCCTACCGGGGGGTTGACTAAGAGCGTAGGGACTCTCTCCACAGAATAAAACCGTGGCCACGCCCAACCAGGGCGTCTGGGACATGAGGGGGAAGCAGTTCTACGCCGGCATCGAGATCAAGGTCTGGGCTGTGGCCTGCTTCGCCCCCCAGAAACAGTGTCGGGAGGATCTGCTCAAGTAAGTCTGGAGGCTTCTGAGCTCATTTTTCTCTACAGTCTGAAGCCTGAAACCTCTATGGAGACAGAAGAAGGAGAGAGCACCCAGAAATGTCTTGGAAAGTAGAAATCCGACAGATTTTTCAGTTTATACGGTGTCTGTTGCCTCTAGTTTTAAATATATGGACACTGTGTTCTCCCTGTGTGATTGAAGACTGAAAACAGTTTAATTTTGGCCACTTTTAATTGAGATTTAGTTTAAATATCTAGATTATTTGATATTTTTAACCAAAACTCAGAACTGATTAGTTCCAGGATAATTGGAATTCTGAAAATCCTGCTATTCTTCATGTTTTTCTGGTTTCTTGCAGTGAATAATAAGGAACTGATTGTATTTGTTTTTGGGTTTTTTTGCTGTTTTCAGCTGTAAAACAGGAAAAGTTCAGTCTGATGAATTCTGTGTGGAGTCTGTTTGCAGCTTGAAGTAAAAATGCTATTTGCTAGCCTAGGAATTATAGTTACTAGGCTAGGAATGCCATTTATAAGCATGGGTTAGCAAGCGGTTAGCCTGAGGATTCCAGTGACTAACTTTGGAATGCTAGCTGATAGCCTAGCGATGCTAGTTGTCAGACTAAGGAGATCATTTGCTAGCCTCGGAATTGTACGTGCTAGCCTAGGAATTCCAGTTGGCAGCCCAGGAAAGGGTACTTGTTACCTTTGGAATGCTAGTGGCTAGCCTGGTAATGCTAGGAGTTACCGCTGGAATGGTACTTGTTATCCTAGGAACACAGTTGGTTAGCTTGGAATACTAGGGATTAGCCTGGGAATGGTAGCAACTAGCTTAATAATGACAAATATTAGCATAGGAATGCTAGTTGTTGCTCCAGGAATGGTACTAACCTTTTAAACTTTACATTTACTCTGATATCTGTGTGATTTCGGTGTAAATGTTGGCTCAGATTGTAGTTTTAATGCGTAACGACTGGAAACTTCCTGAGAGGTTTTAACAGCGTCGTCCTGTGGATCGTGGAGATGTTAAATCCCAGTAAGAAGCAGCTTTTTAACCCTCGTGTCGTCCTGTGGGTCAAATTGACCCGTTTTAAACTTTGAAAATGTGGAAAAAAAATATATTTTCACAGTGAAACTTCTGATGTCCACATTTTCAGCATTTTTGGGAAATCTTTGAACATTTTTTGGTGGAAAAAAAGAAATGTTAAGAATGTTTCTTAAGAACATTCACATAATAATTCCCATGATTTTTATGTGAATGTTCTTAAGGAAAATATTAGAAGGTTTACTGATATATATGGAATCACTTTAGATATTAAGATTTTTTGGAAGATTTTTACTCATTTTTTGAAAATATTTACAAGAATTTTCCTGCTAAATTTGGGGGATTTTTTAAAAATACAACTTTTAAGGAAAACTTTTAAGGAATTATTGGAATTTTCTTCCTGAAGATTTTGCAAATTTTTGGAAATTTGGGGAATTTTTTTGCTGAACTTTTGGACTTTTTTCAGACAAGGAAACAATATTTTTTGGTGTTCGTAAATGAGGACAATAGGAGGGTTAATGCTTCTTTTGTGTATTTTTCTGATGTCTGGTGTAACATAAAGCTTCCTAAAAACATGTTCAGACCCTGCAGATTGAGCTCATGTCATCATAAACAGCAAACAGGATTATTTTACTGGTATTAAAGGAGTAGCGTCCAGTAGGAAGTGAGTTTTAATGGACTACTGACATCTACTTATCCGGATATAAACTCAGCAGGCTGCGGTTTTATTTCCTTCTGAGTGTCTGATGAGGGAAACATCTCGTTCTGCTGCTAACAGCCTCATAAAAGTCTGGATTTGTGGTGATGTTCCTCCAACAGGAGCTTCACAGATCAGCTGAGGAAGATCTCCAAGGACGCCGGGATGCCGATCCAGGGCCAGCCGTGTTTCTGTAAATACGCCCAGGGAGCCGACAGCGTGGAGCCCATGTTCAAGCACCTGAAGATGTCCTACGTGGGTCTGCAGCTGATCGTCGTCATCCTGCCTGGAAAAACCCCCGTTTACGGTGAGAAGCTCAGACTCTGGAGCAGCTTCAGAGCAGAAACGAAGGTTAGATGTTGAGCTAAACTGGTCTCCTCCACAGCTGAGGTGAAGCGGGTCGGAGATACCCTCCTCGGCATGGCCACCCAGTGCGTCCAGGTGAAGAACGTGGTGAAGACGTCGCCTCAGACGCTCTCCAACCTCTGCCTGAAGATCAACGCCAAGCTGGGAGGCATCAACAACGTCCTGGTTCCTCACCAGAGGTCAGTGGAGGCAACATATCCAACAGAACGCTTCAAAAACGTCCATTTCCTGTCAGCAGACTCTGGTTAGACGGCAAACAATGAAGTTTATAATTAGACAAACAATAAGTCTGTCAAGCTACTAATAGTTAACATGATAACTTTATTTATAGAGCAAGTTTTCTAAACAGAATTTATTAAGTCAGTGGAAAAAGGAAAAGATTTTCAAAATAAATCCACACCTGATAAAATAATAAAAGGGGAAAAGAATAATATTAATAGTAAATACATAAAATAAATAAGATAATAAGGGGTAAATAAGGAATAAATTCTTTTTAAATTAAAATTATGAATAAAAAGTAATTCAATTTGAAAATCAGCCAAACAATAAAAATAAAAGATTAAAAAAAAAATATCACAAATTATGTTCATGTTGCATTCCTCATAAGGGAAAAGAACAATAATATTAATAGTAATTGTAAATGTATAAAATAAATGAGTAAATAAAGGTTAAAAAAAATTGCAAAAATTAAATGAATAAAATAAAAAAATGAATTTAAAATTAATGATAAAAAATACAATTTACAAATCAGTCATGCAATAAAAAGCACAAATATTATACATAAATATGGAACAAATAAAGGATAAATATCACAAATTTTGCTTGTTACAGTCTTCATAAGGAAAAAGAACAATATTAATAGTAAATACATAAAATAAAAATGCTAATAAGGGAAAATAAAGAATAAAAAACTAAAATTAAATGAATAAAATTAAATAAAAAATTTGTAATTAATAATAAAAAATTTGGCAATTTGAAAATCTGTCAAAAATAAAAAAAGACAGACGGGTCCAAATGTCACCAGAAACTGCAGATTAAAGAACAGGATCTGACAAATGATGCATTCAAGGACCATCGGAAAGTTAAAAAACAGACAATTCTCTTGTTTCAAACAGTTTATTTCACCTTTATTTTCAAATACTTGTAGAGGATCAACACTGTCAAAAAGAAAAAACAAATGTGCTAGATGAGGAATTTCTCCCCATATGATTGAATCACTGAAATTTATTTAATTTGTATTTCAGGTTTTCATTAAATATCCAGATTTTTATTTTTGTGTTTTTTGAGTGTGGTTGTTGGAATAAAACTAACTCAGATATGAGTTCAAAACACTTCAAATTGATTCAGATCTGAAAAAAATGTCAAAAAGAAGCAAAGAAAGACAGGAAAAAAGGTGAATTATTTCATGTTTCTTGCCTTTTTTCTTCATTTACTGAGCTTGAGATTCGGATGTGTCATCAGTTGTTTGATCCCTAAAAAAAACCCCAAAAACTCACCGGTCTGTGACGAGTTCAAGGACCATAGGACAGTTGAAAATCCAGCAAACATTGATGAAGTTTTGACAGACGATATGAAAACCAACTTGTGGTAGAAATCTCAATAAGGATTCTGCCGCTTCTCCACTGGGATGCAGATGAGGCTGGAATTGTCTCTTGTCTTTGAACGCATCGTTTCCTATAAACTCGCCGTTTATTCTGAGTGGTTTTGAAATCCTGAAGAGTTCCGCTTTAATATCTTCCGGTTCGTTTTAAAGCAGGATTCAGCTCCTCGTTGTTCTGATTGTCTGTTATTTCTGTTTTTAGGCCGTCGGTGTTCCAGCAGCCTGTCATCTTCCTCGGTGCTGACGTCACACATCCTCCGGCGGGCGATGGGAAGAAGCCATCGATCGCGGCGGTGGTCGGTAGCATGGACGGACATCCCAGCAGATACTGTGCAACCGTCAGAGTCCAGACGTCTCGGCAGGACATGTCGCAGGTAGAGACGTCTAAAAATACAATCTGTTCCTCAGAATCAGCTGGTTCCTAGGTTTATTTATGAGTCCATGCAGAGTTTTACCTTCAAAATATGAACATTTCCAGAGTTACACTTCCTGTTTGGGTAACATTTAACCCTCCTGTTGTCCTCATTTACGGGCACCAAAAAATACTGTTTCCTTGTCTGAAAAAAATCCAAAAATTCAGCAAAAAAAAATCCCCAAATTTATAAAAATTTGCAAAAATCTTCAGGAAGAGAATTCCAATAATTCCTTAAGAGTTTCACTTAAAAAAAAATTTGACCCGCAGGACGACACGAGGGTTAAAGTTATTTTTCATTTTGGAAAGGCTTGGGACTCTTTCTGCAGCATTTCTGTTGGATCTGAGCTAATTTAAAACGTTTTTAGAACAAGTTTTGAAGTCAAGCTTTTAGTCATTCTGGATGAAAAGAGTCTTTAAGGAATATTTCTGCTCATTTTGGGTAAATTCTGAGTAATTTTGGTCACTTTTTGAGTGATTTTGACAAACACTGGAGTTGTAAATTCTTTTTAATGATGAAAACTTTGAATGTATTGAGGATAAGTTTTACGTAACTTAAACAATTTGTGTTAATTTTAGGCAAACAGTGTTTTTGTGGTCATTTAAAATCTCCATCCATCCATTATCTATACACCGCTTAATCCTCATTAGGGTCATGGGGGGCTGGAGTCTATCCCAGCTGATTCAGGGCGAAGGCAGGGGACACCTGGACAGGTAACGGTCTATCATAGGTTCACCTGGACAGGTAACAGTCTGTCTCAGGGCTACATATACACTACCAGACAAAACTTTGGACACTTAGACTTAACTTGGACTGAATTTCCCAATAATTCAGTCAGTTTTAGACTCAAATTTACAGACATGTGGGTTTAAAGCAGATTTTACTGAGTTTAACTTGATTCCTCTGTTGTTAAACTCTTAATCTGATGTGTTTTGTGTCTCCAGGAGCAGCTCTTCAGTCAGGAGGTCATCCAGGATCTGACCAACATGGTCCGAGAGCTGCTCATCCAGTTCTACAAGTCGACTCGCTTCAAGCCAACACGAATCATCTACTATCGAGGCGGCGTCTCTGAGGGACAGATGAAGCAGGTGAGAGGCTGGAAGTCATTTTAAAACTTATTTCTGTTGTAAACGACCACAAAGAGAGGCAAAACGACCACAAAGAGATACAAAACAACTGCAAAGAGACACAAAACAACTGCAAAGAGACACAAAACAACCGCAAAGAGACACAGACGCAAAACGACCGCAAAGAGACACAAAACGACCGCAAAGAGACACAAAACGACCGCAAAGAGACACAGACGCAAAACGACTGCAGAGACGCAAAACGACAGCAAAGACACGCAAAACAACTGCTAAGAGACGCAAAATGACCGCAAAGAGACGCAAAACGACCACAAAGAGACGCAAAACGACCACAAAGAGACACAAAACGACCGCAAAGAGACACAAAATGACCGCAAAGAGACACAGACGCAAAACGACTGCAAAGAGACGCAAAATGACTGCAAAGAGATGCAAAACGACCGCAAAGAGACACAAAATGACCGCAAAGAGACACAGACGCAAAACGACTGCAAAGAGACGCAAAATGACTGCAAAGAGATGCAAAACGACCACAAAGAGACACAAAACGACTGCAAAGAGACACAAAATGACCGCAAAGAGACACAGACGCAAAACGACTGCAAAGAGATGCAAAACGACCGCAAAGAGACGCAAAACGACCGCAAAGAGATGCAAAACGACCGCAAAGAGACAAAAACGACCGCAAAGAGACGCAAAACGACCGCAAAGAGACACAGACGCAAAACGACTGCAAAGAGACGCAAAACGACTGCAAAGAGACAGAGACACAAAACAACTGCAAAGAGACGCAAAACGACTGCAAAAGGACACAAAACAACCACAAAGTGACAAACGACTCCGGAGAGACAAAAAACGACTATAAAGAGACACAAAGACACAAAACGACCACGTAAAATGCTACACAGTGTATTTGGTCTCTAAACGTTCAGATTTTTAGCTTTAATTTGTTTTTTCTTAAAGCTGAAGTCGCACAGTTGAAAGTTAACAATCCAACAGTTTTACTGGTTTTTAGTGTCATGCTCTGATAAAAAGTGTAGTTCAGACGTTCTTTCGACATTTTATTTTAAACATTTCCGTGTAGTTGACGTGTTTGTTGTGCTTCAGGTGGCATGGCCGGAGCTGATCGCCATCAGGAAGGCCTGCATCAGTCTGGAGGAGGACTACCGGCCAGGAATCACCTACATCGTGGTCCAGAAGCGTCACCACACCCGTCTGTTCTGCTCTGATAAAGCCGAGAGGGTCAGGAGGAGTTCTGTCTTTCAAAATCACTGCTTTCTGTTGGTTTTTATGGTCCAACGCTGATGATACTCCCACTGGTTCCAGGTTGGGAAGAGCGGTAACGTTCCAGCTGGCACCACGGTGGACAGCACCATCACTCACCCGTCCGAGTTCGACTTCTACCTGTGCAGCCATGCTGGGATTCAGGTGAGTTCACTAAAATGCACCTTTAACTGTAGTTAGTTTACAGTTTGGTGAGAAATCTGTCTCTGTTGCAGCTTTCTGCAGCTATTTGGCACAGTTACTGACAATAAAACACTAAATAACGGTTGTATTTAAGGATGCAAATCTCAAATAATGTCAAATAAAAATGCAAATACATTAAATAATATCAATGAATAGTGGTTTAATCGTTAGAACAACTGAGTGTTAATGTTTTTGGTCACTATTAGAGATATATTTACGCATCACATTTGCCACAAAATCAGCTTCGTACATCGAGTACCAGAAGATTCTTGGTCATTTTGAACATGTGAACTCAATATTAAAGCTAGAATGTGCCCAAATTTCACCTAAAATTCAACTTTTTGTGCAAGTACTTGTAGTTTTAATGGTATATTCCACCCAAACAGTACTTTCTAACTCAAAAAGTATAGTTTTAATGGTTTGTCCCTACCAAAATACTACTTCCTGTCAAAGTACTTAGAGTTTCTAAAGTCTTATTCCATCCAAAATACTACCTGCTGTCCAGGTACTTCTAGTTTTAATGGTGTATTCCATCCAAACAGTCCTTTCTAACTAAAAAAATATGGTTTTAAAGGTTTTTTCACCCAAATGGTATTTTGTAACTTGCAAGTTGTGGTTTTAAAGGTTTATTCAGCCCAAAATAATATTTCTGTACAGGTACTTTTAGTTGTAAAAGGTTAATTTCATCCAAATAGTACTTTCTGACTAACAAGTTATGCTTTAAAAGATTTATTTCACACAAAATACTACTTTCTGTCCACATACTTACAGTTTCTAAAGACTTATTCCATCCAGAATACTACCTGCTGTCCAGCTACTTCTAGTTTTAATGGTATAGTCCATCCAAACAGTACTTTCTCACTAAAAAAATATGGTTTTAAAGGTTTATCCCTCCCAAAATACCTATCAAATTCCTACCAAGATGCTACCAGCTGTCCAGGTATTTGCAGTTTTAAATTTTTTTTCAACCAAATAGTCTTTTCTAACTAACAAGCTATCGTTTTAAAGGTTTATTCCTCCCAAAATACTCTTTTCTAACCAGGTATTTACAGTTTTAATTTTTTATTCACCCACATAGTACTTTCTAACTAGTAGTTATGGTTTTAAAGGTTTATTCTTCCCACAATACAACTTTATGCCCAGATATGTCTAGTTTTACAGATATATTTTACCCAAAAAGTACTTAAATTCTGCCTAAAATGCTGTTTTCTGTCCACGTACTTCTAGTTTTAATGGTTTATTCCTCCCAAAATACTACTTCCTGTCAAAGTGCTTAGAGTTTCTAAAGACATATGCCATCCAAAATTCTACCTGATGTACAGGTACTTCTAGTTTTAAAGGTGAACAGTACTTTCTGAAGAATGTGTTATGGTATTAAAGGGTTATTCTACCCAAAATACTACTTTCTGTCCAAGTACTTACAGTTTCTAAAGGTTCATTCCACCCAAATAGTACTTTCTGACCAACAAGTTATTGTTTCTAAAGGTTTTATTCAGCCCAAAGTACAAATTTCTGACCAGGTACTTTTAGTTTCTAATGGTATATTCAAACCAAACAGTACTTTATGACGAACAAATTATGGTTGTAAAGGTTGGTTCCTCCCAAATTACTATTTCCTGTCCGAGTACTTGCAGTTTCTAAAGGTTTATTCCAACCAAATAGTACTTTCTGATGAATAAGTCATCCAAAATACTGCCTGCTGTCCCGATAATTAAAGGTTTATTTCGCCCAAATACTATTTTATAACCAGTAAGTTGTGGTTTTAAAATTGTATTCCACCCAAATAGCACCTTTAACCAACAACTTATGGTTTTAAAGGTTTATTCTTCCCAAAATACAACTTTGTGCCCAGATATGTCTAGTTGTATAGGGATACTTTACCCAAACAGTACTTTCTAACTAAAAAAAAACTGGTTTTGAAGATTTTTTTCCACCCAAAGTTCAAATTTCTTGTCTTGGTTATTATAGTTTCTAAAGGTGTATTCTGTCCAAATAGTACTTTCTAATAAGTTATGGCTTTAAAGATAAATTCCACCTGGTTTAAAGGGTTATTCCACCTAAAACATGCTTTCTGTAGGTCAGTTTACCTTGGTAAGAGTTGTCTACTTAGCAGATCAGATGAAGGTTGTTTTGTGTCACCAGGTGATGTATTTATTAAATAGTTAATATGTAATATTTACCTCTTCCTCCCCCTCAGGGAACCAGCCGTCCCTCCCACTACCACGTCCTGTGGGATGATAACTGTTTCACAGCCGATGAGCTGCAGCTCCTCACCTACCAGCTGTGCCACACCTACGTCCGCTGCACGCGCTCAGTGTCCATCCCAGCGCCGGCCTACTACGCCCGGCTGGTGGCCTTCAGAGCCCGGTACCACCTGGTGGACAAAGACCATGACAGGTGAGGTGGCGCTGCACAAGTCCGGGTCACTTTAATGAAATGTAATGAGACAGAGGGTTTAAAATGCTTCTGGCTTCTGGTGGAGGCAGAAGGTCACTGTTACCTATCACAGCAACCCAAAAACTCGCTGATGGACACCAGCGGCGAGGGAAACCATCAGGCTGAAGAAGGAGACTTTTCAGGCCTGGTTGGCTCGGGGGTCTCCTGAAGCAGCTGACAGGTACCAGTTGGCCTAAAGGGCTGCAGCAGTTGTAGAAGCTAAAATTCAGATGTGGGAGGAGTTTGGAGAGGCTATGGAGAAAGACTTTGGGTTTGCCTTGAGGAAGTTCTGACAAACTGTTGGACACCTCAGGAAGGGGAGGCAGGGCTTTGTCCAGGCTGTGTACAGTCGGGGTGGAGAACTGTTGACCTGTACTGGGGACATTGTTGGACGGTGGAAAGAGCACTTTGAGGAACTCCTGAACCCGGTAAACACGTCCTCTGTTGAGGAGGCAGAGCCTGAAGACTCGGGGGGGATCTTCATCCATATCCGTGGCAGAGGTCGCCGAGGTAGTTTAGAAGCTCCTCGGTGGCAACAGGTGTGGACGAGATCCGCCCTGAGATGCTGAAGACTCTGGAAATTGTTGGACTGTCTTGACTGACACATCTCTACAATGTGGCTTGGGCATTGGGTACGGTACCTGTGGAGTGGCAGACCAGGGTGGTGGTTCCCATGTTCTAAAAGAGGGACCGGAGAGAGTGTTCCAACTACCGGGGTATCACACTTCTCAGCCTCCCCGGGAAAGTTTATTCTAGGGTGCTGAAATGGAGGCTCTGACCGATTGTTGAACCTCGGATTCAGGAGGACCCATGTAGATTCCATCCTGATCATGGAACGGTGGATCAGATCTTTACTCTTGTGGAGCTGCTGAGGGGGTCATGGGAGTTGGACCTGCCAGTCTACATGTGTTTTGTGGATCTGGAGAAGGCCTACGACCGTCTCCCCCGAGGGGTTCTGTGGGGGGTACTGAGTGAGTATGGGGGTACTGAGGGAGTATGGGGGTACTGAGGGAGTATGGGGTACCAGGCTCTCTGATACGAGTCATTGGGTCCCTGTACAACCAAAGTGAGAGCTGTGTCTCATTTCCAGTGGGTCTTGGACTCCTCCAGGGCTGTCCCTTGTCTCCGATCCTGTTTGTGGTCTTCATGGACAGGATCTCAACGATCAGCTGGGGTGAGGAGGGTGTCTGGATTGAGGACCTCAGGATCTCATCTCTGCTTTTTGCAGATGATGTGGTTCTGTTGGTTCCTCAGACCTTCAGCAGCACTGGAGCGGTTTGCAGCCGAGTGTGAAGCGGTGGGGATGTGGATCAGAACCTCCAAGTCCAAGGCCATGGTTCTCTGATGGAAACCGGTGGATTTTTCCCTCTGGGTTGGGGGGAGTTGCTTCCCCAAATGAAGGAGTTCAAGTATCTCAGAATCTTGTTCAGGAGTGATGGGAAAATGGAGCTAGAGATGGACAGGAGGATTGGTGCAGCGTTAGCAGTAATGAAGGCGTTGTACCGAAACTTTGTGGTGAAGAGAGAGCTGAGCCTCAAGGAGAAGCTCTGTTTACCATCCATCTACGTTCCAACCCTCACCTATGGTCATGAGCGCTGGATAGTGACCCAAAGAATGAGATCGTGGATCCAAGCGTCTGAAATGAGCTTCCTCCGTAGGGTGGCTGGACTCAGCCTTAGAGATAGGGGGAGAAGCTCAGACATCCGGAGGGAGCTCGGAGTAGAGCTGCTGATCCTTCACCTCTAAAGGAACCAGCTGAGGAGGTTTGGACATCTGATTCAGATCCTCCAGGGAGACTTCCTCTGGAGGATTTCTGAACACGTCCTCCTGGGAGGAGACCCCGGGGCAGACCCAGAACTCGCTGGAGGGATTATATATCTCATCTGGCCTGAGAACATCTCGGGATCCCCCAGGAAGAGCTGGAAAGTGTTGCTGGGATGAGGAATGTCTGGAATGACCTGCTTCATCTGCTGCCTCCACGACCCCGGATAAGAGGAAGAAGATGGATGGATGGATGATGGATGGATGATAGATGGGTTATTTTATGGTAAATATTTCCTATAAACCAAAGTAAACCCGTCTTTTCTCTGTGTTCCAGCGCTGAAGGCAGCCATGTTTCAGGCCAGAGTAACGGCCGGGACCCCCAGGCGCTGGCGAAGGCGGTTCAGATCCACTATGACACCCAGCACACCATGTACTTCGCCTGAGCTCCACCTGTGGATCCACGTCCTGTTCCCCCTTTTCTTTTTCCTCATCTTTCTCTCCTCGTAGTCTGTCTCTTTCTCTTCTGAATCTGCACCAAAGCGGCTCGTTGAGGGAAGAAAACCAGCCGACGGTTGGGGTAAAACCAGCCAACGGTTGGGGTAAAACCAGCTTCCCTTCATGGAACCACCTCCAGCCAGCGTTCCCGGCCGAGCCGCCGTCTTCAACCAGCAAATCCAGCACTGCGAAGCCGCCATGGTTTCCGCTGCACAGAAAATAGAAAAAGAAAAAAAAACTAAAGAAAGAAACCATGAAAAAACAAAAACAAACCACACACGAGTTGAGCCATTGTTTTAGCGTTTGTTTTTGTTTTTTCCTCTCTGAATGTGGTGTTTGTGATACACTGAGCTCCAGCTCTCAGCTAAGCAGGACTCTTATCTACTTTTACCTCAACGCCCATCGGGCTAAATCTGTCACAAGGTCTGGGGTTTATTGGGTGGTGGGGAGGGACTCTTAGAGACGGAGGGGAGTCGACCTTTTCAGAATGATATATATACATATATATATATTTTTCCTTTTTATGAACGTGTGTTTTAACTTTTTCTCCTTTTTCGGTCTTTTACAAGCGAGGTGACCTGGGTGTCCATGCCCATTGCGACTTTCCTCCCATCTTAGCAACGTGTGTGTGATCTCTGTATATACATGTACTGTTGTATGAGAGTGTGTGTGTGTGTGTGTGTGTGTGTGTGTGTGTGTGTGTGTGTGTGTGTTTCATGGCAGGCCACTGAATTGTAAAGGGAAAATCATGGAGATAACTGCTGTAAATGCCTCAGATTTGTTGTTTTTATATTCACACGTACAGTACATATAAGCATATATTTACATCTATAGAGCAACTTTGAGACATATGACTAAAAACAGGCCCGACGAGGCCAGTGTGGGTATTTCCTAGCAGCCCTGGATCGCTTTGTCGCCTGAAATGCGTCGGATTATGAGGAAAATCGACTAATCAGCTGCGTTTGAGTCGGTGGAGTGAGTCCAGGTCTGAGTGTAGCAGTAGCTGTACCCGTGGTCCGGCCGGCGGAAGGCATTAATCACAGTTTTATCAGCGATCTTAATTTCCTTTGGACCTGATTATATGAAAGATTATATGGACGACACTGCTGGACATTTCTTCTTTTTTTTAAAATAGTTTCAAGGGCCGGAAACCGACGTAGTGTTTTTTTTAATTGTTTTTTTTCGCTAATATTTGGCCAATTCATTGCACTGACCCGGGACGCTAGGCAAGCAACAGAGGGCACTCTCAATCTCTCTTTACCTTTATGCATTTATACATACGAATCGACGGATCAGATTTGTAAAAGTTTAATATAAGATGTTTTGTGGTTATCTTTAAAAAAAGAAAACAAAAAAAAACACGAAGCGTTGTTTAGGATCTAGTAGTTTACCATCGATGTTGTTGTTGTTGTCGTTGTTGTCAATGTTGTTGCTATTGTGATGAAATTTTACGGTTCGGCAGCAGAAGCCGGTTTTATTCTGGTTACTAGTTTGGGAATAGATTCGGTTGTTGAGCTGCAGGTTCGAGGGTTCGGAGGTTTTATTTGTAGCATCCTGGCGAACAGTGGCAGCGGTGGGTTTGAGGCTCCGTGTAGCGTCTGGTTGGATCAAACGTTACACAGATGATGTATTATACGCTTCTAATATTGTTCATGAAAAGTCCGATTAGCTCACATTTGATGGGGTATTTTTACCGATGTGGCTAAAAGACGCTACTCTTCTTGAGAAATGCATCCGATAATCACATTTGATCTGGTCAGAGAAGCATTTTTCCATTTTTTCTTTTGTAAATAAGCTGAAAATAATGGGAAAAAAACACAACCAGGAGTTTTAAAGGCTCCAATTCTCAGTGTTTCTCAGCTGAAGAGTTTTGTCGTTTTGTCCGTTAATGAGTTTTTAGAGGAAAAAACTGCTGCGTTGATTCATGAGTTTATCGCACTAATTTTCCGATTATTTCCATCTTTGGTTCATTATTTTCAGTGTATTTACAAAAGAAGAAACGGAAAACACTTCTCAAAGACTTGATTTGTTTTTTTTTTCCTGTAGTTGCGTCATTTTGCAACATCGGTGAAAAAACAAACAGTAAATGTGAGATAATCTGACTTTCCATGATCAATATTAGAAACGTATAATCCGACATCATCTGCATAACGTTTGATCCAAGCAGGCGCCACCCAGAGCCTCAAACCCACCACCGCTCGGTTTGTTTTCGATCGGACAATCAGGAAGTGCGATCAAGATCAGATTGAGGGATTTGTTTTTAAGAAAAAGTAAAAAGCAGTTTGCAATAGGCAATGAGTTGAATTTTTAGACTTTTTAAACAACGGTTTCTATTACTCTCTGTGTGTATTGAAGTATACCCATCTTACTATTTAACGGCGTTTGTTTCATATTTTTATGCGTTTTTAACACTGGATTGAATTGACAATAAGCATCAGCACTGCCCTCGGACCCCCTGCTGGAGAGGAAGGGGCGGGGTTACGTCGGCGTGCACGCCTCCTCAGGGCGGGGTCGCTCAGCAGACGAACCCTTTTGTAATAAACCATCCGTAAAGCAGCAGGTTTACTATGAATGAGTTCGAGCGCCTTCCTGCGGATGGCGTGGGCGTCGGCGGTGGCGGTGGGCGTGGCAGGGGGCGTGTCCAGGCACTGCATGCAATACTTAGTTTAAAGATCAGCTTTTTAAAAACGTGCACTAGTTCTACCGAGCCGAGCGGGCTCTTCGATTCAGCATCCACAAGGCAAATATTTAATCCGATGAGCAATATCAGCCCCGTTTTTCCTAAAATGTGGAACAGCAAAGCTATAATTCTTCTCATCGTGGTCGTTGTTGTGCGTCCGTACTTTTTTTTGTTTGTTTTTTTTTAATCTCGTACTTTTTCGGTTAATTTTATTTGCTCGTATCAATCAGTGGGAATGTGCATTTGGTGGAATAGTTGTGTAGATTTTCTTTCTCGTAGACTTTGCTCGCCTGCATGCCGGAGTATTGTCCTTTCAAAATAGAAGTTTTAAAAAAAAACTTTTTGGAATCATATTTATTATGAGAAAATATAAACACTTTTTTCTTTTCGGGTAAATGTTTATGGATTTTAGTGGGACTGTTTTAGGCTAGCAATATGTTGTCGGTCTCTCAGATGTATCTTATTCCTACACCGGTGATGTGGAGGTCGTGTTCGGCAGCAGCGGAGTCGTTCTTTAGCGTCGTGTTCGAATCCAAACGAGGTACTTTGTTCAAACGTTGGACCCGTTAAAGAGCGACGCCTCCGCCGCCTCCCGGCCCGTCGGTTACCGTAGCGAGCGTCCGTTTCTGTCTCGTTTCCTGGTTTATGTACCCGTGGCCGCCCTCCCGTTTCCATGGCAACTCCTTTGGCGCCCCCCCGGGTGGAGGCGGTCTCCGCGGCGACGACGACGGAGCAGGATTACCTCTTTTTAACCTTTTTAAAGTCAACAAAAAACTAAAAAGCTCCATAACTGTTTGTGCCCCGATTGACAGAGAGCATGAATTATTTTGAATTCCTCTCACTTTGATATCTCGCTCTATCTCGACGGATTTGTAATTCTGTGTTTCGTCGTGTTTTCAGTTCCTTTCTCCTCCTCAGTTCCTGTTTCTGTTGTTTTAGCTCTGGTTCTGTTCCTTTCTTCCGTGATCGTCTCATAGCAATAGAACCACAGAACCGGCCCCATCTGGCTCTGACGGAGGAACCTTTCTGATTGGCTGCGGGGCTCGTTGAGGCTCCGCCCTCAGCAGACCGCCATTCACTCGCTGTTATTGCTATTATGTGACATGTTCAATACATTTTTTTTAGCCTGCAGGGAATTCTTGTGTTAATGTGCAAAGTAATAAATTGGTATTTTATGCCTAAAACGAAGCTGCGTTTTCTCCTCTTTTATATTCTACACATTAAAGCTCATCTCTCTTTTATATTCTACTGATTAAATCATCTCTGTGCACTAAAGTTAAATATTTAGACGTTATTTTTCCATGAAATTATTCCCTCTGGACCAAGTTTAAGACCTTTAACATAATTAAACACAGAATACCAGCAGTCACATGCATCAGACCAAAACAATCAGAAGAATAAAAACACTAGAAATGAATAGATTTACATGAATATATACAGATATAGATGGAAATAAGTGCAAAAAACATCTATATATATGAGGCGAAGAGTAAACAGGATCATGGAGTCTGATGAATATAGTTTTTATTATCTGTTTATATAGTTTTTCTTTTTGAGGGAAATTAAAGAATTTGGTGACAGTTTGGCTGCAGGAGTTCCTAAAATAAAAAGTAAATCCTGCAGGAGCCGTGGAGGATTCTAATATTCAACAACTATAAGAACGACTCTTGCAAAATATTTTAGCTGATTTAAATGTAGTAAAACCTTAGAAAAAACATGATCACTATTTGTAAAAATGCAAAGTTTTGACGACATTATTTCCAGTTTTCATTCTCCATGGGAATTTTTTATTTGATTTTTGTAATTTAAAAAAATCTTTAAAATAATAAAGATTAATCAATTTTCAGAATTAGTGTTTCAAATAAAGGCAAATATTTGTAAAATATTTTAACTGATTGAAAAAGGAAGAAATTCAGTTTTTTACAGTCAAATGTTAAACTAATTCCAAGATCAGTTCCTGAAGTTTATTATGTCTGAAATTCAGGAAATATTAAATTAGTTTGTTTTTTACTTTCATGTCGGTTCATGGTGGAAATAATTAAAATCCTGAATCTATTCATCAAATGTCTCATAGTTTAAATAAACATCACATGGACACGATATTACAGTAAAAAACAAAACCTCCGTTGTGTCGTTAGAGAGCTGCAGCTGTTCATTATTCAGTCACTAGGTGGCGTTCTTCACCAGAACACCTGATCTCACATTACTGAGAACATTAATGATATAAAAATGTTTCCTCCCAGTTTAACCAGTTGAACCAGTCCAGATGTCGTCCTGCTGATCCAATAGTTCTGATTTAAATTTGAGGTTTTTACTAAAAAACACCAGAACTTTAGAAGTTTGTCAAAAAGCTGCAACTCTGAGCCTAAATTAAATTAAATGAAATAAGAGAAATGTGATGTAACCGCAGACCATAATACCAGCTTCAGTCTTTCATCAGCTTTTATCTTATCATTATTATTACTATTACTATTACATCATTGTAATTATAATTAAATAAAATGTAAAATGATTATTGTTAAATAATAATAGACCATATTTTATTCAAATAACAACAAATATCTGTACATTTTTATTTATTTATTTTTGCTAATTTAACTCTCCATCTAGCAATTTGTAGTTGTACAAGAAATACAAAAAAATATAGAATTCGTTTTATTTTTTAAAAAAAATTAAAATTAGAAATGTAAAATTAATTAATTCTAAATAACTATGAGAATATTTTTAAATTAGTGAAGTCGACCAGCGTGGTGATGACGCTCAGAAAAGTTTTAAAACACATTTTTTAAAACAGAAGCACAAATAAATCTAAAATCTGGTATTTCAGTTGTGTTGTTGGTTAATTAAAGACATTAAATGTTGGTTTCTGTGTTTAATATTAAAATATGAGGTGGTATCAGGATATTGTAGATGGATTTATTAGTTCTGTGTTTGATTATTGTTTATTTTTTTATCCTGTATGTTGTAATAAATGAGTTCATAGAATTGTGTGATGTTAGGGGCTACTTCCATTTTATTCTCTATATAAATATTCAGAGTTTCTGCCTCTTGGAGCCTCCAGTTAAAAGAGGTCAAACCTTCAGCTGCAGCACAAAAACAGAGGCTCTGAACGCTCCGATAATTAATTCTAGAATTAAATCTATATTTAATTCTTCAGGTTTATGTTGTTAAAGATCAACTAACTACCAGCAGGTGTTGATAATTATAGAAAATATGAAAATTTCCCATGTTTTCAGTCTTGTTTCTGTGTTTCCATCGCCGCTGTTTCTCCTTTGTTTCTCCTCTGCCGGTTGCCATGGACACCATGGACACCGTTACCGTGGCGATCGGAGGCCACAGAAGAAAGGAAACCCGAAGCGGAGACCTGGACGCCTCCATATTTAATTCATCAGAGAATCTGAGAACGTTCTGCCGACAGATCAGGGTTCGATTTTAATCATAAATTTATAATAAATCAACTCTAATGTTCACTGAATGCTGACATGATAATAAAACATCCCATAATATTATATAATATTAATACAGATTTATCATCCTGTAATATGTATTTATTGATCTATATTTAATAATATGCAGCAGCTGTCACTAAATAATAGCCTGGGAATAAATATTATATTCATAGATATATTATACTCCCATATTATCTATTCAGTGAGTCATTAGATTTATTTTTATTTAACCTTCACTTTACACCCTAATATTCTGTGTTGTCTTGTTTATTATTATATCTTTATTGAATATTCATGCTGCTGGAACAGCTTAATATCCCTCCAGGGATTATTATTATTATTATTATTATTATTATTATTATTATTATTATTATTATTATTATTAATAATAATAATAATAATAATAATAATAATAATAATAATAATAATAATGATATGAATAATTCCTCTTTACAGCTTTTTAAGTGAAATTGTTCAACTGTCTCACAATTAAAGCTGCAATTATTCATCACATCATATCTGAATATGGACATTTTTAAAAAATTATTTTTTTTAAATATTTTTAAAATTATTAAATTATATTGAAACAAAAATGTTAAACAGTATTTTAAAAAATATTTTAGTTGATAAGTCAACATGTAAATATTTTGTTTACTGGGATTTTATTTATTATCTGAACTTTAACAAACTGGAAAATGTCAAAGAACTGTGAAAAATGAATTATTTTTATTTTTAAAATTCAATCATTAAGACAATATTTCTTTCGAATAACAGCAAATATCTGTAAAATTATTTATTTTTTTGCTTATTTAAATACATTAAAAATGGTGTAATTTTACAGTCAAATGTTTAAAACTACATTTACAGTGATTTGTTTTTTTTTAGGAAATATTTTTTATTAATGAATTTAAATGAGCGAAAAATCTAAATAGTTTTTTTTCTAGTATTTAAAGTATTTTTTTTTGTACCTGACAGTGCAGTTTTCCAAAACATAGAAATATATATATATATATATATATATAGTTAAATAAATTACGGGACACAATGTGTACCTCAAAAATCTGTATTTTTACAGATAGTAATTTATCATTTTTTAAATTTATATTAAAATATAGAGATATTTTGCAGACGTTTGCTGTTATTTTTTTTTATTGTTTTTACATTTTGTAACAGCATTTTTTACATTGATTTTTTGGCCACTTTGCCATCAGATTTTATTTTTACTTACAGATTTTTTAGTTTACAGTTTACCTGACAACACATGAATCATATCCGTTAAACTGTTAAAATGTGGATTTATTTAGTGTTAAATGCATATCTGGATGTGTTTATGGTCTTTATTATCTTCGTTTTGTTATATTTCCTGTTTATTCCTGTTATTTTCCCTCTTCTCATGTTCGTTTAGTTTATTTTATTTTAAATTCAGTCCGGCTGTAAAACCTTTAAACCTTCTGTTCTGTTTATTCCTCTGCTGCTCTTCAGCTTTAAAGCTCCGTTATGTTTGGAATAAAGGAAACTATGAGGCTCTTTGTGGCCGAAACAAAAAGGAGAGCTGCTTTCTGTCAGCAGGTGAAGCTTTTCTGTCCCGGCCTCCTGTCGTCTTTGTCCTGGTCCGTCCCTCCGTCCGTCCCTCCGTCGCCCCGCCTGCTGCTTTTATTCAGCGTTTCTCTCTGCAGGTCAGACAGCAGCTGGAGATGGACGGAGGAGAATCAACGTTCCATTTACCCACAAACCACCTCACCGCCCGGCCCTGAGTCCTCATTCATCTGGAGGAGGACCAGCTGATGGTCCACAAGGAGACCCTCTAGCTGCAGGATTAAAGTTCCTCTGATGAAGAGCCGACGTCTCTTTGAGGATAAAAAGATAAAAAGCTGCAGCGTTCTTCTGTTTAGCGTCAGAGTCGTGGTTCTGCTGGTGACTGGAGACACTGGTGTCGGGTTCTACCGGATCATCCAGTAAGAAAACACCGACGGAAACCAGAGCAGCAGCAGATCCTCAGACTGGAGCACAAAGAAGCTCCAGAAAGGAACCTGGAAACCTCCCAGAGACCCTCGTCTTCCTCCTCCACCCTCGGCTGATCAGCTGATGGATGATCAGTAACGCAGTGACTGGGGGTGAACAGTGCTGGAGCTCCTGCAGATGTTTTGAGTAGGAGACCATGGCAGCTGATCCAGTGACAGCAGAGCAGCGACCTTAAGACTCAGACGGACTCTAGAGACTCTAAAGACCAGGACCAGGACCAGAGACCGGACCGGAGGACGGCCGAGGCGTCGCCATGGTGAACACGGGGATGCAGCTGATCAGCTTCACCTGCGCCGTCACCGGCTGGATCATGGCGATCGCGGTGACGGCGCTGCCCCAGTGGAAGGTGTCGGCGTTCATCGGCAGCAACATCCTGACGTCGGAGATCAAGTGGGAGGGCATCTGGATGAACTGTGTGTACCAGACCACGGGCCACATGCAGTGTAAGACCTACGACTCCATGCTGGCGCTGCCGCCGGACATCCAGGCGGCCCGCGCCCTCATGTGCCTGGCCATCTTCATGGGCTGGCTGTCCTGCACCGTCTCCTGCTGCGGGATGAAGTGCACCACCTGCGCCGGAGACGACCGGCGGGCCAAAGCCGGCATCGCGCTGTCGGGCGGCGTCCTCTTCATCCTGACGGGGCTCTGCGTCCTCATCCCCGTCTCCTGGACCGCCAACACCGTGGTCCAGGACTTCTACAACCCCAACGTGCCGCTGATGCACAAACGGGAGCTGGGCCAGGCCATCTACCTGGGCTGGGCCGCCGCCGTCATCCTGATGATCAGCGGCGCCGTCCTGAGCAGCACCTGTCCTCTGATGGAGCGAGGAGGACGCTACCGACGGGGCTACATCGGACGGAGCTTCGCCAACTCACCGGCCACGGCTCCGGATCCGCCCAAACCCATCACCTCCAACAACCTGCCGCTGAAGGAGTACGTCTAGACCAGGGGGTCCACAGGTCCAGGACCACATCCAGACCAGACCAGAAAAACCAGAACACGACAACCTCTAAATAACCACAACTCCTGATGGGTCCTAATGTTCACATTTAAGGAATTATCTTTTTACTAAACATCATGAACAACCTGAACAAGTGACAAAAAAATGGACACAAACGAGACAAAAAATGACAATAGGAACAAAACGACCAAAAAACAAACAACACAAGCGAGACAAAAATACACAAAACTACAAAAATGCTACAAAAAATGACAAGAGACAAAAACAACAAAAACAACAGAAAATATTACAAAAAACAAAACACAAAATGACAAAAAATGAGACAAGTGACACAAAATTAAAAAAAGAGATAAAAATTTCAAAGAAAACCTACAAAGCTACAAAAAGTGGCCACACAAGTGAGACAAAAAAACACAAAACGACAAAGTTGTGAGAAAAATGACAAAAGTCAGACAAAAAACAACAAACGAGACAAAATATTACAAAAATGAGACACAAAACGACAAAAAATGAGACAAAAAATTCAACAAAAAGCTAAAAAAGCTACAAAAAGTGGACACAAACGAGACAAGCGAGATGAAAAAAACACAAAACGAGTGAGACACAAAAAGAAAAAACAAGACAAAATATTACAAAAATGAGACACAAAATGAAAAAAATAAGACAAGCGACACGAAACAAGAGACAAAAAATTAGACAAAAAATTTACAAAGTGACAATAAAAAACAAACAAAAACAAAACAAAAAACGACACAAACGAGAAACAAAATGACAAAAAAACAGACAAAAGCATGAGACCAAAATCAGACAAAAAAACGACAAAAAACAACAAAAACGAGACACAAAATGACAAAAATTGAGACAAACGACACAAAACAAAATAGACAAAAAATTTGACAAAAAAGTTATGTGACAAAAAATAGTCAATGCCAGCAAAACAAAAAACCTTACAAAATGACAAAAACGTTACACAAAACAACAAATAAAGTGAAACACAAAATGACAAAAACAAGACAAAAAACACAAGCGAGACAAAAGGAAACACAAAACGACAAAAACATGAGACAAACGACAAAAGTTAGACGAAAAAGACAAAAAACAAAACAAGACAAAATATTACAAAAATGAGACACAAAACAAAAGAACAATGAACAATCTAGTATTTTACTTTCTGATCTAAACAACTTGTCATGGTCTAGAAATGATTTTAAATTTATAGTTTTACTAATTTCCAATCTGCAGTTAATGTCTTCTCTGGAATTTCTACACTTTGAGGACCAGATCAGACCCTCTGGAGGACCGCTTTTGGCCCGCGGGCCTCATGTTGGACACCCCTGGTCTAAAGACAAACTGAACGTCTCCAGATCCACCAGATCCAGGTTTAAATCTGCTGAGAATCTAGAAGTTGAATTGTATATTTGTGAATTATCGGATCTATATGTTGTATTTCTCTTTTCCTGAACTGTGGAGTCTGAAGAAAGCCTCCAGGACCGACCAGGACCAATCACTGGGCTTCAATGATGGCTCGTGTTGTGACGGTTGCCGTGGTTTCCTCCTGATGTGTCACATGATGCTGGCTGATGACATCACAGTGGTGAAATAAAACCAGTTTGAAGCGTGATAAAAACAACATGTTGGAGGCGTGTTCTGTTTTCTGTGTTTATTCTGGGTCGATCTAACATCACAGGCTGGAAAACACATCAAAATACTGCGTTTTTACTGGAAGCTCAAGTCTGAGATGATCTTTGTAGTCCAGTTCTACTGATTATCCAGTCCTAGAACAGATGTGAAGCGGTTCTACTGATGATCCAGTCCCGGTTCATGTCCTCTCTGATATCTGAGTTTCCCTCTGAGTCTCATCAGTTCGTTGGGTTTGTTTTTAGATCCACAGATGAGTTTCCTTCACTGCGACTCCATGAAGAAAGAAACTCTGCAGAGTGTTTCTGAAAACAGAGAGAATGAATCTGCAAGTTAACAAAATACAGAACAAGAAAGCAAACAGAGAGTCAGTCGTAGATTCAACTGAAACCACGTTAAACGGACTTCAGGCTGAATGATGGTAAAAGGTTTCATCAGGTTTATTTCATGTTTACTGACGTACTGGTCCAGTAAAGACGTCCAGTGGTCCTACATACGTTAGTTCTGATTGGAGGTCATTAATTATTACAGAAGTCTCTGTCATGGTGCCCGTTGCTGCTAAACTCATCCAGGTCCTGAAGTCCAGCTGGTTTCTACTGAAGCTCCTACCATTAAAAGGTGATGTAGGAAGAACTTTCTCACATCAGATCTGGTTCAGAGGCTCCACCTGCTGGAACATCCAGGTACTACAGCTGATCTACATTTACTGACATCATGACCTTCCCCTTCTTATATTTAGCGATTTTGTGCCTCGTTTTTGTCGTTTTGTCTCATTTTTGTCATTTTATGTCTCATTTTTGCCATTTTGACTCTCGTTTTTGTTGTTTTATGTCTAATTTTTGTCATTTTGACTCTTGTTTTTGTCGTTTTATGTCTCATTTTTGTCGTTTTATGTCTAATTTTTGTCGTTTTGACTCTCGTTTTTGTCGTTTTATGTCTCATTTGTGTCGCTTTTACTCGTTTTTGTCGTTTTATGTCTCATTTTTGTCGTTTTTTGTCTTGTTTTTGTCTTGTCTTGTCTTGTGTCCTACTTGTGCTGGTTGTCTAATTTTTTTGTTGCGTCGTGTCTTATTTGCCTTGTTTCATCATTTTTGTGTCTTATGTCATATTGTGTATCTTTTGTGTCATCACCAGGTACTACAGCTGATCTATATTTACGGACATACATTTATCAGTTATAATACTCTTAATCGGCTAAATTATTAAGGACAACTAATCACTAACATCCCTAATTTCAGGAATAGAATTATTTCTGTTGTGTTTTTATTAAGTTGAAGAAAGTTTTGTTTTGTCACATTTTATCATCCTTTCAGGACAAACACAAAGCAGCTCAATGAGACCACAATAGATCAGAGTGTCGTCTGTCTCACTATGAAGAGCAACAGAATGAGGCTGAAGTGTGTGATTAATTAATGATTAGATTGAAATTATTAATGAGTAGCAAAGAAAAGCATACAGGATTTAAGACAGACAGAAACACAATATGACGGATAAAAACTAACAGAAAGAGAACAAACAATAGTGGAAGAACTAAAAGATAGTTTATAGGAAATAAAAGCAGCTAAAAACAGTGAAGGCTCTCTGCTGCAGGTCTGTTCTATTATTGATACGTGACCAGAGCCGTCTGATTATCTTACCGGTGATCCGATCCTCACTGCTCTCACACTCCACAGACTTCCACCTCTGAGGAGCAGATTCCAGCAGAGAGAAGTCGTCGACTCTCAGCGTCTGAAGCAGGGTTTTCCTCCTCAGGAATCTGGAAACACGAGTTCAGGAGAAAATAAAAGCACAAACACGACATAGACCTTCAGAGCTGAGCAGAAGGATACTGTAGCCGATAGAGACGCTCTGCATCCTGAAGCCACTCCATCATATCACAGATGGACGGCATCGAGGCCGAGCGCTCCGTTAAATGCAGCAGATCCAGACCCTCTGAGATCTGATCAAACTGCTGCTGGACCGAAGACAGATGATTACTGACCGAGTCCCTGACCGCCTGGAGGGAAGACCTGGAGGAAAAACAGACGGAATGAAAACACAGACACGTACATTTACACTATTCACAAATAGTACCATTAAGACAAACCTGAACACTACCATTAAAACAGACAGAAACACTACCATTAAAACAGACAGAAACACTACCATTAAAACAGACCTGAACACTACCGTTAAAACAGACAGAAACACTACCATTAAAACAGACCTGAACACTACCGTTAAAACAGACCTGAACACTACCGTTAAAACAGACCTGAACACTACCGTTAAAACAGACCTGAACACTACCGTTAAAACAGACAGAAACACTACCATTAAAACAGACCTGAACACTACCGTTAAAACAGACCTGAACACTACCATTAAAACAGACAGAAACACTACCATTAAAACAGACCTGAACACTACCATTAAAACAGACAGAAACACTACCATTAAAACAGACCTGAACACTACCGTTAAAACAGACCTGAACACTACCATTAAAACAGACAGAAACACTACCATTAAAACAGACCTGAACACTACCGTTAAAACAGACCTGAACACTACCATTAAAACAGACCTGAACACTACCATTAAAACAGACCTGAACACTACCGTTAAAACAGACCTGAACACTACCGTTAAAACAGACCTGAACACTACCATTAAAACAGACAGAAACACTACCATTAAAACAGACCTGAACACTACCATTAAAACAGACCTGAACACTACCGTTAAAACAGACAGAAACACTACCATTAAAACAGACCTGAACACTACCATTAAAACAGACCTGAACACTACCGTTAAAACAGACCTGAACACGACCATTAAAACAGACCTGAACACTACCATTAAAACAGACAGAAACACTACCATTAAAACAGACCTGTCTGTCATGTTGTCTGGGTGATCCCAAACTGTTGAACAGTACTGTATATTTTTTTTACTGTATTTTTTATATTTTTTACTATATTTTTACTGCATTTTTGCTGTATTGTTATTATATTTTTTACTATGTTTTATGAGATTTTTTTTCTGTATTTTTACTATAATTTATACTGTATTTTTTTAAACTATTTTTACTGTATGTTTTTACTATATTTTCACCATATTTTTTACTGTACTTTTACTATTTTCTTTACTGTACTTTTACTATAATTTTTACTATATTTTTTTACTATATTTTTTACAATATTTTTACAGTACTTTTACTATTTTTTTACTGAATTTTCTATATTTTCTAGTATGTTTTTACAGTATTTTTTCTACATTTTCTATATTTTTTACTGTATGTTTAGTGTATTTTTTTTACTATATTTTCTATATTTTTACTATATGTTTTAATGTATTTTTACTATATTTTTGCTGTATTTTACTACATTTTTTACTGTATTTTTACTGCATTTTTACTATTTTTTCTATATTTTTACTATGTTTTTATTGTCTTTTTACTATTTTTTTCTATATTTTTATAATTTTTAAAAAATTTTTACTGTATTTTTACAATTTTTTTCTATATTTTTTTTGTATTTTTATTTATTTTTTTCTATAATTTTACTGCATTTTTCTGTATTTTATTATGCTACCATTCAACAGTTTGGGGTCACTTAGAAACATCCTTACTGTTGAAAGAAAAGCATTTATTTTCAGTGAAGATAGCATTAAATGAATGATAAATCCAGTGTAGACATTGTTAATGTGGTAAATGACTATTGTAGCTGGAAACAGCTGATTTTTAATGGAATATCTCCATAGAGGTACAGAGGAACATTTCCAGCAACCATCACTCCTGTGTTCTAATGCTACATTGTGTTAGCTAATGGTGTTGAAAGGCTCATTGATGATTAGAAAACCCTTGTAGCAGTTATGTTAGCACATGGAGAAAAGTGGGAGTTTTCATGGAAAACATGGAATTATCTGGATGACCCCAAACTGTTGAACGGTGGTGTAGGTGTTTTTGCAACGTATTAATGAAGGATTATCTTCTCTTTCTCTGTCCTTAATCAGCAGGAATGTCTCTCAGAATCATGTCGTATCAATAAAACACCACCAGCTGCTGTTTATTATCACAAAGTGGCCGGTAGAGGCTCATATTTAATATAGCTGAGACAGAAATGATTCATTCTGAGAGTTGATTTTCATTTACAGCGTATTAAATGGTTTCTTTCAGCTGGAAATTAGATGAGATGAAATTATAGTCGCTGCACAGAGAACGAGTTCTAAAATGAAGAAATGCAGTTTAGCATCAGACCAGAAGAGCAAAAGCAGCAGAAAAGTTCATTATTTAGAGAATAAAGAGAATTAATGAATGGACAAACACACTAATCTATGAAGATATGGATAAAATAGAGAACAGATCGTCTAAATCTGCAGGTAGAAATAACACAAACTAGTGACAGCAGACAGAAAGACATGCTACTGAGTTGATGCTTTATTTATTTGTCATTTTTAGCCAGAACTAATCTATCTGTGAAATAAATCTCACTATAAATCTCATTATGAGTAGTTAGAGGCTATCTGGAGGTTTCTGTTTTTTAGACTCTAATCCTCCCTTTAGTTTTATCTAAGCATCATTCCTCTGTGGTCTTCCAGGTTTTCCTGCTGTCCTCCTGGTTTCTGTTCATTCCTCTGGTTTCTTTTGCTGCAGCTTTTTAGTCTTCAATGGAATATTTACCAATTTTTTTTCTTTGGGATCATTTTGCATCTTCGCATCGCTGGGAAACTGTTAAAAATATTTTAAAAAATTTATCCAATTAAATTTATAACCAGCTGTGAGCATCAGTATTATGGGATGTACCACAGTGTTAAAAGGTAGAACTCTGATCATTGATAAAGTTACTGCAGATGAAGAACCAGATGTTCTGAGGAGGTCAGGAAGGAACTTTAGTCTGATTTGGTTGATTTTTTTTGTGCTGAATTTGAGTTTTTGTCACCATTTCACCCATTTTGTGGTGATTTGGGGTGTTTTTGCTGACATATTTGAACATTTCAGGGTAATTTTGACTCATTGTGGGGTTATTTTGCAAGTTTTTTGTCCAAATTTGAGTTTTTGATGCAATTTCAGCTGTTTTGTGGTAGTTCTGGTCCTTTTTTTGAGATTTTGTTTTTCCTGGCATATTTGAACCTTTGAAGGTAGTTTTGGCTCTTTTTGTGGTTATTTTGCATGTTTTTTTGTGCCAAATTTGAGTTTTCGTCCCAATTTCACCTGTTTTATGATAGTTTTGGTCTTTTTTGTGGCAAATTTGGCAGTTTTTGTGCTGATTTTCCACGTTTTTGCTGACATATTTGAATGTTTCAGGGTAATTTAGACTCTTTTAAGGGTGATATACACCACTGCCTCATTCACTCTGTTATTTATACTGTACATTTGTAAATCTTTAAGATTTCCTTGCACTGAAAAGGAGACCAAAGCGTAGATGGAGAGATGATATCGAGCAAAAGGCGGGAATTAAATGGATGCAAGTGGCACAAAATCGTCAAGAGTGGAAGCGTATGTGGAGGCTATCCGACAGCAGTGGCGGGACAGGCTGAGAGAAGAAGAAGAAGAAGAAGAAAAGGAGAAGCTCTCCAATCTCATTATACACTGTATAATGACAATAAATCATATTCTATTCTATTCTGATTTTGCATGCCTTTTGTCCGAATTTGAGTTTTTGTTGCAATTTCACCTGTTTTGTGGTAATTTTGGTCCTTTTTGGGGTGATTTTGGGTGTTTTTGCTGGCATATTTGAACCTTTGAAGGTAGCTATTATGAGTAACTTGAGGCTATCTGGCAGGTTGGGGTGAATTTTTACAGCATCCCTGCAGTCTTACAGAGTTAACTGAACAGTTCCTTACATGTTGTCGTGGAGTTTCCTCAGGACTGAATCCGTTTCCAGACACAGTTTGAACCTCAGTCTCTCCTCCAGGTCTGGAAAGTCTCTGAGCGGCGTGTTGGAGATCTGGAGGCGGGACAGAGCTGCTGACTGCTCGGCCAGGTTCCCCAGAGACTCCATGAGGGGGTTGCAGTCCTCCAGCACCCTGATCCAGACCTTCTGACTGTCCTCCAGGTTCACGAAGCTTCTCCTCAGCGCCTGATGGAGGGAAAACACCGCAGCTTTGGACATTTCAGGAGCCGATGAGACGTAAAATAATACGCCAACACACGGTTGTAGTTTGCTTTCTTTAAATCTTGACGTTAAATGCAGCTTTCTGGTGATTTCTGATATTTTCCTCTCTGCTTTAAAAATCACATTTCTGCCATGTTGCCTCAACGCATTTCCGCCCTCCTGATGTAAACACCGACGTTCAGGGCTGTGATTGGCTGTCAGGAAGTTTGCTGTGACCCCAGGAAAACGTGTGTTCTGATTGGCTGGTTTGGAGTGTTGGCTCCGCCCCGCGGGAAGATTTGAAAACGGCTTTGTGGAGGAAGCGAAGAGACGAGAGAGAAAAGTACAATTAGGTAAAGAATCCTCTGTAAAAGACGTATTACAGCGGTTAAACTGATTATTTACAGTGGGTTGGTTAATGCTGATGTGTGTGAATGGAGCTGTTGAAGCAGAAAGTCAGCAAACTGGCGTAGCTAACTAACAAACACTGACGTTAGTTTTAGCTGTTAGCAGGCTAACGTTAGCCGCATGTCGGAGGCTTATTTTAAACAAACGGGAGATAATTATACCCGAACCCTACATAAACTAACGGAATTATCTTCATGTTTCACCTTTTATATTGTGTGTAAATGGATTTTTTTGCAGCAGAAAGTGAGCTAACTGGCGTTGCTAACGAACAACGTTAGTTTTAGCTTTTAGCATGCTAACGTTAGCGGCATGTCGGGAACTTATTTTAAACAAACATCCCATAATTATAACGGAACCCTGCATAAAGTAACTTAATTATGTTCATGTTTATACTGTGTGTAAATGGATTTGTTGAAGCAGGAACCTGCTAACTAAGTAACGAACTAGCACACTGCCGTTAGTTTTAACTGATGTTTTTTTTTTTTTTTTTAATTGCTTGTTTTTAGCTATTTTCCGCTCATATTGTGTTTAAATGGATTTATTTGTCCCTCACTGTTCAGGCAGACATGGCTCCTAGGAAAAGAACCACCAAACAGAGGAAGAACAACCCAAAGTCCGCTAAACTGGATGCTTTTCTGGAGGATTTCGACCTCGAAGGTGAATATTCTTCATTTCTAGTAGAAATACTGCAGTAAAACCTGGTACCTGTGAAGTCTTTTATAATAGATAACTAGTTTTTGTTTGACCTCATTATAAACTTACATTTCCACTGACCACAGACTCAGGCAGCAGTTTGGTAAAGTTGTAAAGGACACTAAAATGATCCTAAAATGAAGATAATACACAAATATTTTGAAAATAATCCTCAAAATTGACCTTTTAGGAGTATAAATTAATATGAGTTCCTATATATGATCGTAAAATGAGGAAAATACACACTTATATTGAAAATAATCCCCAAAATTGATATTTTAAGAGAGTATAAAATAAATTGTCCCTATAAATTTTCCTAATATGAAGAAAATACAGATATATTTTGAAAATAGTCCTCAAAATTGACTTTTTAAGAGTGTATATATTTAATTTAGCCCATATAAATACAGTAAAATGTGGAAAATTCATATATATATATATATATATATATATATATATATCAAAATATTTTTTTCAGAATTTTAAGGATTTTTTTATTTGAATTTATTATTACTAATAAAAAATCTTTAAAACTATGATTTAAAAAAATAATAATATTGTCAAACATTCTAATATTCTTTATACATTTACACATACATACAAATCTACATTTATTTAAGCCTGGGTTATAAAATAATAGTCTGTTATCTGTCAGCATCAGTGCAGTAAGAATAATTTCCAATAGTTTGTCTTAACAAAGTTTTACTGTCTTTATTTTATGTCACTAAGGAAGGTGAGATTTTTCCTCCATCCTTATTTATATGTCCTTTCTGTAGATGTGTTTTCCTTAGGGTTATTTATGATGTATAATCCTGAATAAACTAGACCGATAAGACAAACATCCTGAAGGAAACTCTTTAGTTGTTTGAACAGTTTAGATTTAGTCTCTTATCAGAATTATTCTGAAATATAAATAGTTGTCTCATCTAATCTTGAATGAACAGACTAATATCTGTAAATGTGTCGCCGTGAAGAACATGAACAGGAAGGTGACTGACTCAAAATATGTCCAAAATTACTTTAAACATTTACAAAACTCACTAAAAGTTGTCACAAATGTCAATATTGAATACTTATTGCTCCTTAAAATGGAAAAAAAACTCTACCATTTTCAAATGATGGTGTTACTGTCACCCCTGAATTTTACAAGTTTAACCCAAGCCCTGCAGCTTTTTGCTATTTAAACTTGAAATCTGTCCACAATTACCTGAAAAATGACTCAAAATGGTCCAAAATGACAAAAATAATATGTACTCTGTCCCCTTAAAATGAAAATAAGGGCAACGTGTCCAATCCAGGCTGGTCTAGTGTCTCCATAAAGTTCCCGTAAGTCTATATTTATGGATGGATCCATATTTCTACTAAAATCCAGTCTTTGGTCCACATTTCTCCAACTGTTGAGGCTCTAACATCAGTAGAAACTGATGTGGTGGTTCCAGTTTCTTATTATTTGGATTTGAAACTTAAAATTAGTCAGGATTGTCCAAAACCAACTAGAGACCGGTCCAAAATGGGTAAAATCTGTCTGTAATTTGGCAAAATTTGCCCAAAATGACTTGAAATGTCCGAAATTACTCAGAAATATCCAAAATTAGTTAAAACTCTGTTTCAAAATGACTCAAAATTTACCTGAAACCTAACCAACATCATTTACATCATTTGAAACGACATTATTGAATAATTATTGGCTGTTAAAAAGATGTTTTTCATTATTGAATTTACATTAAAATGATTCCCTGTGAACTTTGAGAAACAGGCTAAAGTGGTTAAATCCAAACTAATGTGGTTATTTAAATTAGCAGTGATGTCGACTGAAACTGAACATTTTATCCTGATAGAACTTTCAGCTGTAAAAATAAAAATAGACTTCACTGATGAATAAAGTCTCCGCGGGGAAATTTAGACGATCCAGCAGCTGGAATCAGATTAATAGAAGAAGCAGGACAGGAATTAGTAAAGAATAAAGACAAGACGGGATGGATTTACATGTGGAAATGAACAGATATTGTATGAATAAACTGCTCAGCCTAAACATGAAGTTTATTAGAGTTCTACTGAGAAGAGAACATGATGAGAGGCAGCATCATCACACAAAACACGTTTCCACAACTGTTTTTCCTGCTGCTATGAGGCCGACGGCAAAAACGAGAACGGAAACAATATTTTCTGTGCAATAATTCATCACTACATCTGTATATTTATGGACAACTGAAGCATTTTCGTATCTCGTAGAGAGTCTGTTTTTATTCTATTTTTGATAGTTGCGTTGTTTGATCTTTAACTCGACTTCCAAGAAGAATTCCTGTTTCTGAACGGTCTGTTTATGAGTACAAATGTCAAATAAAAACCTGGACTCTTGATGAGTGTGTATTAGCAGCATTCTAAAGTTGTAGTTTGTAGTGGAGTCTGTTTGTTCTGCTTTCTAACCTCCATAACGCTGATGTTCTCCAGTGAAAACCAGAGTGGGCCAGATGAAGGAGAAGATCAACCAGCTGCTGAAGGATGTGGACAACAGCTACAACATGGCTCTGATCAAACTCCCCAAAGCTGTCCGGCAGACGTCCTGGATGGAGCACTGCAGTGAGTTTAATCACAAAGTTAGGACGAGCTGCAGACGCTGCTTCACTGTTCTGTTCTGCTCACATAAAAGCACAACAGCAGATCTAATGTGTGTTTTAATCAGCAGATAGTTGTGTATCACTGTTTTCATTTAATTTTTCTTCCTCCTCCTCCCATAAATTAATAAGAACTTTATTTATTTCTAAAGCAGCCTTAAAAACAACCTTCACAATAAGGTGCTTTGGCAGTTCGAACACAGGCGATCAAACAAAATGTAGGAGACAAGTCAGAGCAGCCAATTAAAATAAACATGCTCATAATTAAATTAATAATTAGATAGATTCATATCAAACAAGGGAACTAGGCACTTTAGAAATTAAGAATCAGACTGAGGGTTAAAAGTTAGAAATCAAACAAAATATGCAGAATTAGAGACGACATCATGTCCTTGTGTTCTGTTCTGCTTCTAGCTGCACACATCACTGCAAAAACACAAAACTAGACTCTAAACGTGTCCACAATGACATGAATCTGGTCAACAATTACCCAAAAATAGTCCAAAATGACCAGAACTTTTCTAAAATTCCTATTATTAGTCTAAACTGTGTCTGAAACGAGGTGAAATCCATCCAAAATGACTCAAGTTTATCCAAAATTAATCCAAAATGACAGAAAAAAAGGCTAAAATGACTCAAATGTGTCCAAAATAAAGTCAAATTGTGTCCTTAATGACTGCAGCGTATTCAAAGTTAATCTAAAATGACACAAATCTGGTAAAAAAGAACATTTTCCCAAATGTCTCAAATGACTAAAACTGATCCAAAATCTCTATAATGTGTCAAAAAATGAGGTGAAATCCATCCAAAATGACCAAAGTTTATCCAAAATTGATCTAAAATGACATCAAAACCTGCAACACAGACAATAGAGAGATATGGGAGACGAGTCAGAGCAGCCAATTAAAATAAACAGTAAAAATGATAATAATTAAATGAATAGATTCATATCAAACAAAGGAAGCATGCAGTTTAAAAATTAAAGAAGATTGAGGGTTAAAGTTAGAAACTAATGTTACAACTCGGCTCTGAAGCTGCAACAAAACAGGGAGCCAACAACAGGGTGGTGACTAAAAAAAAGGTTTTATTGCAATGCAAAACCAAGCCAGCAAGGTGCACTAAAGACACCAAACCAAACCAAACCAAACCAAAGCAGGCTGCTGGAGCTCCAGAAGGAAGCAGCTCCTGTCAGAGAGACAGACGCTGGAAGTGAAGGAGGTTTGATGCAGTTTGAGCCACTTGATCCCAGCAGGTGTGGCTCCATCAGCTGACGACCCTCAGCTCCTGAACAGGAACACCTGGTGTCCAGGTGGAGGGTCGTCACCTAGAGCAGTAAAGAATGGCACACTTCATGTTTCCTCTGCTGCTCTTCATCTCCTTCTCCTGGCTGCTGATGCATCTTCACAACATTATTTCTGCTGCAGCTTTTTAGTCTTTGTGGTCATTTTGTATCCCTCGGAAATTGTTAAAAACTAATTTGAAAAAATTAGCCAATTAAATTTATAACCAGCTGTCAGCATCAGTATTATGGGATGTATCACCGTGTGAACAGACTGTTCACACAGTGATACATCAACACTGTCCAAAGGTAGAACTCTGACTTTTGATAAAGTTACTGGAGATGAAGAACCAGATGTTCTGAGGAGGTCAGGAAGGAACTTTAGTCCTATTTGGTGGATTTTTTTTGAGCTGAATTTGAGTTTTTGTCGCAATTTCACCTTTTTGTGATGATTTTAGGTGTTTTTCCTTACATATTTGAACCTTTCAAGGTAGTTTTGGCTGTTTTTGGGGCGATTTTGTGTCTTTTCGTGGTAATTTTGTGTCTTTTTGTGGTAATTTTGGTACTTTTTGTAGTAATTTTGGTCTTTTTTGTGGTGATTTTGTGTGTTTTTCCTTACATATTTGAACCTTTCAAGGTAGTTTTGGCCGTTTTTGGGGTGTTTTGTGTCTTTGTGATAATATCAATACTTTTTGTAGTAATTTTGGTCCTTTTTCTGGTGATTTTGTGTCTTTTTGCTGATTTTGATCCTTTTTGTGGTAATTTTGGTACTTTTTGTAGTAATTTTGGTCTTTTTTGTGATGATTTTGGGTGTTTTTCCTTACATATTTGAACCTTTCAAGGTAGTTTTGGCTGTTTTTGGGGCGATTTTGTGTCTTTTCGTGGTAATTTTGTGTCTTTTTGTGGTAATTTTGGTACTTTTTGTAGTAATTTTGGTCTTTTTTGTGGTGATTTTGTGTGTTTTTCCTTACATATTTGAACCTTTCAAGGTAGTTTTGGCTGTTTTTGGGGTGTTTTGTGTCTTTTTGTGATAATATCAATACTTTTTGTAGTAATTTTGGTCCTTTTTCTGGTGATTTTGTGTCTTTTTGCTGATTTTGATCCTTTTTGTGGTAATTTTGGTACTTTTTGCAGTGCTTTTGATACTTACTTTGAAACTGATTTCCTGGTTGAAAAAGTATAATAAAATCCATGATATTAGATGCATTTAAACTCTGCTGTACTGTACCACCTGCTGTGCTTCATGTCACTTGAATGTAACAGAAGTTCATGTAAAACCTGCTCTCCAGATTCTAATAAAAACTTTTGTCTCTCTTTACAGAGTGTGACAAACCAAAGGCTCCAGAGGTGGATGATGTGAAGGTGATGATCTGTTCTTCTCTCATCATATTTCATGACTCAGTTCCAGATTAACTCCCTGATTAATCCGTCTGTTAGCAGAGAGAAGAAGAAGCTGCTATGGTTGAAAGCGTCGTGGCTGAAGATCACGCGGTCCTGCTGAAAACTGTTAAAAGTACGTTTAGACCTCCTCCTTAAATCAAACCAGGCTGAAAACCAAACAGCTGACTGTAGTTGTTCTGTCCACACACAGCGTCCAAGAAGAAAGGCAGAACCAAGTCCAGCTCTGAGGATGAAAACACTCCCAGTACGACCAGGAAGGTAGAGCACGTTTCAGATGATCCCATGAAGAAACAGACAGCTCAGAGTTTAGGAGCTTCGTTCTTCATGAATGTTGGTTTGTTTGTGATGTTTTCTGTGGAGTTTAGCTTTAATCTTGTTTCTAATGAAGGGTAAAGCCACCAGAAAGCCTCCAACCACATCAAAACGAGCTAAAGCACTGACGGTCAGCAAGCAGAGCACCTCCATCAGACGGTAAAACTCAGCTCCTGACGGGTTTTTATTGAAACGTCTTATAAAACTACCTCAGATTGAGCTCCAATGTTTTTATTTTATGTTGATTAAGTAGCAGATTATCATCACATGGACAATCCAAAATAAACTAGAACGTTAAGATAAAACATTATTAATCTTGATGGAAACTCTTGGTTATTTGGACTGTTAGTTTAGATTTAGTCTCTTATTGGAATTAGTATGAAATATTTGGTGTCATCGAGACAATTCCATGTTTTCCATGAAAACTCCCACTTTTATCCATGTGCTAACATAACTGCACAAGGGTTTCTAACCATCAATTAGGAGATGACTTAGTAAAGAGTAAGAATTACACATTACCTGCAGATTGTAAATTACTGAAACTATAAATTTCAGTTTAATTTCTAGACCATGAAAAGTTGTTCTGATCAGAAAGTAAAATACTAGATTGTTCTTTGTTCTTTTGCTGTTTTGTGTCTCATTTTTGTAATATTTTGTCTTGTTTTTGTTGTTTTTTCATCTCTTTTGTCTTCTATCCTCCAGTAAATCCTCTCTGGTTCAGTTCCAGGTGACTAAATGTTGTGTTTCTTTGTCGACACTGTGATCTGGAAGTTGTAATGTGGAAATGATAAACTGAGGATGAATGTTGATGAAACTGAATTTATTTTTCTTCATAAATTTCAGGTTGTTGATGATGTTTAGTAAAAAGATAATTCCTTAAATGTGAACATTAGGAACCATTAGGAGTTGTGGTTATTTAGAGGTTATAATGTTGTGGTTTTACTGGTTTTACTGGTCCTGGATGTGGAACCTGGACTAGGATCAGTTTGAGTCACTGCACTAGATTATTCGTAGAGGAGAATGTCGTTAACAGGTTGAAGAAGCCGCCAGAACGATGATCCTGTGTCTGAACAGGGTTTTATTTCAGTACTCCATCAGTAAAGTGATGCTAACTCATCTGTCTGTGTTCAGGTCTAACAGGAAGCCTCTGGTGACTCCTGCCAGAAGTATTCTGGATTCTTCTCTGATGATGGGAACGACTCCTCTGATCACCCCACGCTTCGATCCAAGGTGAGGATTTACAGCCTAGTGCCACTTAAATAAAAACAGCTTGTACATCTACAGAGTCTCATTTCCTGTATATCAGAGCTGACCTGATCTAGAAGACTGGAACTGGGGCCAATCAAGGCGTTTTATAACTGATTGGTATCGACAGGAATGGAAAACCTCACCCTAGTTTTAGTAACTTTAAGGTTCTGAATCTGTGTTTTGTCTTTATGCTCTATTTAATATTTAACTCTGAGGTCAGTTTAACCAACACACTTTCCTTTACTGACTGATTCTGTAAAACGTCAGACCCATAAATGCTCCAACTCTTCCTTCAAACCTCGTCTTAAAGCTCCTTTTCTTTCATGGATCTGCTTTCACTGCTTTATCTGAGTGTTCTTCTCTGTACCGGTTCTGTTTCCTCCTGGATGTTTTTCTAAATTTCCCTCCGTCGCTGCTTCTTATCATCCTTCATTTGTCCTCAGGCTTCCTAAAACTCCTGCAGTGAGAGTTCCCCGTCACAAAGAGAGAGTGTACAGCATCTCAGTGAACGGTTCTCCCATCGCAGCCGGAGATGACGACATCGTCATCAACGTTCCCGTCGGCAACGGAGAGGTGAGCTACAGTCGGACGTTTAAAGATGAAAATGAATAGTTCAGTGTCAGCCCGAGAGCACCATTTATCATGATTAAAGTTCAGTTTTAATCATTCTTATTGAACTATTTTAAATAAAGACGACTGTAGGAAAGCTTTCATTCACTTCAGAATGTTTTTAAGGTTCACAGGAAACAGTTTTAACTTTAGACAGGATATTTAGTTTATTTAAACTCCTCCGTCCAGAGCAAATCCAGATGAGACTGGCTGTAGAATGATCTGCTGCACCTCATCATTATTATTCCTGCCAGCTTGTTTATGTTTGTTTAAACCAATCAGAGTCATTGTGGGTTTTCTCCTCGTAAAGTGCAATTAACAGTAAAATGCAGATTGCAAATGGCTTAATAATAATTACAATTAATAAAGTTCCAAAGAACTTTCAACCAATGTCAACCCAGGCTGGTCTAGTGTCTCTATAAAGTTCCTGTAAGTGTTTATCTATGGATGGATCCATGTTTCTACTGAAATGCAGTCTTTGGTCCACATTTCTCCAACTGTTGAGGCTCTAACATCAGTAGAATCTGATCGTTGAAAGACATTGTTCGAGTTTTTAGTTTGACTTGAAACCAGCACAAAATACCCAAATTTTGTCCAAAGTGATTCAAAATCTGCCCAGAAGGACCTGAAACTTTCCAGAATGACCACAATAAATCCTTTCTGGACCTTTGAAATCTTCCATCCAGGCTGGTGTCGTGTCTCCATATGATGTTCCAGTTTAACCCAGATGTGTGTTTTCATGTATTTCTGCTGAGATGTGACTTCAGTCTTTAATAGTCTGATAGAGCAGCTAATTAACCAACCAGCCGTCCTGTACCTCCTGATCAGAGCATCCAGCTGCTGGCCAGTCAGATGGACTCGGTCGACTTGTCTCTTCTGGATGAAACGGCTCTGAAGAGCATCCGGCTGCTGCAGGTGATTTATCCTTCGGTTCTGCTGCAGATCGAATCCTTCGGTGTGAAACGTTTGCTGTGTTCCTCATCATGTTTTATTTTCCTCCTGACAGAATCGCCTCACCTCCCTGTGTGGGACGTCAGACTGACCGACCGACTCGTCTTTGTTTACAGGCTCTGTTCTGGTGGGGTGTTTAAATAGAAAAAAGCAGATTTAAAATCTCTAAACATGATCCAGGACTTTCCCTTTCAGCTCAGTCAGCAGCTGCCGGATGTTTAAATGTTGCTCAGTGAGTTATTCTTTTCACTTATTTACCTTTTTATCCATTCCTTTTACTTTTATGGGTATTTTCTGCTGCTTTAGTGGCTTTAGGTTGAATCCTTGGAGGAACTCTGTCTCGTTCTATTTCTGGCCAGTCTGACTTCTAAAGTCTGGATTTTAAGCTTCATGATTGTTTAGATAATCTCAAACTGAAACGTGTGTAAAGTTTTGTCTTCTTTGTTTTTAAGTTACCCTTCAATCTGATTTAGTTTTTTTCTAGATGATGATATCCTGCATGTTTCTATAAACCAGCTTGTGGTTATTGTTGTTGGTGAAAATACAGACTGCATGTACATATTCTCCTCTTTATATCTATAAAACTGATGTGCAAAACTTTCAAATGAACGTGGTCTGGTGTCTCCAGAAAGTTCCTGTCAGCGTAAATCTATGGATGGATCCATGTTTCTACTAAAATACAGTCTTTGGTCCACATTTCTCCAACTGTTGAGGCTCTAACATCAGTAGAATCTGATGTGGTGGTTTCAGTTTTTTACTATTTGGATTTGAAAGTTGTACAAAATTAGTTGTCAGGGAAAAGCCCAGCTTATATGACACCTGCAGAGAGAATCAAAAAAGGAGTCAGAGACATCAATTTCTTTGTACAAAGGGCACCCACTCAGAGCAGAGATAAAGTGCGCTGAGCAGTTCCTTGTATCTTTATTTATAACAAACATACAATAGTGGGTGTGAATGTCTGTTGTAGGAGGAACTGGTCCACATGTGAGTGTGTGTAAGCATATGGAAAAGTACTGAGACAGTCAGAATGGAGAGCTACTAAAGCGATTAAGTAAAGACAAAATAATTGATAAGATAATTGCTACAGCATATGGATTATAGGGCGTGTATGATCATGTGAACATTTAATTTTCTCCTAACATTCCCTCCTGTTGGTCATCATGATTATATACAGCTATTTACAAAATGTAACATATCAATTCCATGGACATCGGTGGTTAACATCTCATTTCTGTTTTCTGTTAGCACTTCATAAAGGAAAAATATGTAACATTTATATGCATCACATTCATCCCTAGATGCTGTCTTCAGCCTCTGATTCCTCCGAATCCGTTGACGAGTCTACACCTCCTGGTGTGTCATTGTGAGGCAATGGCTCGTAGCGTGTCAGAGCTGCATGGACTTGGACAGCAACTAGTCTTATACAAGGAATTATGCATGCCGTGAAAACAAAAATCATTATCAAAATTGCAATGATTGGAGTAACTAGAGAAAGCAGGTTGCCTTTCCAATTTCCAAATGATAACCAATCCTTTTTCATATCTGCCAATAGATTGTTTAGATGTTCAACAGTCGTAGAGAGATTGCCTGATATATCTGGTATATAAGTACAACATTGTTCTCCGATTACATGACACAATCCTCCTTGCGAGGCCAGAATTATGTCTAATGCTAATCTGTATTGCACTAATGTGTTTCTGACAGATGCGGCCCATGGAGTCAAGGCAGAAAACCCATCAGAAACTATAGCAGTGAGATTTTCTAGTTGTACGTGGAGTTTATCAATGTTGTGTGCATTATTTACTGTTCCCCACCAAGGAAAGAGTCCACTGCCAAATTTGGTTCCTTCTGATGTCATTTCTTCGTGTGTATCGCGTTTCGGTCGGTAATGAGGGTAGTGATGTGTGGTGTACTTGAGTTTGTCATACAACTGTAAGGTTGGCGTAAGGTAAACAATTGCACATGTGCCTGACCAGTGTCATCTGTAACAGCCACATGGTGGTATTATTGTCGTCGGTCAGTCTCCTGCAGAGAATACATAGGGCGGTTCGAACCTGTTGAGGCTTCCCGCGATGATTTCTTCACTAGCCTATAGTGCCAGACTATTCAGTCTGTGCCCCCAGATGCATCAGGCTAGCCCTGCATGCTATCCAGTAAGCTGCCCTATAGGGTCTCTAGTCTTTTTCACTATGTATCTCTTTGACTGCCTCTGTTATCAGTTTGCAGTGTGTCAGGTGGATCCATGATGGTCGTTCCGCTATTTTTATGGCTGTTGGTGTGGTCAATAGCACTTGGTACGGTCCTTCCCACTTGGGGGCGTTCCAACTGCGTCGCTGGAACACCTTGATCAGGACCCAATCACCTGGTTTCACCTTCTGTTGGTGAGGAATAGGGATCTGTGGTATAGTGTTGATTGATTGTATTTCCTTGTTTTCCAACATTTTTCTCATGTAATCAGCTAATGTCTGTTCTCTGTCAGATTTGCCTAAATCACTATTGAACTCTGGTAGTGGAAACGTTCTCTCATGACTATTTCAAAGGGTGTTAAACCTGCTTCATTTCTGGTGATCCTCATCCACATTTTGACTAGATTAATGCAGTCATTCCATAAAGATAAGACAAGATAAAGATAAAGTTCTTTATTTCTCCCCACGCCAGGGGAAATTTGCATTGTTACAGCAGCTTATGTAACAGTAGACGTAGTGATAGAATAAAAATAATAATAGAACAATAGTAATAATATTTACAATATATACAAGGGTGAGAGATGGGGATAAAGTGGCTTAACAGAAAAAATTAAAGTTTAAAAGTGCAAAGATGTGCAGTGCAATAATATCTGTGCAAATGTTATGGTTTGGGGTGGTAATGATATAGTCCAGTTTATGTTAACATCAGCCATGGCCTGGTTGTCTCTTCCATGGTTTTCCTGAGCCTATTTTTGATCGTTCCATTTGTCCTTTCTACTAGTCCTGCACTTTGCGGGTGATATGCACAGTGATTTTTCAGTTCTATCCCTAGTGCTTCAGCTGTTAAGCGTATCACCTCGTTTACAAAATGTGTGCCATTGTCTGATCTGATGATTTTCGGTATTCCATATGTGGGAATGTAATGTTTGACTGAACATTTAGCAGTGCTTAGAGCATCGTTTCTTTTTAATGGATATATTTCTACCCATTTAGAAAAGGCGCATATAATTACCAATGCATATTTTCCTTCTCTTGATTCAGTGAGTTCGATGAAATCCATGTGTATTGTGTGAAATGGATGCGGTGGTGTTGGAAATTGCCCTCTTTTTGGCCTTGAATAGCCTTGTGAGTTGTGTTTTAGGCATGTCATGCATTTTGAAATGTGTTGTTTTGCAGAAGTTTCAAAATTTATGGTATAATCATGTTGATTAACTAATGTAACCATCCCTCCTGTTGAGACATGGGTCTTCCCATGGCTCACTAATGCTGCTGCTGCATGGAGAGACTTAGGAAGGACTGGTTTATTGTCAATGTAAATAATGTCGTTCTTGAACGTTGCTCCTTTGGCTTGCCATGATTATTCCCCCTTGTTGTTTCAGAATCATCCGTTTGGTGTGCAGCACATTTGCATAAGGAAAGACTACGTGGGAGTATTACGGCTTGTAATAATTCTGTCATTTTTGCACTATGTGTGAGAGGCTTTCCTGTAGCTGTGGTTAAGCCTCGCCTAGACCAAATACTCTCTTTTAGACGTCGTTTAGATTTCTTTAACTTAGGAAACCCTTTTTATTTACGGCCTTTTGGATTATTTATTATGGCCTTTTGGATCCTTAAATCCTCAGCCTGTTGTGACCTTTTGGATCCTAAGATCCACAGTCTGTTGTGACCTTTTGGATCCGGAGATCCTCAGTCTGTTGTGGTCTTTTGGATTAAAATCCTCACCCTAATCCTCAGCCTTTTTTTTTTTCAGGTATCTCCTTTGTATTTTAGGACAAAGTCTTAAAACCTATGATTTCTTTTACGGTAAAAATCTTAAAACCTTTCAGGCGAGAAATGATGTACAGCATCGTGAACATATTGACTATCTGTCCATATGCATACATCTTGACCTTTAGAGAGTTTAAGTGCACATGTAACTGCGTGCAATTCCGCTGTTTGTGCAGAATACGATGATGGAAGTGCACCTGATTCTAATACTTTTGAGGTAGTGGTTACAGCATAACCAACTCTGTTTTTTCCCAGTTTATCTTTCTGTGCAGAACCGTCAACAAACAGATGCTTCTGGTTGGGTTGTGGTGTTTCTGAAATATTAACACGTGGCTTTGTTTCTTGTTCTATAAGGTCTGCGCAACTATGCGGTGTTCCGTCTATAGGTGTTGCAATTAGTTGTGAGATGGAAACTGTTTTACATGGTTTGAAAGTAATGTGTGGTTGAGAAAGCAGGTTGGATATGAGCCCTAAATGTCTGGGTGTTGTGAGGAACGGGAGTGGAGTTTGCAACAATATTACTTCTACTGTGTGTTCTATATACACTGCTAGCGGATGTAAAAGCAAGCTTGGATACAGTGTGGAAGTCCAGATGCTACTGGATCCAACTTTTCCGAGTAGAAAGCGATCGGTCTTGGTCTGTCACCGCTTCGCTGGGTGAGAACCGCTGTCATGTGTGTGTTTTTATTTGTGATCATGAGAGCAAATGGTTTGTCATAATTAGGTGTAGCGAGGGTGGAACTTGACGCTAATTGCTGTTTTAGTGCTTGAAATGCTTTATTTCCTTCATCTGTCCACTGTATTGGTGCGTTCATGGCCAATTTCTTTCCATATATAAGGTTTTGTAGAGGTTGTGCAAGCCCTGAATATTCTGGAATCCAGGTTCTACAGAAATTGCACAAACCCAGAAAGGACATCATTTGTTGCTTGGTTTTTGGTTTGGGTGTTTCTAACACCGCTGCTTTTCGCTCTGGAGTAATTTGTTTTCCCTGTGCAGATATAATGTGTCCTAGATATCTAACACTCGCTGTCCAGCATTGTAATTTATGCTGTGAGACTTTATGGCCTTGTAGGTGTAGGTGTTTCAGCACTATCAGTGTATTTTCTTTACATTGTTCTTGTGTAATTCTGGTCACCAGTATGTCATCCACGTAAAGCAGCATTTGACCGCCTCTCAATTGGGGACAGGTGGACATTGACATCTGCAATGCTTGTGAATACATAGTGGGACTGTGTGTAAAACCTTGTGGCAGTCTAGTATATGTGTAGGTTTTATCCTTAAATCTGAAAGCAAATAAATCCTGGGAGTCTTTATGCAATGGTACAGAAAAAAAAAAAGGCATTTGACAAATCTATTACACTGAAGAATTTGTCTGTTGGCTTCAGGCTGTTTAAAATGGTGTGTGGATTTGCCACCTTGGCCTGTAGGGGCTGTACTATGTCATTCACTGCGCGCAGATCATGCACTAGTCGCCATTTTGAGGTGGTTTTTCTTACTGGAAAAATTGGTGTGATGCATTTTGGAGTCTCAATTTCCCTCAGTATCCCTGCTTTGAGCATGTCTTCTATTACTGGTGAGATTCCTTCTATAGCTTCTTTTGGGAGTGGATATTGCTTTAGGGCTATATTTGGATGTGGTTTTGTCTCAACTCGTATTGGTGGGAGGTTCTTTATTAGTCCCACATCTGTAGGTCCACTGGACCATATTTGTCTGGGTAATTTGCTTAATTCTTGTAATTGTAATTGTAAACGTGTTTCCATTCATGTCTATGGTCTTTTGTCAAGGAGATATATGGGTCATGTTGGTGACTTAATTTCTGTTGTTCAGATCTCAGTATAACTGAGCAACAACTCTGACCCGTGTGTGACACAAAAAGATGTTGGACACAGATTGTGGTCGGATTCTTCAGTTTATGGACTTGCTGGTCGTATCGCTCATCTGGACCTGGTGTGTTTTTATATCTCAATGTGCAGTGGAGATCTGTGCTTGGCATCTCCTCCACTTCTCTTCCTTCCTGCATTACATTCATGAGCTTTTCTCTGGCTTGTTGGAGAAGGGCCTCAGTCTGATTCAAGTCAGTCAGATCGAGGCTCCAATAATAATGTGGCTCTGCCATTCCTTCTCTTAACATTTCAGTTTGTTCTTCCACTATGGCAGTTGTCATTCCTCCATCCATAGTGGGAATGATAGCTATTTTGAGAACTGTCAAAAGATCTCTTCCTAAAAGATTTAAAGGGCAGGAGGGATCTACCATTACTGGATTTTTTGTCTCTTGTCCGCTATCTAGGTCTCTTATGGTAGCTGGTTGAGTCATACGCTGCTGCATAACATGTCCGGAAGCTGATCTAACCCAAAGGGTTTTGTTAGACATTTTCATTCCAGGAAAGGGTTGACATACAACCGTGGTACATGCCCCACTATCACATAGGAACATGTATGACTTTCCATTTATGGTCAGTTTTCTCATTGGTTCTGTGACTTGTTTGTCTTTTAGTAGGCTAAAAATGTCAAGTTGGATGTGGCTGCCTGTGTCTTCACTTATGTCAGATGTTGTTGTGCATATGGGCTGTGGTTTTGTTGCAGCCTTTTCCTGCACTGCAGCTTGTTCTACAAGCTGGGTTTCAATTTCTGTTTGGTTCTCTAGTCACGATGACTGCTGTGTGTTTTATCTGCAGTCTCTGGCCATGTGGCCTGGCTTGTGACAGATATAACATCGATTGTTTAGTCTGTCGTTGCGTTTTAAATCTGACTCATTCTGCTGTGGACGTGGCTGGGATGGATTGTATCCAAACCCTCTGCCTCTCCCACGTCCTCGACCTCTTCCTCTGTCTGGGAAAGGGTTGTGTCCCTGATAAGCGAGTACATTTTGCGCATCAACAAGGAAAACCGTTTTTTGTTCTTCCTTGTCCTTGTACTGTTTTTCATAATGTTTGGCCTGTGTCTTGATGCACCCAGTATTTCTTTTTTTAATTTTAATTTTAATCCTTTTATGAAAAACATTTTCAGCTGTTGTTGGTAGGCGCTGCCTGCGTCCGCATTTACTGAACGCCTGAGTTTTGTCTATAGACCTTTTCTAGTCTGTGTCTATAATCTGCTGCATTTTCTCCCTCTCTCTGGGTGGTTTCAGTTATGGCGTTAAAATTAGACCGTTGCGGCCATTCTCGTCTGATTCTTTCCATCAGTGCTTGTAACTGTCCTAACAGATTTTGTGAATCATATCTCAGGACCTGACCAGCTAATGTGCCAGTAAAGTCACCTCTGATTCTGTGCCAGTCAGATGTCAAAACGTCTATAAGGCAGTCTGTGAGTTTATGTCCATTTAGCTTATAACTCATTAATATACCTCTTATGTCGCGTTCAAACTTGTCAAGGTCATCTTTCGGGTGTGGTATGTCTTTTGTCGCGCTCCATGGTCTGTAAACTAGCATGGTCGGGGCTTGGTCGACATTTGGTCTGCCTTGGTCGTCTTGCTCGCCCGTAGGTTGGCCAAACCTAGGGTTCGCAACGTCTATGAGTGGACACAGTGCGTCTTCAGTCAGGGGCGATCCACAGTCCTCACAGTCTTCTATGTCGTCATATTCTTCTTGATCACTATCTGACCTCGTTCTAAAACGGTCTACAACCTTGTTCAGGTCTTTATGTGGGTACAAAGTCTTTCAGCTTTTTTCTTTTTACCTTGTGTTTGGGAAATTTCAGTTTTCAGATTAACTTGGAGATTTAGAACCTTTTTTGTGTCCAATTTACCATTAAAGTTATGTTTTCTCATCCATCTCATACTTAATTCTCCTGTTCCTGGATGACTTTTCTCCATAAATTGTCCATCTTTTGACAAGGGCTGAGACGATTTATTGCCCATTTTCCTCGTCTTTTTCAGTACACTGTAATTTGAAAACTATCTCGTCTGCTGTATCAGGATGTATTTCTTCTGTGACAATTATTGTTCCTGATTCATTAAATATTCCCGTTTGCAGACGTACTGCTTCAAATGGAGATGGATGAGTCCAAAAATTTTCAGTTTTACTTCTCTAGTTATTGATACGAAATAGAATTACCAAACTCATTTAGTTGTAAACTATGTAGGTTCCTTTTAGGATGTCACAAGCATGAGGTGGAATTGGGTGAAGTTCCTCTACCAAGCTTCTACAGTAACTAATTTACTGCGGATAGAGCTTACCCAAAACACCGCTTGTACGTAATCCTAATCGGACAAAACAAAAAATTGAGATCGCAACTTCCTAAAGTTATAATATGCGTATCTCAAACACAAACAGACTCATTCACACTTTTTTGTATCACTGACTGGATACCTGTGCCACTGACTGGACACCTAATACCTCTGACTGGGTATTTTTAACAGTACTGACTGACTGTTCTATAGCGCTTTTCGTCCAGTATGTCGGACTTTAAATGCTCGCCTCGAGCAGCCCGCCTCGGGCCTGACAATTGTCTAGATTCCCAGAATCTTTATGTGTCTTATACTCACTTTAATGATTCTCTGATGTTCGGATGATTGACCAATCGAACGGCAGGAGGTCCAGTTCTAACCCCGGCCCAGAGCCGAATTCACGTCCTGGGACTTTTTCAGTCAACATGGTTGACTGACTGTCGACAGATTTACGGGTCGTCCCTCCTGTCGCTGACCGGAACAACCATCCTTAGGGCGCTGGTTTGAAGGACCAAGATATTATGTCAGGGAAAAGCCCAGCTTATATGACACCTGCAGAGAGAATCAAAAAAGGAGTCAGAGACATTAATTTCTTTGTACAAAGGGCACCCACTCAGAGCAGAGATAAAGTGCGCTGAGCAGTTCCTTGTATCTTTATTTATAACAAACATACAATAGTGGGTGTGAATGTCTGTTGTAGGAGGAACTGGTCCTCATGTGGGTGTGTGTAAGCATATGGAAAAGTACTGAGACAGTCAGAATGGAGAGCTACTAAAGCGATTAAGTAAAGACAAAATAATTGATAAGATAATTGCTACAGCATATGGATTATAGGGCGTGTATGATCATGTGAACATTTAATTTTCTCCTAACATTAGTCCTAATCATCCAAAAATAAAATGAAAGACTTGTCCAAAATGTGTAAAAACTGTCTGTAATCTGGCAAAAAAATTGCTCAGATTGACTTGAAACATCAGTAGAAACAGATGTGTTAAAGTTTGACCAGACAAGGTTCCAATTTTTAGGTGTTTAGACTAAATGTTGATGTGGACTCATTGGTAGGAACCAGAACATGGAGTTCATAGAGGTCTCTAGATGTTCATAGAGGTCTAGATGTTCATAGAGGTCTCTAGATGTTCATAGAGGTCTCTAGATGTTCATAGAGGTCTAGATGTTCATAGAGGTCTAGATGTTCATAGAGGTCTAGGTGTTCATAGAGGTCTAGGTGTTCATAGAGGTCTAGGTGTTCATAGAGGTCTAGATGTTCATAGAGGTCTAGGTGTTCATAGAGGTCTAGATGTTCATAGAGGTCTAGATGTTCATAGAGGTCTAGATGTTCATAGGGGTCTAGATGGTCATAGGGGCTAGATGTTTAGAGCTACAGGCTACTTCATGTTGTCTTCATGTTGGACTTCAACAACATACACACATGGACAAAATTGTTGGTCCCCCTCGGTTAATGAAAGAAAAGCCCACAATGGTCACAGAAATCATTTGAATCTGACAAAAGTAATAAATAAAAATTCTATGAAAATTAACCAATGAAAATCAGACATTGCTTTTGAACCGTGGTTCAACAGAATCATTTTAAAAAATAAACTTCATTAACCGAGGGGTCCCAACAATTTTGTCCATGTGTGTATGAAGCTGATTTTACCTTTAGAAACGTTCTCATCCAGATATTGGAGGTATTTATGGAGACACATCATTCCAGGTGTGATAACAGCAAGACCAGTGAAGTGATGTCGTACTAAGAGGAGCAAAGGAGTCGTTCTGATTCACGTTTCATTTATTTTCAGAAAGTAAATTCTCTAAAGTACTTTCAGTGTCTCTGTTGGTCTTCATGTCCAGTTTGTCGTGTCTCCTCTTAATATCTGGAGCCGGATGGAGACATCAGAAGTAAATTAGTGTTGAATCCATCCACCTGCTGTCATTCACAGAGGTTTAAATACATGTTATGATCATGTTGTAGTAAAACTTTCTGCATTTACTGGAATATTGTTCTGGACAAGTTGTATCTTTGCATAGTGACCAGCAGGTGGCAGCATTCCACTGCAGCTATTTTGGCCAATCAGGAGTCAGAGCATCTTGTTTCCTCCACTGTACATGAAGAAAAATACGACTTTTACGCTTGATTGAACCTTTAATTCAGTTTTTAATGTATGTTGAGCTTCATTCACTAATAGAGGAGAAAAGTGTCATTTATGTTGAGATGCATCACACTGATGTTATTTCTAATCTTCATGACACGTTACCACCGCTATTAGTTTTGTCATGGTACAGGTTTACCATCAAAGCTATAGTTTTCTCTCAGCTGTTGTTTTCATCAGAACTTCCTGTTGACCTTCCCTGACTTTCCCGCTCAGAGGGATGTCGGCAGGTCACATGACATTCTGTTGGCGGGAACTTCTGCTGCTGGCGCCAGAACCTGCCCCCCGACCTTCTGGGACGTCACAATGCTGCCAATTAGCAGCTCGTTAGGCTTCGTTAGTCCTGATGAGCTCGTTAGGGTTCCACCTGGGACGGTGAGTGGGTCGGGCTGGGCTTCACCTTGAGCCCCGGCAGACGAGCCACTCGTTGTTTTTCCTGCTGGATTCTCACGCATCATATGCTCCGGAGCCCCTGTGTCGGACCCGGAGCCCCGGTGCTGGACCCCAGGCGGACCCTGGCTGGACCCCGATGCCCCCGGCTGGACCCAGTGCCCCTGGCTGGACCCCGGCTGGACCCCGATGCCCCCGGCTGGACCCCGATGCCCCCGGTTGGATCTGGCGACCCCGGCTGGACCCCGATGCCCCCAGCTGGACCCGGGTCTCAGTCCCGTCCGTCTGCAGCCGTCCTCAGTTTCATCCACTAAGCTGAAAACTAAACTGTGCATCGCTGCAATGGACAGATGTTGACAGATGTTGTGGTCGGCGGTGCGTGAGGTTCGTCCCTCGTTAGCAGAGCCACACCTGCTCTACATTTCACAGGTTTCCTGGTTTCACCTCTGAACGGATCGGATCCTCTCTTTATTCTCCAGGTGGGTGGAGGATTGCCGTTGTGCACGGATGGTTGGTCTGCAGTAAGCATGCAGGCAGCGGTGACGGCTGCGGTATGGATGGGGCGGGTTTGGAGGTCACAGAGCAACACGGCGACATAAATCATCCTCAGAGATGTTCAGGATGAGAGACTGGAGGCCGAGATAGTGGAGAGAGACGGAGCTAGCTCTGTTAGCGGCTCTGCAGCTCCGCATTCACATGAGAAACTACAGATCCACAGGGAGGAAGGAGGATATTTGCACTGGAACAAATGTTTCTGTAACAAACTGACTGGATCATCTCAGAACTGGAGGACATTTGAAAACTAAACCTTGTTTTCCATTTTCTGTTCCACATTGATCAATAATAGGTATTGATGGGCTCAGCTTTTCTGTGCTGTTTGCTAACTCTACTCTAATCCATGCTAATGTGATCTTTTTCTCAGCAGTAGAAGCTAGATATTTAGCTGCTGTTACTGCTGACCAAGAGGACAAACTGACTGATGGAAAACAGTCCAAAGAATTAGTCTGATCCTGATCATATGAGCTGGAGGGAGACGTTCAATCAAGAAAGATGGAAAATAGAAGAGAGGACATAGCTTTGCTCTACACATTCTGTAGGAACACTGTTGGATGATGGAAACGACAAGAACAAGACACAAAATGACACAGAAAAAGATAAAAATTTCATCAGCAGGTTCTGCTAACATGTTGTGGGAAACGTTCCATGAATAATAATAATTATTTAAAATATTATGTTGATTAAAAATGTTCCCACAACGAAAAAATAAAACCATAAAGTAGATTTAAATGAGATTCTAACTGTTTTATTAGATCCAGTTTGGTCATCAGGGGGGAGGACAAGAGAAAAATGGCATTTTAGGGGAACTCCAGACTTATTTGGGATTTAAAATATTTTAAACATTCTTTTCTCCTAGTTTCTATAGATTTGGTCTTTCCAGCAGCAGCAGCTCTGTGATCATGATCAGGGTTTTGTTTACAGCTTGTTCTAAATGAACAATAAAGCGATCAGAGCTGCTTTGTTCTTCCTTAATGTTCCATAAATCTGTTCTGTTGTTAGCGCCCCCCCAGCCTCTCTGGGTCTGGTTCTGTTCTGAGGATCTGTCATCATTAACATGTGTCTGACACGTGGCTGATCCTCCACTAAGCTCTTCCTCCCTGAACTGCTGGAGCTGCTGCTTAATTGAGCCTCCAGAACCGGAGAAACTGCCAGATTTCCTGCCAAGACGAATGAACCTGGCAGAGGCGTGTTCTCCTGGCGAAATTAATTCTGTGGTGCGTCGAGGCCTCCTGTAAATCCCATCCGTCAAGCGCCCCGCTAATCGATTTATTCACGTGCCCACACCTCCGTCTGCAGGCCAGGGGTCGGCTGCAGCGCCGCCAAGTTGGTCTGTCAGCACAAAGAAAGGAAGGAGGCTTTGTTCCGTCGGCGTGGTGATGGAGAGCTGAGAGGACCGGAGCTGAAGTGGCAGACGGGTGGAAGAGGTAAATGGGACCTAACAGCCCACCGTGATGGATTCATCTGGGGGCCAGCGGGGTCCTGATGGAGCTCTGATGAAGCCCCTCCATCGCCTCCATGCTGGGCGGGGCGGAGGCAACATCTGCTGCCCAAAAAAATCACTGGAAATTACAACAGGACGCTCCGAGGAGACGAGTTAATGCTGTTTGCTCATTACACAGAGACAAAGTTCAGCTCCAGACGCCTTTCAGTGGCTCCGAAAATCAGATTTTAATGTTTTCTGGATGCAAAAACAGCAAATAGACGTTAATCCTGTTGTCTGATTCAAGAACATTCTCAAATATCCTTATAAAATCAACCAGATCCCCTCAGAACCATCTGGTTCTTCATCTCCAGTAACTTTATCAATGATCAGAGTTCTAACTTCATGCTGTGGATATTTCCAGAGTTCCAGTGGGTCCAGATTTATCACTTTTTTAATGGATAAATAACTAAAAAAGCTGGAAAATTACCACAAAAAGAGACCAAACTGCCAAAAAGAGCCAAAATTTCCACAAAAACGGGTAAATATACCACACAAAGACACAAAATTTTCACAGAAAGATGCAAAATCACAGCAAAGACTCACAATCTGCACAAAAGGATGCAGGATTATCACAAAAAGAGACAAAATCACCTTCAAACAGGGTTCAACTGACCCCAAGCACAAAAATACAGTAATATCCCCCAAAAAGATATAAAATCTCCACTAAAACAACCATCTGGTTCTTTATCTCCAGTTACTTTATCAATGATCAGAGTTCTACCTTCATGCTGGGAATATTTCCAGAGTTCCACTAGGTCCAGATTTATCACTTTTAAATGGACTTTCTCCATCAAAAATGAACAAAAAACACATTTAGTCTTTAGATTGTGACACCAGGAGTGGATGAAGAATTAATCAGGTCATAAATTAATCATATCTGCTGTAATGTGACAGAAAACAACCCCAAAATGATGAATAACGACCAGAATATCACACATAGTCCACAAAATGACAAAACCCAGCCAAACTGTGACGCTAAACTACCACTAAAGGATATAAAACGGCCAAATGAACTCATAAAGACATAAAATGACCAAAGTACGGCACAAAACTTGATGTAACTGAACCAAACGGTGACGTAAAAGGAAGTTCTACCTTCATTCTGGGAATATTTCCAGAGTTCCAGGTCCTTGAAGTCCATAAAAGAGGTGAATATACCACAAAAAAAAGTCAAAATCTCCTCTGAAAGGGCAAAAATTACTACAAAGAAACACAAAAAAAGGCCAAAACTACCACAAAAAGATGCAAAATTACCACATAAGGACCTCAAATCGCCACAAAAAGAGATGAGTATACAACAAAAATCAACACTAAAAGTAGCAAAATTACCCAAAATCCCAAACAAAAACACTCAAGTACCAGTGGTCTTACTACCTGTCTCCCCTGCTGCTCTGTCCTCATGGGCCGGATCCACACCAGACTGCCTCTTACTGTGCACTTCATATACTGCACACCTCACTGTACATAGCTACTCTTAGGCACATATAGGGACACAACAGTTAGGGGCAGGAATGATGGGCTCTGTGGTGGGGCAGATGGCAGGGCTCTACGGCCTTGTCTCTTCCCCATCACCCTCTTGCTTGCCTCCCCTGCTCTCTAATTTCTTTTTAATGCACCACACACATTCACACCTTGGGGGTAGGTCTGGGACGGCTCGGGGAACTTGGGCCAGGGTAGGCTGCAGAGTAGCCATCCTCTGTGGTCCTCTGGCCTGCCCCCTGGATGCCTCGCCCAGCCTCCCCACTTTTAATGCACCACATGACACTCAGGGTTACACTATCACGGTGCAGGGATAACGTCTCCAGTCTGGGATCTGGAGACATATTAACAGGGAGTAATAGGGGGATTTCACTAATATGGCCTCGCTGGTGGGACCCGGCCCCCTTATGGCTATGGGGTAGCGGGGGTGGACTATCATCCATGGTGCTGTGGCTAGGGGGTCCCCGGGACCTGGGGGCTGTGGTCGGGGGGGGTTCTCCTGCTTGCCCGACGGGTCCAGGCTGGTGCGATGACTCTTGGTGGGCTGCGGGGCTGGATTGGCCGTCCTGGTGGGCGCTGTGGCTGTACTGTGGGCTGGTGGCATGTGGTGGCTCTGTCCTGGTGGGTTGTCAGGGCGCATTGCGGGGAAGCGGGGGCCCTGGGTGTACTGCGTTCGCCTGGGGCCTGGTGCGGGGGGTGTGCGGGGTGCCTCCCTGTTGGCGTCGCCGGGCCCCACCACACTGTCCATTTTTACCCTCTGGACTCGCATCGGGTCCCGGCTCCGATGTCCTCTGACCGGCTCCCGGTGGCGGCCTGCCTTGTGATGGGCTGGTTGCCGCCCCTTCGGTGGGCCGCTCGGCCCCTGTGTCTGGCTTCCTGGCTGCGTGGGGCCGTTGGCCCCCTCGGGGGAGGGGGAGGGGGTGGGGGTGGGCGGGGTTGGGGTTAGGGTGGCGGGTGGGTCCTCGTGCCCCGGGCCGCCTGGGTCGGTCTTGGTGCGCTGGGGGTGTCTGTAGCTGCTCCCTCTTGTTCTCCGGGTTTGCGTCGTTCACGGTGGCCCCGGTGGCTCTCTGGGGGCCCCTGTGGCTCTCTGGGGGCCCCGGTGGCTCTCTGGGGGCCCCTGTGGCTCTCTGGGGGCCCCGGTGGCTCTCTGGGGGCCCCGGTGGCTCTCTGGGGGCCCCTGTGGCTCTCTGGGGGCCCCGGTGGCTCTCTGGGGGCCCCGGTGGCTCTCTGGGGGCGCCGCCCTGTGGCTCCTACGGCCCGGGGTGAGGGGTGCCCTGTTGGCTTGGCCCTGCCTTGCCGTGATTGCTGTTCTGGGCTTCGGGGTCCTTCACACTTGCATGTTTGATCAGGTCTCGTCAGCTACTGCCGAGTCCCATTTCAGCTAATGATGGGACCCGCCAGAATGTGCTGAGAATCTCTCCAGAATCTCTACCCTAAACTCATTCTCTTTTGCACTAGTATCCTCTTCTGGCCTATTCTATTCTATTCTATTTTATACTATCAAGACATCCACAATTATGGTGCTCAGTACCGTTTGTTTAATTATTTATTTATTGAATCTCTTTTTCATTTGCGTTGGTTTGGTTTTCTTCTCTTTTTTCAATTTACTTATTTATTTATTTTTATTGATGGACAGTTAGTAGTTGGGAATAACACACCACCTTACAATCTTTAATTGCAATAGCACCGCCTGTTAATTTCTATCCCTGTTCGTCCTGTTCGTCCTGTCCAGTCTTTGTTTCCCCCACACACCACTGAGGTGTAGCACTGCCCTCCCTGGCTTATAATAGGGAGTTCTAATAAAGAATGTCTGCTTAGCTTTCAGGGAGGGCCGGTGATGGTCACGCACTAAATATTAAAATATTTGGCTGCAAGACTAAAATATGCATTGATCTCATACAATGTTGACTCCCCCTTTGTGGAGTTAAACAATGAGAATAAATGCAGACCAAAAAAAAAAAAGACAAAAAAACAAAAAAAAACACTCAAAATCACCACAAGAGGTGAATATACCACAAAATCTTCTCTATAAGGGACAATATTATCACAAAAACACTCAAAATCAGCATGACAAGACACAAAATCACTGCAAAATAATGCTAAATGACAACATTAAGGGTCAATATTGACTCAGGGAGAGTTGGAGTCACTTTAACATCCATCACACTAAATGTGCTTTTTGTGAACTTTAAGCATTAATATTATGAGGAAAGGTCTCCATTTGACCGATGTTTGATACCAGGATCATCTTCTACACAATATTCACTCTGTAGAAATCCCTCTGATTGATTCTCCATGAAATAATCCAGGTGTGAGCAGATCAGAGTTCAAACCAAGCAGAAGAAAGCTCATGCTGAAGGTGGAGATGGAGATGGAGCTCTGAAATAAGTGAAGTGGAAGCAGAGGAACTGAAGGAACCTGATGTGTCTGTTGAAGTGTTCCAGCTTATATCAGCTGGAGAAAGACGTCTGAAATCATCCATCCATGAACTCAACCTGTTTCATCCAGTAAAACGCTCCAACACTCCTCTCAAATCCTGTCTGAGTTCTGAGGTTTGGATGTCAGTAGTTCAACAATAGAGTTCCTATACGGCCTTTTATACTGATTTATTATTTCAGCTAACTGCACTGGAAACTGCCCCTCCCAAAACAAGAAAAAAAAATGCTATATATCACTTTAAGCCAAGCATTTTTAAGTTTTAGCTAAATATATGTTACTTTTAGGTGAATATTTCTTATTTTACACTAACTATTTTGTCACTTTTAGCTTAAACCATTTCTTACTTGTAGCCAATCATTTATTATTTTTAGCTAACATCACTATATCTTATTTTTAGCTCACTATATCTTACTTTCAGCTAACTATTTGTACTTTTAGCTAACTAGTTTTAATGAGCTTCCTCCAATAACCTCTTCTCTAAATTGAATTGTTAAAAACCTCCAGGAACCTCCAGTCAAGCAGGGTTCACCTCCAGAGTTCTTTGAGGTTCTTCTAATTCTAAGAGATTGAAATCCCTTCTGTGTTCTTAAAGGTTTCTGTGAACGTCATAACAGAGTGTATATCTGCTATTTTATTGTCCAAATTCATTAAATTATATTTCATTATTTCTCAGGTGAGCATCTGGTTCTGTGGTTGCATTAATGTTTTATATTGAAATTACAGATTAACTGCACTTTTCCAGCTCACAGACTCACAATAGTAGAATAAAAGTCTGTTCAAGGTTCTAAAGCTGTTAAAGGTCAACAGTCTATACATGAATTTAACTCCACATTCTGGGTTTTATTTTCCTAAAATTAATTGGACCTTGAGGCTTTTTCTCTCTTTCTAACAACAAGCTACTGATTTTGCAAATAAATCCGATTCTTCATCCAGCAGTTTGAGAGTCAAGGACAGCGGCGTTGTCTTCGCTAACAGGAGGAACCACAGTCTGGGTTTTAATGTGGATCCATTAACCTTCATTCATTCTGATGCTGGACCAAAACAAGCTCCCCTCATCTGGTTAGACCAATATGAGATGCAAATACCGGGAAGGGAGACGAAATAAAGTGAATTCTCACCCCATTCATTACCTCCGTCAGAGAAAGAAAAGGAAAGTGACCATAAAATGAGTGCTGGAGCTTTGGCCGCGATTGCCTTTGAGAAATAATTAAAGCCTCTTTGCGCTGCTCCCCAGCCTCCAGGAAAAACCCTCGTCTTCTGTACGCTCTGCAATTGATGTTTGGTTTAGCAGCCCCTCTGAATAAAGCAGGCCTTCAATAAACTCTATCACCCTATTTGTGGGAGTAATACAGCCCAGTGCGGTCCTCAATTAGGCCTAAATGACACAGCAAATTGGAAAATTAGGGCGGGAGGGAAGGATAATTTGCTCTGAAACAGGCTAAAACCAATTCATTAGGAGACAAAGGGTCCGCCGGTGTCCTCCAACACAAAATCCTGCTTTAAGTTCAGACGCCTTCGTGTTCACCTTGTCTGAAGTGTGATCTTATCCCACTATGACTCATATTCAGCCCGAGGACTCACTAACCAAGGCAAACCTCTTAATTAGACCAATGTTAATCAGACAGGAGTGGATAAGATCGACTAATCCAATCAGAATGTAGCAGACAATACACAGATGTGGAGATAAAACATGATCCTGTAAGGTCACAGCGTATTACTGGGATAATGTGAGATGCTGTAGAAATGACAGAAGGACTGGATAATCTGAATTAAAGTGGGAATAAATCATCTTTTTTTGCTTTAACTTATAATAAACTTAGTGTAAAGTCAGAGTTTATTTGTTATTTTGGTTCAATGGTAAATTCTGTAATATGTTTTCATTGAATTTGGAGAATTTTTTTATGTTTTCAGACCTGGAAAGTTTTTCAAATATGATTTTCACTTTCAAATTATACTTTAATCTGACAGTTTGTTTTTTGTACTGAACAATCCTCCATGTTTCTATAAACCAACTTATCATTGTAAAGTGGTCAGACGTGAATAATTCTGACTTTTTGGTCCTTTAAAATGGAAAGAAAGTGCTAAATGTCCAATCCAGGCTGGTCTAGTGTCTCCATAAAGTTCCTGTCAGTGTTTATCTATGGATGGATCCATATTTCTACTAAAATACAGTCTTTGGTCCACATTTCTCCAACTGTTGAGGCTCTAACATCAGTAGAACCTGATGTGTTAAAGTTTGACCAGACAAGGTTCCAGTTTTTAGATGTTTAGATTAAATGTTGATGTTGACTCATTGGTAGGAACCAGAACCTGGAGTTCATAGAGGTCTAGATGTTCAAAGAGGTCTAGATGTTCATAGAGGTCTAGATGTTCATAGATGTCTAGATGTTCATGGAGGTCTAGATGTTCATAGAGGTCTAGATGTTCATAGGGGTCTAGGTGTTCATAGAGGTCTAGATGTTCATAGAGGTCTCGATGTTGATGTTCATAGAGGTCTAGATGTTCATAGAGGTCTAGATGTTCATAGAGGTCTAGATGTTCATAGAGGTCTAGATGTTCATAGAGGTCTAGATGTTCATAGGGGTCTAAATTTGGTGTTCATAGAGGTCTAGGTGTTCATAGAGGTCTAGATGTTCATAGAGGTCTAGATGTTGGTGTTAGATGTTCAGACTTACAAGCTGCTTCATGTTGACTTAATTTCAAAATGTACCAATTTAAAGGTATCTTGTCTTATCAAATGTTCACATATAGGTGAAACAGGAGATCAATGATGCCTTAATAACAGTTATTTCAGCTGAACAGTTTAATCTGCAGCTCCTGTCTGTTGATTTCACTGTTTCTTTCTAGTTTTGCTTCATGCACAGATGATATTTTGCATTAATATGTGAGTTTAAGCTGCTCTGAGATCAGAAAAAGACAGGAACTGTGAACATCTTTGCTTTTTAAGGCTGGACATGAAAACAAAATTGATGCACAGAGATGTTTTTTCAGAGGTTAAACCAACAACCAGAGGAGGGACTTGGAGAATATTTGTGCAAGAAAATAAGAAAGCAAAAAGGGAAATGAAGCAGTGAGAAGTGAAAGCTGGTTCTTGGCTTGGTGTTTTTAGAGGAACACTTTGTGCTCTGCCTCAAACTGAGAAAACAAACGCAGAGCCGAGCCGACACTTTCTTATTGAGTTTCTTTTTTGGAGGAGCTCGGAGGAATTTTCAGATGCAGGAACTCACATGTTTGGTTTGTTTTATTACTTCAGGCTGAGTTAAAGACTCACTGAGACGTTCATGTCTAAGATCTCCAGTCCAGATGTTTCACCTCAACATTGGTCTCTAAACCCTCCAGAGATGCTCCAACGTCCTCGTTTGTCGTCCAGGTGTGAGTTTGTGGTTGTGGACAGAACAGAGCAGAGATGAGGTTAGCTGTGATTGGTGGACGCTGGACGGAGGAACACCTGTCCTTCCTGTCCTTCCTGGACTCAGCAGCAGAACCGCTGTGATGGAATCAGTCCAGGAGTCTATCTGTCTTCATTTACAGCTTCTCTTCTTATTCGATGTGATGCGATTAGAGGAGCTGCTGCACATGTTCCTCCTCCTGCACACAAACACGTTTCAGCAGCAGAACCAATAATCCCTGTTTATTAATCAATATTTACTTCTAGATTATTAGAAGGAATTTAATATGTTTAATACAGAATACTGCAGCTCTAAAGTTCCCACATTAAACCTCTTTCACCAAATTATTTAAAGTCAAAACACCACAAAGACGGTTGATTTCCTGGTTTTCTGTTTCCTGTAGCTGCTGCTGGCCCCGCCCCCTTCAGGAAGAACACTCTCTCTGTGTGGGTGATTGACAGCATGGAGGAAAACATTGGACTGAATGACTGAAAACGTGTAAAAGGTGTCATTTCGGGCTCATTTCTGACCATTTATACGTGTTTTTGTCCTTCTGGACCAACTTTCAGTCATTTTGGAGACATTTAAATAATTTTTGACAAGTTTTCAGTCGTTGACAAATTTTCAACTAATTTTAGACACATTTTTATCAACCTGAACACATTTTGAGTAATGCAGCGCAAATTTTCCAGTAATGTTGGACCAGGTTGAGTGCATGAAGACTCTTGTGTTCACTCTTGCAGCCTGCTTTCAACTCAATTTGGACACATTTTGAGGCATTTTCGCCACATTTCAGTTATATTAGACAGATTTGCGCCATTATGGTCAACTTTTAATTATTTTTGAACCAGTTTTGAGTCATTCTGGACAATTTCCAAATAGTTTTAAGCAGGTTTGAGGGCATGAAGACACTCAAGTAATTTTAGAATCATTTTCAACTCAATTTGCACAAATAAGGTAAGATAAGATCTTTTTTATTCATTCTGGAGGAAATTTTTGCCATTATGGGGAATTTTCCAGTAGTTTTGGACACATTTTCAGTCATTGTGGGCACATTTTTAACTCATTTTGGACACTTTTTGTGATTTTGAACAAATGTTATTTAATTTTGATTGATTTTGGTTAATTGTGGACAATTTTCAAGTCATTTTGGGAAGCTTTGAGTGTATGAAGACACTTCATTCTTGCAGCCAGTTTTCAACTTAATTTGGACAAATTTTGAGCCATTTTAGACAGATTTCAATTATTTTGGACAGGTTTGAGCCATTGCAGACACACTTTTTTAACTCATTTTGGACACTTTTTGTGATTTTGGACACATTTTAATTCATTTTGAGCTACTTTTGATAAATTATGGACAATTTTCAAGTCATTAGGGCAACTTTGAGTGCATGAAGACTGTTGTGTTCACTCTTGCAGCTGATATTCAACTCCTTTTGGACAATTTGGACAAATTTTGAGCCACCCTGGAGAATTTTCAAGTAATTTTAAGCAGGTTTGAGGGCATGAAGACGCTCAAGTAATTTTCGAATCATTTTCAACTCAATTTGAACACATTTTTGGACAAATTTTCAGCAATTTTGGACAAATTTTCAGTCATTGTGGACACATTTTAAACTCATTTTGGACACTTTTTGTGATTTTGGACAAATTTTAATTCATTTTGAGCTAGTTTTGATTAATTGTGGACAATTTTCAAGTCATTTGGGCAACTCTGAGTGCATGAAGACGCTTTTGTTCATTCTTGCAGCTGATATTCAACTCCTTTTGGACAATTTGGACAAATTTCGAGCCACCCTGGAGAATTTTCAAGTAATTTTAAACAATTTGAGTGCATAAAGATTCTTGTCTTCATACTTACGGCCAGTTTGGAAACTTTTTCTACACAGTTTTGAAAAATTTCCACCTCAATTTGGGCACCAACATTACAATATTCTGTCATTTCGTCACATTGCTGCCAGATTTTCTTTATTTTTAATATAATTTATTTAACAGTGTAATAGTAGTCATGTTACTCAGTCTGATATCACAGTAAAGCTTGAAATGTGTCCACATGGCATCCAACATGTCCTTTAAAGCAGTGTGCTGTTTATACTCCATCATATCATGTTGCAGCACCGATTTAATTCACAGAAAATAAAAAGTCGACCGCTTTAAACAACGCTTTAGTCTCAGTCCGGCTCTTACTTTGCTTTCAGAGACGAGCTGCGTTTCATTTCTATCCAGATCGGAGGCAGCGAGTGCAAACCGAGACGTAATAAAGCAGCACATAAGCCGGCGTCTAATTCCATTTAATTGGGAGTGCATTGAATCTGTGGCAGCGAGGAACATCAGAGCCTTTTCATTAAACAGCCACAGAGAGAGATCAGAGCGCAGACAAACAAAGACGACGACAGTTCTGCTGCTGGAAAACTTTCAGAAACTCAGCAGTTTTATGCTACAAGTCTTCAGTCAATAAATCTCCCTGCATGACAGAAGAAGCTGCTGGACTTCAACTTTTCAGCTCAGCTTCATCGATTCAGTCTCAGCTTCCTAATAGTTGATCTGAGTTTGGAATGGGAAGATGTCAGAAGGAATTTTAATAATCAGCTCTCATTCAAGGTTTCGATTCGTGAACCTGAACTGCAAAAATGCAAAATTTTCCACCCAGTTAAGGTTATTCATGCAATAAATTTGGGTTTATTTGCCCTTGAGGCCTTCAGATGTCTGTCAATGCAATGAAAGTGAATGTTTTTAACCCACAGACAAGTTATCTGAAGCTACTTTACACTGAAAACTACAGGAGCATCTATAATAATAATAATAATAATAATAATAATAATAATAATAATAATGCAGGAAAAACATTTAACTGTGGGAATTTTTTATAAAGTTCTGGTGACTCTGGATAATCCACAGGTCAGTTCTGTGCACTAACATCTCATCAACTTAGAATATGGTGGAAAAAGTTACATTTCTTCCATCAGAACTGTGTCTGGTCCCTGAGCTGATGATGTATAGAAACAGTAAAACCAACAGAAGCGTCCGTCTGCTGCTCATACATCCAGAGGAAAGGAATAAAGTGGCGACCTGGCCGTAAACATCACCTGCGATCCGTCGACCTTCAGGCCGGTCGGCCGTGAAAAACCTGCAGAGTGTTTTAAAGTGCTGAGACGTCTGCAGGACGCTTCAGGACGGCTTCACCTGAAAACGATAAAGACAGAGACGCTGCTGGATTGAACTCTCCTGGAGAACTATAGAGCTTAAAGTTATTCTGCACAAATCTTCAACCAGTCTGAGTGCATAAAGACTCTTGTGTTCACTCTTGCAGACAGTTTTTGTCGTTTTGGATGAATTTTCACCTCATTTTGCACATATTTACAGGTTTCAATAAGTATTTAGTCACCGGACAAAGTTTTTGCAAGTTTTGGACAAATTTCATTTAATTTTCAGCTTGTTCTGAATCATTCTTACAGCCAGTTTTTGTCATTTTAGACACATTTTCAACTCATTTTTGAAACATTTTTGTAATTTTGGCCAAATTGTAATTAATTTTGAACTAATTTGGAGTCATTCTGGACAGTTTAAGTGATTCTGGTCCAGTCTGAGAGCATTAATGTTGTGAATGAAGCTATTAAAAGAGACAGTGGAGCTAGAAAACAGAATCTGCATTCACTCCCAGGACTGAGGTTCTCTGATGAACCAGAAGAAACAAACGGAGCAGCTTCTCTTTATGAAGCGGTCGAAGGCAGGACTTCATTTCCAGCCTCCAACCTCTTTTCCCTCCATTAGCATCTCCAGGGAGAAGATCCTCTCAGAAATCTGCTGCAATAACGGCTTTTTAATAAACAAAGCGAGGAGAGGATCCTGAGGAAGTCCTGCTGCTGCCTCTGATACTGTAGAAGTTTGGGCTGGAGGTAAATAAAGCCTTTTATTGCTTCCACTCCTTCCAGATAGACTCAGCTGTGTAATAAAACTGCAGGATATCAGGGGATTGATAAGAAAGCAGCAGCTCAGGAATACATCAGATGGAGCTTCTTTATATTCCTGCTCTGATAAAACGGATGCAAAGAACAGTCTGCAGGTAATATTAGTGTATTTGTAGCATCTGAAGGCCACACACGAGCAGAAATTCTACTTGGAAATGTGCAGATAAAAGCAGTAAACATTTAAATGATGGAAAAGGTGTATTTTTTTAATCAACAGAACACTTTAATTTACATCCAGCCTCAGACAAATTCTAATAAAATTATGTTCAACCAACAAACTGTGTTGAGTTAAAGGATTTAAATGTTCATCTGTAGATAAAATAATTTTAATTAGTTGCATAAAAAGACTTTTTAGGTTGATTATTAGTTGTTCTAACTAGTTTTTAGTGCCATTTAAAGGATTTTTTTTGTGTTTTTCATATTTATTAAGTTTTTAAGGTTGACCAACATTTAAAAATCCTTTTGATGCACTCAGATGTTCTTCAGTCATTTTTGTTTTTTCATGTTTTTCTTTATTCCATAGCTTTGAAGAAATCAATTAGTTCAATTACAGATGTTTTATTAATCAACTTTTCTGATGATTTTTGAATCTTAACAGGAAAAACGACTCAGATTTCAGTTTCATCTCCAGCTGAGCAAATCTGTTGGATTAAACTTCATCATTTCTGTTCTCTAGTTGGTGTTTAAACGTGAGTTCTTTATTTACTGGTCACATCATGTTTGGAAATATTGGATTTTTTTTTTGTAAAAAACACAATGCTGACCTTAAAAAAAATCACATTTATTCAGCTCCTCTGACACACAACCTTAGATTATCAGGTGTGTTCAGTGGATAAAAAACAAGGTGAAGAAAAATGTTTTCAAGCTAATTTCATTAAGTTATCTCAACTTAACTTTAGTTTTACATCAACTACCACAGAAATGCAAGTTTATATTAAAATCAATATTAAGTTAATTCAACATTGTTATGTCAACCATCAAAATAATTAAGTTCATTAGATTTTTTTGTTAAATCTTGCAACCAGACATTTAATTAAGGGACTGAAACAGGTTTCTTGAACTACTTTAGTTGAGTTCAGACAAATTCGGATAAAATTATGTTCAACTAGCGAGCTTTATTGAGTTAGTGGAATTAGATGTTCCTCTACAATTAAAGATATTTTAAATAACCAGTTTTAACATCTGAAATGGTCCAGCTCCTCTCAGCTTCAGGATGGTGTTCTTCAGGTCTCAGAGGAACTCGTCTGTCCTCCTCTGATGGCCGTTAACATGGAGGCTATAACGTCCTCCGGCATCATCCTCCAGCATCGTCCTCCGGCATCGTCCTCCGGCATCGTCCTCCGCATCGTCCTCCGGCATCGTCCTCCGGCATCGTCCTCCGGCATCGTCTGGCATCGTTCTCCGGCATCGTTCTTTGGCATCGTTCTCCGGCATCGTCCTCCGGCATCGTCCTCCGGCATCGTTCTTTGGCATCGTCCTCCGGCATCGTTCTTTGGCATCGTTCTCCGGCATCGTCCTCCAGCATCGTTCTTTGGCATCGTCCTCTGGCATTGTCCTCCGGCATTGTCCTCCGGCATCGTCCTCCGGCATCGTTCTTTGGCATCGTCCTCTGGCATTGTCCTCCGGCATCGTCCTCCGGCATCGTCCTCCGGCATCGTTCTTTGGCATCGTTCTCCGGCATCGTCCTCTGGCATTGTCCTCTGGCATTGTCCTCCGGCATCGTCCTCCGGCATCGTCCTCCGGCATCGTCCTTTGGCATCGTTCTCCGGCATCGTTCTCCGGCATCGTTCTTTGGCATCGTCCTCCGGCATCGTCCTCCGGCATCGTCCTTTGGCATCGTCCTCCGGCATCGTTCTTTGGCATCGTCCTCTGGCATTGTCCTCCGGCATCGTCCTCCGGCATCGTCCTCCAGCATCGTTCTCCGGCATCGTCCTCCGGCATCGTCCTTTGGCATCGTTCTTTGGCATCGTCCTCCGGCATCGTCCTCCGGCATCGTTCTCCGGCATCGTCCTCCGGCATCGTCCTCCGGCATCGTCCTCCGGCATCGTTCTTTGGCATCGTTCTTTGGCATCGTCCTCCGGCATCGTCCTCCGGCATCGTCCTCCGGCATCGTCCTCCGGCATCGTCCTCCGGCATCGTTCTTTGGCATCGTCCACCGGCATTATCCTCCGGCATCGTCCTCCGGCATCGTCCTCCGGCATCGTCCTCCGGCATCGTCCTCCGGCATCGTTCTTTGGCATCGTTCTCTGGCATCGTCCTCCGGCATCGTCCTCCGGCATCGTCCTCCGGCATCGTCCTCCGGCATCGTTCTCTGGCATCGTCCTCCGACATCGTGCTGTTAAACTGCTGCTGCTGCATGAATATTTAAGGGTGAGGACAGACGGAGCTGCAGCAGGTCTGACTGACCTTGGAGGCTGCAGGTAGAGTGTTAGAGGTGGAAGTGATGGCCGGTAGTTTGATGGCCTCCTGGAGGATCTGGAGGATCCTGGAGGTGTGAGGCGTCTCAGCGTGTCGGGATGAAGGTCACTGGAAGCCGAAGCATCTCATTTAAAGTCTTTGTGCTGCTTCCTGTTCATCCAAACAGCTGCTTCTCTCTCTGTTATGCCTCCAAACACAAAACACGACAATTTACCTGGATGGACCAGAAGAAGATGTTTGTGTTCAAACCTCCATCCAACACAACCTGCAATTTAGTCCCTGGAAGATCTCTCTCAGAGTTTAAATATCTGTTGGACTTTAAATATTGTTGTCTGAGCCTTTCTATCGTCCTTGCTGTCCTAAATATCCAGAACCATCAGAGAGCTTCCTTCCCACCCACTGAAACTTCCACACACTGTCAAGGTGACTAGGAGACAAAATCACCACAAACAGGGTCCAAACTACCACAATATGATGCTCAATCACCACAAAAGAGCCAACAGTTTGTGTTTCTGTTGAGTGGCCTGGTCTGGAACCAAACTGGTGTGGATGAAGAAGTTCACCGTCCTGTAGATGGTCTATGAGTTGTGTAGCGATTACTTTTTCAAGAACCTTAGACAGGACAGGTAAAATAGAGATTGGGCGATAGTTATTATCCCGACTTCCTGATTTAAAAACCGGTACAATGACAACCTTTTTCCAGTCATATGGAAATTTACAGGATCTAATCGAGAGATTAATGAGATGAGTCAGTGGTTTTATTAACATTTTGCTGTATGTTCTGAGAAAGCAGTACTCATGTTATAAATCTCATTAGTTTTAGAGTTAGATAATTTATTTATAGTCTCAGCAACTAATTCCTCATTTACCTCACTGATGTGAAATAAACCTGTAGAAATGATTGCTTTGTCCTGATGTAAAACATTTGGGAGCTCAAAGTTTTTTGTTCATTTTTCCACTGACTCTACAAAATATGAGTTGAATACATTTGCCAAGGAGGCATTGTTAGTGGTAGATTCATCCTGGATTATAAGTTCCTTTACCCCTCTCTGATTGTTTGTCCTGTTGGTTAAATAATTTAAGTGCTTCCATAGAGAAGTGCTATTACCCCTTGCGTTATCTATTAGTTTATTGTAGTAAGATACTTTAGATTTGCATAGTTCCTGTACCACTTTATTTCTTAAGCTTTTGTACACTAAGTGATCAGTTTGAAGTTCAGAGGTTAATGATTTCTTAAGAGCAGAGTCTCGTGTCGTCATCAGTGTTCTTATTTCTGTTTAGCCATGGTAAGTTAGTCTTTTTTTGTACATTTGATTTGCTTTGTGAATTTTTCTATAGATTTTCTGATTGTTGTAGTTATAAAATTACAACATTCATCCACGGCACATATTGACATGACTTGTTCCCATTTTTGATTCTTTAAGTCATTTTCAAACTGCACGGTTTTAGATTTGGGAATAATCCGTTGTATTCTGTCAACATCAGCACCACCGAGATATTGTAGTTGCTTTTTAGTAAGTTTCTAACTGTAAGTATCAAGTTGTGGTCTGAAAGTGCTGTTACCAGGTTATAGGTTTTTGCTATACGTTCTGGCTTGTTGGTAAATGTCATGTCAATGAGTGTTTTGGAGTGTTTGGTTAACCTGGTGGGTCCTTGGATCATTTGTTGATAATTAAATTTAGTCAGAATGTTTTTTTAATTTCTGAGGTAAATAAAGAGGTAAATATACCACAAAAGACAAAAAATCACCACATAAAGAGGTAAATGTACCACAAAGAGACGAAACTTCCACTGAAAGATGCAACATTACCACAAACAGACCTAAAACCAGTACAAAAAAATGGAACTTCACCACAGAAAGACATACAATTCTTTATTTTAGCAGGTAAGATCAGTTGAAAATAATTTCTCATTTACAATGATGACCCCAGTAGGAAATAATCACCGCAAAAGTTGCAAAATCAACACAAAAATAGATGAAAATATCATAGAAAGACACAAAATCTCCACATAAAGATGCAAAATTACCACTAAATGAGACAAAATGGTAAATAAACACAAAATACACCACAAAATCTCCACAAAAACAGGTAAATATACCACAAAAAGACAAAGAATTTCCACTGAAGGATGCAAAATGACAGCAAAGACTAAAAATCAGCACCAAAAGTGCAAAATTACAACAGGAAACCCCAAATCACCACAAAAATAAATGAATATACCACAAAAGACACAAAATTTCCACTGAATAATGCTAAACTACCACAAAAACGGTGAAAAAAGACTAAAACTACCACAAAATCACCATAAAAATAAGTGAATATACCATAGAAAGACACAAAACAAGCATAAAAAGGCCCCAAATCCCCCCAAAAAACCCAGGAAATTATACCACAAAGAGACAAAAATCACCCCAAAAGTTTTAAAAGCTTCCAGAGATCACGTTCTGTGTTGTTTTCTGCTTTGTTTGCTGAACAGTGGAGCCGTTGTGTTGTTTCCTCTCCGCTGCTGAGGTTATTGTGAGTCTTCTGTTGGGTAAAATGAGCTTTTGTTGGCGTCTCGGTCTCCAGTCGATGGCGTTTGGAGCCTCGGAGTTTTTTCTTCGTGTCTGTTTTGTGTTGCAGCTGAATGTGAGAATAATAATTTGCTTGAATCAGCCCCCGGGGCGTTCTGTTCTCTGGATGGAGATAAAGGAGCTCTGTGTTTGATGCTGCTGGTGTTAACATACGTTTCCTAATCGGCTGATCTGCTGCTGATGGCGTACGTTTGTTTTCTAAGAAGATAAAGTGTTTAAGTCGTGCATGTCAGATACGAGACGCTGACAGATTTCTACAAACCGACCGGAGTTTGTGTTGAACATAACGGGATGTTTGGGATTTAAAATCTGACACGAACATCTTGTGATTATCATCCGACTCATTCTGTCATCATGAATATTTCACTCGTTTATTAACCAGTTTGTTGCCTCTCATCTCATCCAGTAAACGACTCACCAGATGATGTGGTTTTAGTGGTTTTGATGATGGATCCGACTGGATTTCCCAGAAATCCTTCTTCTGAACCATACGAAGATCAGTTGTCAGTTAACTGGACGTCTAGAGCCATTTTTTCATTTTAGTCATTTTACATCTCATTTTCACTGCTTTGGCTCATTTTTGTTGTTTTTGTGTCTCATTTCATCTCTCATTAGTCAGTTTGCACCTCTCACCAGTCATTTTGTGTCCTGTTTTAGTGGGGTTTTAAAGTCCCATATGGTGAAAATTCATGTTTTTATGTTCAGATATGAAGATTTTACTTCTATTTATTAACCCTCCAACAAAATGACTTGAGAGTTTGTCTACAGAGACTCAAACCTTGTCCAAAACAAGTGAATGTGTCCAAAAGAACAAAAACTTGTCCACTTTGTCCATTTTAAGTTGAAAATTATTCCAAAGTTACTCGAAAACTGGCTCCAAGTGTGAACAGAAGAGTCTTTATGTACTCAAACTGGTCCAGAATGACTCAAAACTAGTTCAAAATTAACTGAAATTTGTTCAAAATTACAAACATGTCAAATTACATAAAATTATGTCTTCAATGACACCAAACATGTCCAAAATGCCCAAAATGTTTATCTCTGGGCTGTAAATCACCTTTCACGCATTCATTCATCTGTCAATCACAAAGAAAGTTTTCTTCCTGAAGGGGGTGGGGCCTCAGCAGCTTATTGGTTTTCAGTGTGAAACAACAACTTAAAAACACAACTAAAACCAGAAGATGAAGTATAGAAAGTGCTGCTTTCACACATTCATTCATGCCTACGTTGGCTGTCAACTGTTATCAGTCACTGATGCAGAGAGAGTTTTCTTCCTGAAGGGGGCGGGGCCAGCAGCAGCTCATTAGTTTTTAGTGCAAAGCAGAACTAAAATCAGAAGTTATAGCGTAAAAAGTCCTGCTTTCACACTCCTGCATGTCAGCTGCTTATCTCTGGGCTGTAAATCACACATGGAGGGGTAGTTTTCTTTCTGAAGGGGGCGGGGCCTGCAGCTTTTTAAGTTACAGACACTGAAACATCCCATTTAGAACAGAACTACAACCAGGAATCGAACATCTGTGGTGTTTTGAGCAGAAACATTTCAGTGGAGAGCAGACCTGCTGTTTGAAGCACATTTTTTTTATCGTTTCATTTTTGCTCAGGACTCTAAATCTTCTGGTTTATATTCAGATTCTCCTCATCCTGATGGTTTCGCTGCTCGGCTCGATCAACGTAACACAAAGAGCCGCAGGAAGTGATGTCGCCGTGAGAAGAACAGGATATTCTGAGGAGAACGTGAGTCAGACGGCGGCTATGAATCAGTTACGGAGGTGCTTTCAGAGGACGTGACAGCTGGTGGGAGTCGTGTGAAATCTGCAGCTAACGTGTGAAGATTCAGAGCTATACTTATTCATTTTTCCTCCACAATAATAGAAGTTCATTATACTAATGCGGTGGGTAAACAACAGATGTGATTTTCAGGAAAACGCTCTTTTCTCCAGAGGCCTCCGCTGTGCAGAAACACAGAAAAACACTCCGACATCCACGCTGCTGCTGCTTTCTGCATGAAAATGTGAGGAGAAACAACAGGCAGGGAATGTTTGGAGGCTTCTCAAATGTCACAAACACAAAAACAAGACAATACAATAGGGAGAAATAGCAGAGTTCTGTCTTTTTCAGTGGATTGATTTAGTCTGATGACATATTTGACTTTATTTCCCTTTAATTCTTGTCCTGAACCTGTGCATAACTACAATAATAATCTGCTGTCAGAGTTAGATTCTGGTAGAAATCCAATTTTGTTGTGTTTCATGTCATCTGAAGATGTTTCCTTTAGTAAGCTGCTATAAGGTCCGCCAGTTAAACTGTGTTTTACCTGTAAAACTCCTCAGTGAACACAACAGTCTTCAGGCACTCAAATGAGTCGGAAATTTGTCCACAAGGACTCAAAAGTTGTCCAAAGTCATGGAAACACGTCTGAAATAACTCAGAATTCATCCAAAATGACTTAAAATTTAATCCAACATGAGTTGAAAATTAGTTCAAAGTATCTAAATATTTGTTTGAAATGACTAAAAACCCATCCTAAATGATGGATGTGTGACCAAAATAACTCAAAAAGTCCAGAATGTCAAACTTTTCTCCAAATTGAGTTTAAAATGAATCAAAACTGATTTGAAAAGTGTCTGAAAGAGTGAACACAACAGTCTTCATGCACTCAAACATGTCTAAAATGATTCAAAAATAATTCAGAATGACTCAAAACTGGTTCAAAATGAATTAAAAGTTTCCCAAAATGACCAGAAGTAATTTACATTTGTCTTTAATGACTCTGAGTTTGTCCAGTTTGACAAACAGCAAAGTTGTGTCTCATCAGTTTAATGATTTCCGTCATTAGAATTTGTTAATTTATGTCTAATAAAGACACCTTGACCTAGAATCCAGAATCTGATCGTTGTGACTCCAGAGTTTCTTCAGTCTGTCCAAGAATCCTCCTCCTGATCTGAACCTTTATTTCCTGTCAAACAGAATTAAATCCATCCTCCTGTTGATGCTCGACTCATCTCTAAACTTCACCTGAACCTGGACTTCCTGTTGAACCTCCTCCGTCTGTCTGAGTCTAGTTTAGGAATCTGCTCTGTAGATAAATAAAGAAGCAGCTCAGGCTGTTTCCTGCAGCAGACCTCTAGTCTGCTGGATGGAGGTCTTATTTCTGGTTTTTATCTCAGATCCAGCCTTGATCTGGGTTCTGGATTCATCTAATCTCTTTTTAAAACATTAAACAGTTTCTTCTTGCATCTGAGTTTAGCATTTTGCTCGTTCTGTCTCATCAGAGGAATTAAAGTCGTCCTCCTTGTCGAATATTTTTCCATGTGCAGCTGTAACGCTGCTTTGAGGTTTGAAAATGAAAATGTTTAGTTTTTAATCTAGTTTTTTTGTCATTTTTGTTATAACTTTATTATAACTTCCCACCTTCACATTTCGCCTGCAGTTCTATTGAAGAGTTGTGAAGAAAACAACAAATTTATTAAAATAATAATAATAATAATAAAAAACAGGTAAAATAACAGTAAATTGTTTAAATTTTTTTTACAGTGCATCTAGTGGCATTAATATTTTTGTGGACTGTACTTATTCTGTTGGAGAGCTGTGAAGAAAATAAACATTTTTTACAGTTAGAAACCAAGTAAAATCAGTAAAGTAGCAGTAAATTGTTGAAAAAAATCACACTCAAACTTTTGAAAACATTAATTTTTTTTACAGTGCATCTAAATCTCACAGCAGTGTCAGCATCACTTGTTATCTTAATCTGCATAAACCTAATCAAACTCGGTGTTATAACTCGTATTTTCCTGATTAATTAGTCCTTTAAATGGAACTTCCCTCCTTGACGTTTCACCTGCAGACCTTCAGACATCGTTTCTTCGTTCCCTCCTCTGTCCTCGACTCTTCCACCTCTGGATCTTCACCTCCAGTCGACTTCTTTACTAATGAGGAGCAGCTAAACGCTCACTCTGTTTTCTCTTCACCTTCCTCCTCTGACCTCGTCCTCTAATTGGCTGCTATCAATTAGCTCCTGAACTGAGAGGACTTTTCTCTTCTGTCTCTGAGCTTCTCCCTCATCCTCACTTTAAAGCGTCATCCCTGCAGCTGATCCTTCCTCCGTGGTGGGACCCAGAGGAGGCTAATGCCTTTTTAATGAGGCGCTAAAGTGGCAGAATGTGAGGCCGGAGAGCCTTTTGGTCCCAAACATTTATCACCTGAAACCCTCCCATCCACCGAGGATCCAGGAGGAGCAGAAGTAAAGTTAGTAAAGAGACCAGACAAGTAACGAGACAGAAAAGTAAAGACACAGAAAAATAAAGAGACAGACAAGTAACGAGACAGAAAAGTAAAGACACAGAAAAATAAAGAGACAGACAAGTAACGAGACAGAAAAGTAAAGAGAACAGAAAAGTAAAGAGACAGAAAAGTAAAGAGACAGAAAAGTAAAGACACAGAAAAATAAAGAGACAGAAAAGTAGAGACAGAAAAGTAAAGAGACAGAAAAGTAAAGAGACAGAAAAATAAAGAGAAAGAAAAGTAAAGAGACAGAAAAGTAAAGAGAACAGAAAAGTAAAGAGAACAGAGACTAAAAGACAGAAAACAAAAGACAAAGTTACAGCAAAATATTACACAAACACCACCGTTCAACAGTCTGGGGTCACTTAGAAATGTCCTTATTGTTGAAAGAAAAGCGTTATTCAATGAAGATAACATTAAATGAATGATGAATCCAGTGCAGACGTTGTTATTGCAGTTCTGTTAGCACATGGATAGAAGTGGGAATTTTCATGGAAAACATGGAATTGCCTGTGTGACCCCAAACTTTTGAACAGTCGTGTATATTTCACTGTATTATTACAGCGTTAAACGTGTAATTTACGCCAACATTTATTCACTGTATGACTGATCTACAGCAGAATACACAGTTTGCTCTTTAATAGGCTCTAAAAATAAACCTCATAAATAAAACGGTGAAAATCTGTCAGGAAGGTGCCAGAAAAAATACGACAAAATTTTCAGACCACAAAAATTTTGTGATCACATTTTGTAAGTTATCAAAGTGCTATTCCTAAAAAAAACCCCATTTTTTTTAGTAGTGAACTTGTAAATTTACTCGATGTTATCTGTAGTTTAAAACACAGCAGATTTATAAAATGATACTTAAAATGATTTACTATTTTTAATAACCACAGCTTTTCTTTAAAATAATGACAAATATCTGTAAAATATTGATTTGTTTTACTGATTTAATAATTTAAATATATTAAAAACTGTGTGATTTTTAACAAAATATATATTTCAAATGCAGAGATTATTGACAGTTTTGGCCAGTTCTCTTTGTTGTTTGTTTTTTGCAGCTAGCATGTCTTTTTTTGTGATTTTGCACAGTAATTTTCTATTATTATTATTATTATTATTATTATTATTATTATTATTATTATTATTATTATTATTATTATTATTATTATTATTTTATTTTTTAAACCAGTTTTCAATTCTGTGTGTATGTATGCACATATTTTTTTCTTGAAAATAAAAGCAAATATCTATAAAATATTAATATGTGTTGCTTTTTTAAATATAGTAAAAAAAGTTAAAAAAAATATATATATATATATTTGATTTGGACATTATGAACAGTTCTAGGCTGTTTTTCATGGTTAGCATTTTCTGTTGTTTTTATTTTTCTATAATTTTCAGTTTTCATTCTACATTTTTTTTTTCGTTTCAGACAGCAGTAAATATCTGTTAAATTATGCTTTTTGCTGCATCAATGGTGGAATTTTACGGTCAAATGTTGTAAAATATTACTATTTGTAAAAATACAGTTTTGGTGTTATTTTTTTTTTTTTTACCAGTGAACATGTACATTTACTAGATATTATTTATAGTTTAAAACACAGAGCAAATTTGTAAAATTACAGTTAAAATGATTTACTATTTTTAATAACCACAGCTTTCCTTTTAAATATCAGCAAATATCAGCAAAATATTGATTTATTTTGCTGATGTAAATATAAATAAAACTGTGTAATTTTAACAACAGACAAAATTCTAATACAGATGTTATTGACTTAATTTTTTTACAGTTAATATAATTTTTTCTGTGATTTTATACAGTAATTTTTTTAAATTATTTTTTGTATTTATATAATTCTAAATTACTGTGTAAAATCACAGAAAAAATGATGTTAACTGTAAAAAAAAAAACTAAACAAAAAAACCGGCCAAACCTGTCAATAATGTCCACATCAAACAAATATATATATTTTGTTAAAATGACAGTTATATGTCAATCAGCCAAATATATCAGTATTGTTTTTTAAAAATCAATATTTTACAGATATTTCCTTTTAGTTCAGATTTATAATTTTAGCTTCATTAAAAGCATCAGATTTTTTACGTTTTGAACCTTATTTTGGAGAAAACAACACACTGCTGTTAGAATCTGCAAAAAGTTTTACGGTAATTTATTACAACGAGTGAACAAGACACATGTTCTTTAGTAGTTTGCCAAGAAAAAGCTGCTTTTATTCTGAAACCAAATAAATAAAACCTCCAGAAAAAGAGAAAGGATTGCTCTTAAACAGCTGCTTTTATTCTGAAACCGCTGCTCTTAAACAGCTGCTTTTATTCTGAAACCACTGCCCTTAAACCGCTGCTTTTATTCTGAAACCACTGCTCTTAAACAGCTGCTTTTACTCTGAAACCACTGCCCTTAAACAGCTGCTTTTACTCTGAAACCACTGCCCTTAAACAGCTGCTTTTACTCTGAAACCACTGCTCTTAAACAGCTGCTTTTATTCTGAAACCACTGCCCTTAAACAGCTGCTTTTACTCTGAAACCACTGCCCTTAAACAGCTGCTTTTACTCTGAAACCACTGCTCTTAAACAGCTGCTTTTACTCTGAAACCCCTGCCCTTAAACAGCTGCTTTTATTCTGAAACCACTGCCCTTAAACAGCTGCTTTTACTCTGAAACCACTGCCCTTAAACAGCTGCTTTTACTCTGAAATCACTGCTCTTAAACAGCTGCTTTTACTCTGAAACCACTGCCCTTAAACAGCTGCTTTTATTCTGAAACCACTGCCCTTAAACAGCTGCTTTTACTCTGAAACCACTGCTCTTAAACAGCTGCTTTTACTCTGAAATCACTGCTCTTAAACAGCTGCTTTTATTCTGAAACCGCTGCTCTTAAACAGCTGCTTTTATTCTGAAACCCCTGCCCTTAAACAGCTGCATTGCCTGTTTTCAGTGCTGGTTCCTGTTTAGCGTCATATCGCTGGTTCCCTCCAGGCTGCATAATGTGAAATCATAATAATAACCATAAAGCTGTGACAGTAATTAATATTCCTGCATATATATTTATATATCTCTGGCTGCAGAGGGAGAGGAAGGCCCGTTATTCCCTCTTCATCCAGTATTAATGCCTCCAGCTCCAGTATGAGCTCTGCTGAACAGAAAATAAGAAAGATTAGCAACAGAGAAAACCTGCAGCTCCATTATTAACACCAGGACTGGAGGTAATGGAAGGAAAGACGCTGTGAAATATGAACCGCTGGATGTTTAAACTGCTTCAGTCTATTATAGTCTCCAATAAAACCTCCAGAACGCTGGAGTTTGTGATTTAATCGCTCCTGAAGCCGCTCTTTCCCTTCTGTCAGGTGGTTTTTATTCAGCTTTAAAGCTTTTAATTCTGCTTTTTAACCTCTTTTGTGATGCATCTGATCCGATGTTCTGTTACATGATGTAGAACGTCTGAGCTTCTGAAGCGTTATTGGGTCATTCAGTGCTCTCTAAACCTAAAAATACCTCACCTGAAGACCAAACCAGTGTCCTCAAACAATCTGATGTGTACAGGAGGACTAAATGTGCCTCGTTGTGCTTTACTGTGATTTATTGCAGGTAAATATTAGAACAACATTTCTACAGGTTCAGAAAAAGAGTGACAGATTTAAAGATCTGAGAAGCTGAATGAGTCCAGAATGAAACCAGAAATGTAAAAATGGAAACCCTCCTGCAGGACCTTCGCTGTAGAAGCAGAATAAACCACTAAAAGTATGTTTATGGTCCCAGAGGTCTCTCAGAGCTGATCGCTGCGATGCTGCTGGAGCTCCGAACATCATGTTTCTGTTCAGTCTCTGATCCTCAGCAGCATCTGATCTACATCCTCCTGGGAGGTCAGATGAACAGATTAGCTCCATTTCCTCCTGCAGCAGAAGTTAAAGTCTCTGAGAGGGAAACATGCAGGGATTTTCCCGTCAGACGGCAGATTAGACGGCGTTACAGCAGGAATATCTGTCCTTCTCTTTCCTGCTGCAGGCCGATGTTCCAGACAGACACGAATGTTGGATGAGACCCGGAGGCTTCAGGAGGAGAGAGAGGACAGAAGATCAGGACGGACAGGGGAGAAGGAAAGGATGGACGAAACAGAGTGCACCATAAAAAAACATTTAGACTCAACAACAAAAGTATTAAACCAGATCTTTAACCCTCCTGTTGTCCTCATTTACGGGCACCAAAAAAAATTGTTTCTTTGCCTGAAAAAAATCCAAAAATTCTGGCCAAAAATTCCCCAAATTTCTGAAAATTTCTAAAGCATTCAGGAAGAAAATTCCAATAATTCCTTAAAAGTTTCACATAAAAGTTTTATTAAAAATAAAAAATCCCCACATTTGGCAAGAAAATTCAAAAAATAAGTAAAAATCTTTATAAAAAAAAAAATCCTAAAAATATCTAAAGTGATTCCATATATATCAGTAAAACTTCCAATATTTTCTTGAAGAACATTCACATAAAAATCAACCAAAATCCAGCAAAATTCACTGGATTTTGGTTGATTTTTATGTGAATGTTCTTAAGAAACATTTTTAACATTTCTTTTTTTCCACCAAAAAATGTTCAAAGATTTCCCAAAAATGTTGAAAATGTGGACATCAGAAGTTTCACTGTGAAAACATTTTTTTTCACCCCACATTTTTAAACTTTAAAATGGGTCAACTGACCCGCAGGACGACACGAGGGTTAATAAACAAACAACTAACCAGAAAATATTCACTGACTTTAGTGGAATGTATCTGTAAAAACTCGATGAACACCTTAAAATATCGTCTCAGTTCAGCCTGCAGGTCCTTAAATACTGAAATCTGAAACTGTTCAGTAGCTAAAAATGCTGAACTCACCATGAAAATATGAAGTGATTTAGCCAAATTTATCACATTTCTGCAACTTTCATTTGGTTTTAAATCAACTGATACAGAATTTTTAGTTTAAACTACACAAAATATTGACACAATTATGAACTTGATTATGTTTTCAAATAATATTAAAAATGAGCATTTTGGGAGTTTAGCAGCAGTGGGCACCATGACAAAGACTTCTCTGTGTTTAATAGATACAAATCCTGAACTCACCATGAAAAAAGGAAATTATTAAGTCAAATTTATCAAATTTCTGCAACTTTAATTTAGTTTAAAATCAACCGATGCAGATTTTTTTGTTTAAATTAGACAAACTATTAAGTCAATTCAATTATGAACTCTTGTTTTTTGTACAATGTTTTAAAAGTAATGAGTATTATGGAACTTTAGTTACCAACGGGCACCATGACAAAGACTTCTGTGACGGTTAATGACCTCCAAACAGAGCTGATGAGTTTAAGACCAGCTGGGATCAACTAGGACACATTTTTTATACCTGAGTGACATCTGTAATAGAAGCACATCTGCAGGTTTTGATGTTTATACTGACAACATTTATGATATCTACGAGAACACCAGGTTCTGTTTCCAATCAATGAGTCCATTTAAAGTCTAAATATCTAAAACTGGAACCTTGTCTGGTCAAACTTTAACCCATCAGGTTCTACTGATGTTAGAGCCTCAACAGTTGGAGAAATGTGGACCAAAGACTGGATTTTAGTAGAAATATGGATCCATCCATAGATAGACAATGACAGGAACTTTATGGAGACACTAGACCACGTTTGTTTTGAAAATTGTTCACTTTTTTTGCATTTTCAAGCTGCAATAATGAAAAATATCTCCTCTGCTGGATCCATTCAATCATTCTGATCTGATGAAACTATTCTGTTGTCAACGGAGCCTCAAAAGTTGGTGAACCGTTGACAAAGACTGCATGTTTGCAACCTAAAAGATTGATTTAAATCTGTTAATTATGTGATCATGTTAGAATCCTGCTTTTAATTAGGTGGTAGAAATAGACTCTTGAATTATTCTATCTGTGTAGAAGGACGGAGAGTCGGTTCCACAGATTCAAGGCCAGAACGTCTGTTCGACTGAAGCTTTTAATATCTTCAGTGAGTCCGTGTTTAGACTGCGTCTGTGAGTTTACATGTGTTGTGTTGTGGTGTTTGTTGTGGGATTAATGGATTCCTAAACGATCTCGGCCTCCGTTCATCGTGACCTTCTCATCACTGAAACATGCAGAAACATCACAGCTACCAGCGAGAGGTTCCAAAATCAAAGCACTTTTCATTTTCATCAGCTTTAATGAGCGTTTGAGCTCCAGAAACCTTGAACGTTTGTGCAGCTGGCGGAGAAAACATCAGAGTAATGATGTGCCCTGGTGGCCACGCTGTAGGTTTAATCAGCCCAATAAGTTCTGCTTGTAAATGAACACAGAGCTATTTACATTCATTTACATTTGTTAGCCGCTCATGGATTCCAGCAGCAGCTCTGATTTAGCCGTGGAAGGCATCAATTCATCACAATTAGTTCAGGAGCTGGTGGTCTGGTTCTGACTGGAGTGGAACATATTCAGAGAATCCCACAGATCTGCTCTGATGTTTGGAAAAGCAGAAATCTGTTCCCATAAACAACATCTCAGGATTCTCTCATCTTCTACGCTTCTCTATCCCTCTATCTCTACCTCTCTACCTCTTCTGTCCCTCTCAACCCGTCCGGCCAGCAGCAGATGGGTTCCCCCACATTAGAGTCGGGTTCTGCTCGAGGTTTTTTCCCTGTTAAAGGGTGTTTTCCTGCCACTGTCTCCTTAGGGCTGCTCTGGGGTTCAGGCATATGGGTTCTGTAAAGCGTCTCGAGACAATTTGACTGTAATTGGCGCTATATAAATAAAATTGAATTGAATTGAATTGAATGAATCAGTCATTATCATCAGCACTTTATGTTCGGTTGCTACTAACTAATCAATTAACGTATCGATTATGTTCTAGATTAGTCGATTAATCTCAACCACAGATGTCCAAATAAAAGCTTTCGCCACTAATCCAATCTGAGTTGTTTAATGTTTAGTATTGGCAGATTCTGAATTCCAGTCTGACACCATCCTCCTCCATGAAACACACTTTCAGTAAATGTAGACCTGCTGTAGTTCCTGGTTGTTCCACCAGGTGGAGCCTCTTCCTGTTTAATCCTGTAGAGACCAGAGGAGGCGTCACTCAGACTACAGGTAAAGCAGAGAGCATTGTGGGAGTTTAGCAGCAACGGGCACCATGACAAAGACTTCTGAGGAGGTTAATGACCTCCAACCAGAGTTCCGACTTACGAGTTAAAACGAGCTGTTGGGCTGATTTTAAACCAGTTTTGGACTGGTTTCAAACCAGCTCTTTGGCTGATTGTAGACCTGGTTAATAGTTTGGCTGAACATGAATACAAGTTCTGTTCCAATGGATCATGATATGGATCAGTTCTTCGGAAAGTTCACGAATACCAACGGAGTTCAGCAGAGCAGGCACCATGACAGAGACTAATGAAGTGTTTCTCAATTTAGAACAATTATTAATTCAACTATAAACAACAAAGGCTGAATATTTTTCTCTTTTTCTTCACTTAACTTAAAATATCATCCAAGGATTCAGAATCTTACAGCTCGGTATCTACATCTGATATGCCAATTTTTCTGATTAATTTAGATATGTACACATTTTCTCCACATCTAGTCTCTCCTGAAGTGGAAGGAGTAGACATAAATAAAAATAAAAACTATTTTATCCAACATGGAAAACAGGCTGACCAATGTGGGGAAAATGTCTGAATGTGTAAACTTTTTATGTTTAACAGATAATCTGGAATTACATCTGGAATAATCTGAGAAGCTTCAACCAAACAACAAGTTTTGCTGTCTTGTATTTCTGATGTGGAGCTTTTCTAGTGTTTGAATCAGCAGCAGAAGGACAAATCAATCAGTTCTGGTTTGAAGCTGCTGCAGATAAACAGATGATGGAATCCTCATCGTTTCTCTGCTCTGTTTGTCCATGACGTCCACTCTTTAACCCACCCTGTTCCTCCATCTGGTGTCTTCTGCTACCAGCTTCAGGCAGGAGTCCAAACTCGTGGCTTGCAGCCCTGAGGAGGGATGGTCTGATCCTGGAGGCTGTTTATAGAAGATCTGACTCATTAAAGACAGGAAAAAAATGAAAAATGAAGCACACACACACACACACACACACACACACACACACACACACACACACACACACACACACACACACACACACACACACACACACACACACACACACACACACACACACACACACACACACACACACACAGATTCTTTGGACCGACCAGAGGAACCAGAGGAAGAACCAGAGGAACCAGAGGAACTCTTTCTGAGGGTTCATCCTGGAGTCAGCCACTAATTACTGAAGGAATTAGATTAATTAGATCAGGAAAGGAAAATAAAAGTCTCTAATGATCCTCAGCACCTTTACTGTTCTTCTTCTTCTTCATATTCTTGTTCTTCTTCTTCGTCTTCTTCTTTTTCATCTTCCTCTTCTCCTCTCACTGCAGGCAGAATGATACTAAAACAGAAACTTCATTTCACAGTTCTGGTTGTTTTCATGGAGAATCCAGAGTTCACTATGGAATGTTCTGAGGATGTTTTATGGATGTTGTTGAAGGAACATATGATGGAATCTCTAAAATGTTCCACAGTTTTGCATTAGAACAAAGGAAGTTTCCAGAACGTTACAGCACAACTGTCAAACAAAGTTCCCTCCAAACATTTTTAGAACGTGCTTCATTATCCAACCTTTTAGAGGAACATTCAGGGAACTAAAGTAAAACCTCCTGCTGAAATGTTAGTAGAACTCTGCAGAACTTTCTGAGAATTAAAACTGTAGCTGTGATGGAGGCAGAAGTAAATAATAAGCAGAATTTATCTTTAAAATGTTCTGCTGTAGTCATGAACTCTTCCATGTTCTCTGACAGGTTCTGGATGTTCCATGTTGCTTCGTTCATCCATGACAGAACCTCTCCATCTCCTCCGTGTTCTCTGACAGGTTCTGGATGTTCCGTGTTGCTTCGTTCATACATGACAGAACCTCTCCATCTCCTCCGTGTTCTCTGACAGGTTCTGGATGTTCCGTGTTGCTTCGTTCATACATGACAGAACCTCTCCATCTCCTCCGTGTTCTCTGACTGGTTCTGGATGTTCCGTGTTGCTTCGTTCATCCATGACAGAACCTCTCCATCTCCTCCGTGTTCTATGACTGGTTCTGGATGTTCCGTGTTGCTTCGTTCATACATGACAGAACCTCTCCATCTCCTCCGTGTTCTCTGACTGGTTCTGGATGTTCCGTGTTGCTTCGTTCATACATGACAGAACCTCTCCATCTCCTCCGTGTTCTATGACTGGTTCTGGATGTTCCGTGTTGCTTCGTTCATACATGACAGAACCTCTCCATCTCCTCCGTGTTCTCTGACAGATTCTGGATGTTCCGTGTTGCTTCCTTCATACATGACAGAACCTCCTGGGTCGATGCTGAGCGTTCTGCTCTGACTGATGGTGTGGAGATGATTTATCCGTTGGACTGAGAGCTCTTCTGTCGCTGTCTTTAGAGAACCCGGCTGCTGTTCTTCATTCCTCTGGATATTTATCGTCGCCCTGCGGTGACCTTTCAGCTCCGGATGAGAAGTGGCAGCGAGCGGAGCTAAATATCTCCGTCTGGCAGCTCAGACGCTTTAATTCCAGCCTAAAAACAGACACATGGAGCAGCATCTGAAGGGTTTTCCTCTCCTGTCGGTGTCCTTGTCTGGTTCCTTCTGTCTGACCGGAGGCTGATGGTCCATCAGCACAGGCTTCAGTAGAAAGGAAGGAACTGATGAGTCAGTCTGATGGAGGGAAGGTGAAGGAGGAGATCAGCCATTAGAGCTCATAGCTGACAGCTAGCAGAGAGATCTGGATAGTTTCTACCTGCTTCAGACTTCACTAATAAACCTGGACAACTAGTTCTCATGATGCCACTGTCCAGATTCTGAGAAGAAAAATAGAATCTGAGCCCCATTTTCTTCAATAATACACACAAAAATTACATTAAAAATAAACAAAAAACGAGACACAAACCAACAGAGAGGAGATAAAACTATCCCAGTTAGACACAAAACCACACAAACGACACACAAAATAACCAATAAAACAACAATAAATGATAAAAATTAGACAAAATGATGAAAAATCGACAAAAACTAGACACAAAAGTCCCCAAAAACAAACACTAAATGATTAAAATGAGACAAAATGATGAAAAACGACAAAAACAAGACACAAACCAACAGAAAGGAAAGGAAAATGTTCCAATTAGACACAAATAAGACACAAAGAGACAAAAGAAAACCAAACACCAAATAGTAAAAACAAGATGCAAAATGACAAAAATGAGACAAAGAAAAGAAAAAACAAGCCACAAAACAACCGTATAAAAAACTGTTCTGACATGAAGTAAAACACAAACCAGACAGAAAACGACATCTCATCACACCTTAAGCTGTTTCTCACTTTTCTGCAGTTTCAACAACAACAAAAAAACTCTAAACTCAGACCTGCTCCTGTTGTATATGTAGACATGATGTGTGTGAATGGATTTACTTTAATTGCACATAAATACACAACAGCTGCAATAAAATCAGTTTTCGGTCTGATCTGATGTCAGAAAGTTCCTTGATTCTTTCTAAAGGTTTTGAATCTTGACAATCTCAGAAGTGAGAGTTCTGCTTAGAACAGGGTTTCAATGATCTGACTGAATCTTGGGCATTTATCGACACAATAAAATGCAAAATACCTGAAAAAGGAGTTTTAGAGTCGCTTCAAAACTATTTCACAAATCAGAGGAGGGAAAAATGAAGAGAATCAGAGGAGATGGAGTCGAACGCTCACTGGTGGTTTTGGTTTTTGGAGCTGAGAGCTTGAGGTTTTTTATTGGAGGTAGTTGAGTGACTGAGAGTTGATGAAATGTCTGAGATGAAATAGAAGCAGCCTAGTGAAATGAAAACGGACCTTGTTCTGGAGCACAACACACAAAAACACACAAAAACACAGACCAAAACACACTAAAACACACAAAAACACACACCAAAACACACTAAAACACATAAAAACACACAGAAACACACTAAAACACACTGAAACACACTGAAACACACTAAAACACATTGATACACACTGAAACACACTGAAACACACTGAAACACACTAAAACACATTGATACACACTAAAACACACTGAAACACACTGAAACACACCAACCCACTCAGATCCCATCCACTGAGTCCAGGTTTATTGGAGCTCACTAAGACTTCAGGTTTCTTCTCTTCACTTCAGAGATTCTTTCTTTGCATCGTTTGGATCAGAATTCTTGATATTTTTTCATTGAAGGAAGAATCCGTATAATACCAACAGTGTTTATTTGATTTTCTACTGATATCAACACATATTACGTTTTCTTTCCTTCCTGTGGGATCAGTGAAGTCTTAGCTTATCACTTATATTATTTTACATTAATTACCTTGACCTAATTTAACTTATGGGATTTTGAAACTGAGCTTAGCTTATGGGTTGATGTCTTATCTCGGCTTAAGTTATCTTAACTTGATCGTTGTTTTTGTGAACTTTTTTCTCATCTTGTCGGTTCTTAACCTGAATAATTTTATCTTGGCTTAACTTAATTTCTGTCATTGAACTCGTCCTAGCTCATGTTATTCTATCTTAGCTTAGCTTGGCTTAACACCTGCAGGATGGATGGATAGATGGATGGATGGATGATGGATGGATGATGGATGTATGGATGGATAGATGATGGATGGATGGATGGATGGACTATGGATGGATGATGGAGGGATGGATGGATGGATGGTGAATGGATGGATGGATGGATGATGGATAAATGGATGATGGATGGATGATGATGGATGATGGATGGATGATGGATTTATGGATAGATGATGGATGGGTGATAGATGGATGGTTGATGATGGATGATGGATTGATGGATGATGGATGGATGGATGATGGATGGATGATAGATGGATGATGGATGATGGATTGATGGATGGATGATGGATAGATGGATGATGGATGGAGGATGGATGGATGATGGATTGATGGATGGATGATGGATAGATGATGATGGATGGATGATGGATGGATGATGGATAGAGGGATGATTGATGGATGATGGATGGATGATGGATGGATCATGGATGGATGATGGATGGATGGATAGATGATGAATAGATGGATGATGGATAGATGGATGATGGATGGATGATATTTGGATGTTTTTATTGACTTATTTTAATCCATTTTATTCTGCTGTTTTTAAACTTTATTTATTGTATTTTTGTTTGTGTAATAACCCATGTGTATAATTAGCCGTTATATAAATAAACTTACTACTGATTTCTTAGCAGAAAACCTCAATGATGTCAACCAACATGACCCAACAATCTCTTGTGTCAGACTAATAATCTTTTATTTTTTTATTTGTGTGTTTCCTCTCTGACCTTGCTGACCTCCTGGTATCAGGCTGCAGTTCCTCCTCTGACCTATAGAGGGTGTCCTGTGACTGTCCAGTCTCCAGGACTGGTCCATGAGGTCCACCTGATGGACCTGCTGAGGTCTCAGGACACATTCAGGAGGTTCTTCAGGCAGCAATCAGAAACTCAAACCAGGAAGTTGCTCTAGTGATTCTCCTGTTCCTGCAGCTCGTTATCTCTGCTGACATCCAGGTGGATCTGATGTGGTTACATACGTGTCACATGTTCATGTCCATGTTTATGTCCGTGTTCATGTCATGATCTTCATGTGAATAATTTCCTCAGACATGATGAGGAGCTGCAGCAGACGGAGGTTCAAGTGTTACAGGTAGAAAACATCATTTCCTGTTGGATTCTTTAAACCAGGGGTGTCCAACATGAGGCCCGTTGGCCAAAGCAGTCCTCCAGAGAGTCCGATCCGGTCCTCAAAGTGTAAAAATTCCAGAGAAGACATTAACTGCAGATTGTAAATTAGTAAAACTGTAAATTTAAAATCATTTCTAGTCAATGACAAGTTTTTGATCATAAAGTAAAATACTAGATTGTTCTTTTGTCATTTTGTGTCTCATTTTTGTAATATTTTGTCTGTTTTTGTTATTTGTCTCATGTTTTTGTCATTTTGTTTTTCGTTTTTGTCATTTTGTGTTTCCTTTTTGTCTCGCTTGTGTTTTTTGTCTTATTTTTGTCATTTTGTGTTTCACTTTATTCGTTGTTTTATGTGTCGTTTTGCAATTTTTGTCTCGTTTGTGTCCATTTTGTGTCCCTTTGTAACTTCTTGTCTAATTTCTTGTCTTTTTTGTTTTAATTTGTGTCATTTTTGGCATTTTGTTGTTTTTGTCTTTTTTTTGTCTGACTTTTGTGGTTCTGATCCTCCAGTAAATCCTCTCTGGTTCAGTTCCAGGTGACTAAATGTTGCGTTTCTTTGTCGACACTCTGTGATCTGGAAGTTGTAATGTGGAAATGATAAACTGAGGATGAATGTTGCTGAAACTGAATTAATTTTTCTTCATAAATTTCAGGTTGTTCATGATGTTTACTAAAAAGATAATTCCTAAAATTTGATTTTTTTGCACTAAAACAAACAAAAAATGTGGAGTTGTGGTTATTTATCGGTTATTATGCTGTGGTTTTACTGGTTTTACTGGTTTTACTGGTCTGGCCAGCTTGAGATGAAACTGGGCTGAATATGGAACCTGGACTAAAATGAGTTTGACACTCCTGCTTTAAATCTTCCAGGTTTCAAGCTGCTGATCGTTTACATCCTCCTGAATGAATGAATAATAAATTAATCAGCTGTGTGGCGTTTACTGTCCACAATATCTCCTCAGTTCTTCTATCATGTCATTTAAAAAATCACCAAAAATAAACAATTTACACAAAACAAATTCTGTAGAAAACTAAAAAAATCTGCGCTCTGTGAAGCCAATAGTGACTCAGCTTTACTACAGTCCTTCAACTAATCATCTGTGAGGTCATGTTCTGTTGGAAAAATGTCAAAAATCTAAGATTAAAATCAGAAAGTTTCTTCAAAATTACTGTATTTTACAGGATTCAGTTAAAATTTAGCTAAAAATAGTGTTTGCATTAACAAAATTATGCAAAAAGCAAAAAAACCTTCTGCACTGTATGATGCAACCACGAAGCTGTGGGCGACGCAGCTGCATTTTACAACCGTCCTTGAACTGACCATCTGTGATGTGCTGCTTGATTAATAAAATCTGAGCATAAAATTCATTCTTTATTCAAATAATTAAAGATTTGCTAAAAATAAACAGTTTTCACGAACAAGATTCTGCAAAAAGTGAAAAATTCTGCATTCTTGATGCATTTATGAAGCTTTTAGTGACTCCGCTGCACCCAACAGTCACATGACAAAAATTCAAGGATTTTTTTGGCTGAACTGCAGGCAGTGTTTACCTGAAAAACAGAGGAAATGAGCATTAAATCAAATTAAAAGTGAAATAATGCAATATTTATAGTATGTTGAGGCTTTCTGTTTCCATAGAGCTGCAGGACTTTAGATTCTGGTGAGAAATTATCTCATCTGAACCTTCTTTGTCCTCCGCTGCATAAAAACCCTGAAACTGTTGGATTCTGCAGCATCCAGCTCTGACGGCCACCAGGCCGGAGCTCCTGGACGGCATTAATGGATTCCAGGCTGTAGTTTGTGCTGGGAGTTCATCAGCCTGAGAGGGAGGAGAGCTTCAAACATCCAGACGCTGGAGGGAGAGACGCTGCTTGTTTTACACCCAGAGCTGAGATAAATCAGGAGATCAGGCAGGACCATAAGAAGCTGTTTCTCTGCTAATAAATGAGCCCCGAGCGCTTCATAAATATCATCTTACCCACACTGGTGTCACTTCACTTCATCTCCTGCTGCTGCAGACCGGAGGAGGAACGGAGGGAAGAGTTCCGTTAAAATAATGAAGAGAAGCAGCGGTTTGGGCTGATTTGTAGAGAAAATATCCACCAGCTCAGAGGATCAGTAGGACAGAATAAACTCCTCTTTAGTGGAAGGAACCTCCAGAACCAGGCCCAGAACCAGGCCCAGAACCAGGCCCAGAACCAGGTCCAGAACCAGGCCCAGAAACAAGTCCAGAAACAAGTCCAGAAACAGGTCCAGAACCAGGCCCAGAAACAAGCCCAGAAACAGGTCCAGAACCAGGTCCAGAACCAGGCCCAGAAACAAGTCCAGAAACAGGTCCAGAACCAGGCCCAGAACCAGGCCCAGAAACAGGTCCAGAACCAGGCCCAGAACCAGGTCCAGAACCAGGCCCAGAAACAAGTCCAGAAACAGGTCCAGAACCAGGACCAGAACCAGGTCCAGAACCAGGTCCAGAACTAGGTCCAGAACCAGGCCCAGAAACAAGTCCAGAAACAGGTCCAGAACCAGGCCCAGAACCAGGCCCAGAAACAAGTCCAGAAACAGGTCCAGAACCAGGTCCAGAACCAGGCCCAGAAACAAGCCCAGAAAGAGGTCCAGAACCAGGCCCAGAACCAGGCCCAGAAACAAGTCCAGAACCAGGCCCAGAACCAGGCCCAGAACCAGGCCCAGAAACAAGTCCAGAAACAGGTCCAGAACCAGGCCCAGAAACAAGTCCAGAAAGAGGTCCAGAACCAGGCCCAGAACCAGGTCCAGAACCAGGCCCAGAAACAAGTCCAGAAACAAGTCCAGAAACAGGTCCAGAACCAGGCCCAGAAACAAGCCCAGAACCAGGTCCAGAACCAGGCCCAGAAACAAGTCCAGAAACAGGTCCAGAACCAGGCCCAGAACCAGGCCCAGAAACAAGTCCAGAAACATACCCAGAACCAGGTCCAGAACCAGGCCCAGAAACAAGTCCAGAAACAGGTCCAGAACCAGGTCCAGAAACATACCCAGAACCAGGTCCAGAACCAGGCCCAGAAACAAGTCCAGAACCAGGTCCAGAACTAGGTCCAGAACCAGGCCCAGAAACAAGTCCAGAAACAGGTCCAGAACCAGGCCCAGAACCAGGCCCAGAAACAAGTCCAGAAACAGGTCCAGAACCAGGCCCAGAACCAGGCCCAGAAACAAGCCCAGAAAGAGGTCCAGAACCAGGCCCAGAACCAGGCCCAGAAACAAGTCCAGAAACAGGTCCAGAACCAGGCCCAGAACCAGGCCCAGAAACAAGTCCAGAAACAGGTCCAGAACCAGGCCCAGAACCAGGTCCAGACAGGTTAGGGTCTGTCTCCACTGGTCGGGGTGAGGATACAGAAATCTGTCCCAAACTCTGCTGTTTTCAGATTCAGATGCTAATTTCTAGAACATTTTCTTCAAAGTAAAAGCAGATTTCGATGAATTTGATTTTAAACAAATGGAAAATCTGCCCTGATCAACTTTAGTTTATTCTTATTTTATCTGTAAATTAAGTTCTTCAACTTCATCCTTCTTGTTTTCAGATATTATTTAGGTTCTGTTTTTTACGCTTGTGTTTTTTTTCCATTTGTTTTATTTTTATTCCCTTTATGATCCTTTGGCATGTCTGAAATAAATTAAAAAAACATTAGTTGTGGCAGATTTGTCCTCTTGATTAAAGAAATTAGCCTTTTAATTGTAATTATAGATACGATAATTGTTTTTTAAAACAATCAGGTTTACAGAGTTCAGTTTCCATGATTATGTTGTTGTTTGGTTCAGATTCTGCAGGTTTGATGTCTAACTGACCCACATTCATCCTTTCAGGTAGAAAACTGGTTTAAAGCAACCTGGGGTTAGAATTCCTGCAGATTCTCCAGAGTTTGTCGTGTTTTCTGTGTTTGTGTTGATTTAAAGGACAGCTCAGTGTGTTTCTGTCGTATAAAAGACCTCCACCCATCCACCCACATCTCCATCATCTTTCAGTCCGGAGCCTCGGGGAGGAGACGGCTCACTGTTCAGCCTGATAGCATCAAAACACACAATGATGATTCCCCACCGTGCCGAGATGTTCCCGTAAAGGATCAGATGAAATGAAATCACTGGAACCTGAAGATGAAAATCTGCCGCGAATATGAGAAAAACCTGCAACGTGATGAGATGTGGGTTCATTCTGAGGCTCCTAAAACACTAAAGACAGGAGCAGAAACAGGATTTAACATCCAGGACGCCTAAAGAACCAACACTTTCCTCCGCTTCAGCTGTTTTTACACCTTCTGGAGTTAAGATTCTAGAGAGTTCTGCTTTATGAGGACTATACCAGCTGATCTGAATATTTAAGAGAACTGGTCTCAGTGTTTCACAGATTAAAGGCTGGTTTTAGTCCCCAAGTGGAGAATTTTTGCTGCTAAAGACCAAACTGCTCCGATTATCATAAAAAATAGTGAAATGAAGCTCAATTCTAAAATCCAACGGTGACAGAGGTGTTCAAATGTTTTTTTTATTTGAAGAAGAGTCAGAATCTAAATGATACTCGGTTGATTTCAGTGTCTGACAAAGAGAAGCTGCAAATTCAAAACAGAAACTGTATTCGTTGAATCATTTGTCACAGCAATAGTCTGTTTATTATATCAGTGTTTAATAAACAACAAAAAGAAGCAGATTTATTTCTTTCTATTTTATTTTTTTGCTGTAAAAATTCTGATGTTTGTGTCGCCTTTGTTTCTAAAAAGCGAAGCCTTAAACCTGCGATTCTTCTACCAGCCAGCAGGGGGTGACAAAAGCCTGATTCTATAGAAGTCTATGAGAAAATGAGTCGACTTCTCAGTTGATTTATTACCTCAGTGAACATTTTAATAATGATTTATGGTCTAAACAGATAGTTTTAAGTGTCCTTTATTACAGCATGGTGTCTATTTGGTAAAGTTTGGTCCAGTTCAGACCAAAGTGCTTTCCATCAGCACGATAAAACAAAACAATACAATTTGGATTACTATAAAACCATAAAACCTATAAAAAACATAAAACCACGAAAACCATAAAACCATAAAAAACATAACACCACAAAAACCACGAAAACCATAAAACCACGAAAACCACGAAAACCATAAAACCATAAAACCATGAAAAACATAAAGCCATAAGACCATTAAAAAACACGAAACCACGAAAACCATAAAACCATAAAAACCATAAAACCACGAAAACCATAAAACCATGAAAAACATAAAGCCATAAAACCATTAAAAAACACGAAACCACGAAAACCATAAAACCATAAAAAACATAAAACCACGAAAACCACGAAAAACATAAAAAAACATAAAAACACGAAAATCATAAAACCATAATACCACGAAAACCATAAAACCATAAAAACCATAAAACCACGAAAACCATAAAACCATGAAAAACATAAAGCCATAAAACCATTAAAAAACACGAAACCACGAAAACCATAAAACCATAAAAAACATAAAACCACGAAAACCACGAAAAACATAAAAAAACATAAAAACACGAAAATCATAAAACCATAATACCACGAAAACCATAAAACCATAAAAAAACCACGAAAACCATGAAACCATAAAAAACCACAAAAACCATAAAACCATAAAAACCATAAAACCATAAAACCACAAACCAAAATGCAGCACAGGTGAATCGGTACCATTTCAATGAGGCATTATGGGACGACGTGGAAATAAAAACAGTCCGATTCGAAGGCACGTCTCAATAGGTGGGTTTTCAGTCTGGACTTGAACAGCGGCAGGTCGGTGATAACGTGACGTACAAGTGGGAGTTTGTTCCAGAGACTCGGGGCAGCAACAGTAAAGGAACGATCACCCCACTGCTTTAACTCATCATGTTGTTTATTTGCTATATTTCGGTCCAATTTAGAGGAAAATCAATGACTAAATTGGGTTTGTTTTATGACGAGGCTGCTTTGTGATTGTTCTGGAGTTCTCAGTGCTTCCTAATAATATTGCCCCAGGGGATTAATGCCTCTCTGAACATTTTAATAATGAATTTATGGTCCAGAGTTTTAAGTCTCCTTTAATGCATCATGGTCTTTATTTGGGAAATTTAGTTTTCATTCAGAGGAAAATCACTGGTTTTGTGTTCTCAGTGGGATCCACTGCTCAGTTGTCAGAACTGAAGAAATCAAGATGTTTTTAGAATAAATCCAACCATAAGGGGCTTCTATCTGACATTTTCAGGCTAAAACAGGACGCTTTCATAATAAAAGCGTCTGTAAGACCGACAGACGGAGCCGATGGGAGAAAGAAAAGAAAGACAAAGTCCGAAAAATCCGACAGTTGAAGGCGTTGTTATTCGACTCTTTTCTTGTGAGCGACAGGAAGTCAGACTAAACTTTGGACGACCTTCAAGTCTTTGAGTCGTCCAGATTGATATTTCGAGACTCAGAGCGGAACAAGAGGAACCGAAGGCTTCAGTCTGAGAAGCGTTCAGATGAGCTGCTCTTCATTCCACCTCTAGGTAGATGTTCTGTCTTCATCCTCCACAGATTCACCTTCATGTTCCTCTCATGTGAGATTTTCTTTAGCGGTAAATGAACTCAAGGTGTGTGTAGAAGTGTGTGTATCTGTGTGTAGTCCGGCCCTGTGTGTCTATGAGGTGAATTTATTCAAACCACACTGAGCAGCAGAGTAATCCCATCGGCCTCTCTGTGGTAAGAGGTCATCCTCGGTTCGTTTTTCATCCATCTTTATGCTCTCATTCATCTTCACGTGTTCTAATGCATGAACAGAAACACACATACCTGTCGGTATGTACATACGTGTGCTGGTACAGCAGGAGGGGGGTTTTCAGCAGAACCGCTGAGAGCACAGATTTCATTTTCAAGCTGCAATTTTCATTTAAAAAGGGAGCATGTTAGCGTTAGCATAGCCTCTCTGGATCACAGTTATTCTGAAAACATTTATTTATTGATTATTTATCAGTTTGAGCAGAAAAACGGATCAAGATAAATGTTTTTTAAGTTGATATTGACGTTTATTAATGACTGTTTTTGATAAAGTGCAGCAGAAAGGAAGTTAAATTTTTAATTTAGTCATTTTGCTATGTAAATACAGCAACGAGAAACAAACGTGTTAATAAATCATCAATAAAAATATGGATAAATGAATCATTGTATAATAAGACACATGAAATAAAGAAGGAAAGTAAAACCTGGATGAAGGTTTAGGTTCTAAATATCAAAATATGAGGCATTTACGGAAATTGTATTTGCTTTTATAGCAAACAGTGAGAAAACATTTTTAGTTTTTGGTTTGAAATTCCAGTTCTTTAATGTATCAGTATGAATGGAATCTGGGAAAAAGAGATAAAGGGTCTGTTTTTGATATTTAAAATTTTAAAAATGGATAAAGTCAACCATCACAAAAACAGAAAAACCACAAGCCTGTAATAAAAGATGAAAGAAGGCTTCAATTCTACGTTTCTTCTACCAGCCAGCAGGGGGCGAAAAGAAGTCTATAGAAGTCAATGAGAAAATTAGTTGACTTCTTAGTTGGTTTATTGCTTCAGCGAACATTTTCCTGATGAGTTTATGGTCTTATTAGTGGGTTTTATGTCCCCTTTAATACAACATAGTCTTTATTTGGTAAATTTTGCTCCCACTTAGAGGAAAATCACCGGTTTTGTGATTGTTCTCAGTTGGATCCACCGCTCAGTTGTCTGAACTCAAGATCAATGTTTAATAAAAAAACAAAAAGAAGCAGTTTAATGTCTTGTATTGCTAACTTTTGCTCATGTAAATGATGTTTGTGTTGCTCTTGTTTCTAAAACCTGCGTTTCTTCTACCAGCCAGCAGGGGGCAAAAGAGGCCTGATTCCATAGAAGTCTATGTGAAAATGAGCCGACTTTTTAGTTGGTTTATTCCCTCAGTGAACATTTTAATAATGGATTTATGGCTTCAACTGCTAGTTTTAAATGTCCTTTAATACATCATGGTGTTTAATTGGTAAATTTTGGTTCCATTTGGAGGAAAATCAACAGTAAAGCAGGTGATGTTTTAAGGTGGAGCTACTTTGTGATTGTTCTCGAGTTCTCAGTCTGGTTTAAAACAAATGAAGATATGAACAAAGAAATTCTCACATAAGGCTTCAGAACAGTAATTCATGAATGCCACAGTGGCTACTTCCATATGTTACATCCATAACAACGACATAAAAATAAAACAAATTGTGCAAAAAGACTCTCCCAACATTTCCAATCAAATCAGCTGATTAGTTGTGAGAACTAAATAGAAGTGATACTACCTTAACCCTCGTGTCGTCCTGTGGGTCAAAATTGACCCATTTTAAAGTTTGAAAATGTGGAGAAAAAAAAATATTTTCACAGTGAAACTTCTGATGTCCACATTTTCAACATTTTTGGGAAATCTTTGAACATTTTTTGGTGGAAAAAAAGAAATGTTGAAAATGTTTCTTAAGATCTTTCTTAAGTTGATTTTTATGTGAATGTTCTTAAAGAAAATATTCGAAATTTTACTGATATATATGGAATCACTTTAGATATTTTTAGGATTTTTTTGGAAGATTTTTGCTCATTTTTTGAAAATATTTACAAGAATTTTCTTGCCACATTTGGGGATTTTTTTTAAAGTAAAACTTTTAAAGTAAACTTTTAAGGAATCATTAGAATTTTCTTCCTGAAAGTTTTGTAAATTTTCGGAAATTTGGGGAATTTTTTTGCTGAATTTTTTGATTTTTTTGTGACAAGGAAACAATATTTTTTGGTGCTTGTAAATGAGGACAACAGGGGGCTAAAAATGACTTAAATGAGACAATTTGTGACTTAAAAATGAAATTCATCTCACTCAGGACGGCTCAAATGAAGTTTAAAATCTACACGTGTTGTTCACTTCCTCTAGCTTGTAAAGTTCTGACTAAAGAACCCAGAGAACCTCCTGTTCTTTCCTCCCTGTCAGTGAAAGTGTCTTCCTCATTTACCAGGACAGTCGTCCTCCCTCTGAAAGATTCATTTACTGCTGTTTTGCTCTTACAAATCTATATGGTTGTCAGTGTGGCCTTTCAGCAAAGTATTTCATTACCAGCTCGGCTCGCTGCAAAACATTCTGCTGCAGATCAATGCAAGCAATCTGGCCAGCTGATATTTTCTATTGACCTTTTAACAAGAGATTCATCACATTTCACTTTTTTGTGCTGAGCCACCCGAGGGAGCGTGGAGCTCTGCAGCCGGCTGGGATTCAGTCCGTGATTACAGCAAAGCTCCCGAACCCACGAGTACAGTGCACCGCTGGAGACGTTAGCCTGTCGATTACCACTGATTATTACTAACGATCATCAGGAGCAGCGACATAATGCAGAAAACTCCATTCAGATTACACATTTAGCTTTCTCTTACTAAGCGCAATTTGCAATATAAGCAAAATCCAAATGGCAAAAAGGGTAAAAGTTACCACAAAAAAACATAAAATCCCCACAAAAAGACACAAAATGACCACATAAAGACACAAAATGACCACATAAAGAGGTAAATATATAACAAAAGACACAAAATTACCACAAAAGACACAAAATTACCACAAAAAGACACAAATTCTCCACTGAAAGATGCAAAATCACCACATAAAGTCCAAAACTACCACAAAATGACATAAAAGGGACATAATCACCCCAAAATGTGCAAAATTAGCACAAAAAGGGCCAAAACAACTACAAAAAGACTCTAAATCACTACAGTAGGTGAATAGACCACAAAAAGACACAAAATCTCTGCTGAAAGATGTAAAATCCCCACAAAACAACACAAAATCAACACAAACATGAGTGAATATATCACAAAAAGACACAAAATCTCTGCTGAAAGGTGTAAAATCCCCACAAAACAACACAGAATCAACACAAACATGAGTGAATATGTCACAAAAAGACACAAAAATCTCTGCTGAAAGATGTAAAATCACCACAAAACGACACAGAATCAACACAAACATGAGTGAATATATCACAAAAAGACACAAAAATCTTAACCAAAGATGGAAAAATTACCACAAAATGAGACAAAAATGAACACAAATGGGCCAAAACTAGCACAAAAACATACAAAATTAGCACAAAAAGGGCCAAAACGACCACAAAATGATCCCAAATCAGAACAAAAATAGATGAATATACCACAAACAGACCCAAAATCACCACAAAAAGACACAAAATCACCACAAAAAGACACAAAATCACCACAAAAAGACACAAAATCACCACAAAAAGACATAAAATCTCCACAAACAGACACAAAATCTCCACCAAAAGTTGTACAATTAACACAAAGACTAATTTTTTTTGTTGCAAAAGTCTAAAATTGAGTTTGCAAATTATTTCAGGAACTTTTGTGTTGAATTTATTTAGATATTTTGAAGATATTTGTATTTTTTGAGCATATTTTTTTTACTTATATTTATATTTTTAGGATATTATTATTATTATTATTATTATTATTATTATTATTAATAATAATATTATTTTTATGTTTAGGGCATATTTTCTACTTATATTTAAATTTTAGGGCATATTTTTCAATTTATTTTTCTATTTTAAATACATTGTTTTTCTACTAATGTTTTTAATTTTAATCCATATTTTTCCTGTTTGTATTTACATTTTTATGACATATTTTTCTCCTTAACTTTCGATTTTTATTACATATTTTAATACTTGTATTTATATTTTAGGACAGATTTTTCCACTCATATTTAACCTTTTAGGACATATTTTTCTACTTGTATTAATATTTTTATTCCATATTTTATATTCCACCTAGGGTTTTAGTTATAACCGCTGTCTGAAGAGTCAAACTGAGTTATATTTATATTTTTAATACATATTTTTCCGTTTATATTTATATTTTTATTCCATATTTTATATTCCTACCAGGGTTTTAATTATGGGCTGCACAGTGGCGTAGTGGTTAGCGCTTTCGCCTTGCAGCTAGAAGGTCCCTGGTTCACGTCCCGGCTTTCCCGGATCTTTCTGCATGGAGTTTGCATGTTCTCCCTGTGCATGCGTGGGTTTTCTCCGGGTACTCCGGCTTCCTCCCACAGTCCAAAAATATGCTGAGGTTAATTGATTATTCTAAATTGCCCGTAGGTGTGAATGTGAGAGTGATTGTTTGTCTATATATGTAGCCCTGCGACAGACTGGTGACCTGTCTAGGGTGTCCCCTGCCTTCACCCGAGTCAGCTGGGATAGGCTCCACCCCCCCCGCGACCCTAGTGAGGATTAAGCGGTGTATAGATAATGGATGGATGGATGGATGGATGGATGGGTTTTAATTATTAATTGCTGCTTGATGAGTCAAACTGAGTTATACTTTATTTTTTAATACATATTTTTCACTTTATATTTTTATTCCATATTTTCTATTCCTACCAGGGTTTTAGTTATTTATCGCTGCCTGATGAGTCAAACTGAGGTCTCTTCAGGTCCTGCTGCTGACGTCTTTCTGCTCATATTTCCAGATTTTATCTGCAGATTTGTCATAAGTGAGTAACTCGGACACATGATGGACGTAGCTGCAGACTCCTCCACACGCTACATACGTGTTTTATTCTGACAGGACACGTGTTCATCTGTGATACCATCAGACAGTGGGAGGAAAATGGAAGAGAAATGCTGCTGGAGATGTTTGTTTTTGATCTTTAACTTTTATTTATTTATTATTCATACAAACGGATATCAGGAATCATAAATCTACAGTCTGTAGAACAAACCAACCTTCTGTCCTCAGAGCTGATCATTTAGTAAAACTTTTTCCAGAATAAAAAAAAACTAAATGACAGACATGCAGAGGATGAATTTAAACATGTAGAAGAAGATTCATGTTGTTGCAGCTAAATGTGCTTCAGAAACATCATGTCTTTTTTTGATAATGAGCTGAAGGTCTGAGGAACCAACAGAACCACATCATCTGCAAAAAGCAGAGATGAGATCCTGAGGTTCCCAAACCAGACACCCTCCTCACCCCAGCTGATCCTTGAGATCCTGTCCATGAAGACCACGAACAGGATCAGAGACAAGGGACAGCCTCAGTACCCCATACTCCCTCAGTACCCCATACTCCCTCAGTACCCCATACTCCCTCAGTGCCCCATACTCCCTCAGTAACCCCATACTCCCTCAGTACTCCCATACTCCCTCAGTAACCCCATACTCCCTCAGTACTCCCATACTCCCTCAGTACCCCATACTCCCTCAGTACCCCCATACTCCCTCAGTACTCCATACTCCCTCAGTACCCCATACTCCCTCAGTAACCCCATACTCCCTCAGTAACCCCATACTCCCTCAGTACTCCATACTCCCTCAGTACTCCCATACTCCCTCAGTACTCCATACTCCCTCAGTACCCCATACTCCCTCAGTACTCCCATACTCCCTCAGTACCCCATACTCCCTCAGTACTCCCATACTCCCTCAGTACTCCATACTCCCTCAGTACCCCATACTCCCTCAGTACCCCATACTCCCTCAGTACCCCATACTCCCTCAGTACCCCATACTCCCTCAGTACCCCATACTCCCTCAGTACCCCATACTCCCTCAGTGCCCCATACTCCCTCAGTACCCCATACTCCCTCAGTACTCCATACTCCCTCAGTACCCCATACTCCCTCAGTACCCCATACTCCCTCAGTACCCCATACTCCCTCAGTGCCCCATACTCCCTCAGTACCCCATACTCCCTCAGTACCCCATACTCCCTCAGTAACCCCATACTCCCTCAGTACCCCCCACAGAACCCCTCAGGGGAGACGGTCGTAGGCCTTCTCCAGATCCACAAAACACATGTAGACTGGCTAGTTTCATATATCAAACATTTTTCAAAATAATTTACAAAAATTGCCCGTCGATCCACTTTCTGCAGGTTTATTCTCACCTTTAAATCTGAGTCTGAACAACAATATCTGAGGAAATACCAAAGATAAAAAACTGAAATTTTCTCTCTTATTTCTCATCGTAACACTGACTCAGAATCTAGAATATCAGACAAATACATCCAATAATAAAAACAATAATTGGTGAGTTCAAATAAGAAAAAAAGTAAACATTTATACAAAAATCTCATCTGGCTAATTCCATTTAAAATTATAAGATTTCTGGAAGCATTTCTGATCAATCATCTCAGATTTAGCAGATTTTTTTTGTAATATAAAATATGGATATTTATATAGTTATCTGTGAAGTTTTAGCTTCATATATCAAATACTTTTTGAGGTTATTTACTTTAAAAATTGCCCATCGACCCAGTCTTAATAGATTTTTTCTCATATTTAAATCTGAGTCTGTCTGAACAACAATATCTGAGGAACTATTAAAGATAAAATTATTTCTCATCGTGTCATTGATTCAGAATCTGTAATATTGGACAAGTAAATAAAATAATCTCTGATTATTGGAGAGTTGAAAAAGGGAAAATGCAGCCTTTGTACAGAATCCCATTTGAGTCATTCCATTTAAAATCATAAAATCTTTAGAAATTCTTCTGCTCCATCGTCTCTCATTCACTTGAATTTTTAATAGCATAAAATATGGATATTTATAAAGTCATTTATGAAGTTTTAGCTTCACATATCAAACACTTTTCAAGATAATTTACATTAGAAACTGCACGTCGACCCACTTCCAGAAGGTTTATTCTCATATTGAAATTTGAGCCCGTCTGAGCAACAATATCTGGGGAATTATTAAAGATAAAATCCTGAAATTTTCTGTCGTATTTCTCATCATAACATTGATAACATTGAAATAGGAAAACAGAAAGAAAGTGTTTATACATAGGTCCCGTCTGGGTCATTCCATTTAAATTCATAAAATCTTTAGAACTCCTTCTGCTCCATCGTCTCTCATTCACTTGAATTTTTAATAGCATAAAATATGGATAATTATAGTTATTTGTAAAGTTTTAGCCTCACCAGTCTTCACCTTTTCATTCAGTGCTTTTTATTTATTTGTGTAATTTTCTATATTGTAGATTAATACTGAAGATGAACAGATGTGTTGTTTTATAGTTTTGATGCCTTCAGTGAGAATCTACAATGGAAACAGTCATAAAATAAATAAAAACAGTTAAATGAGAAGAAGCTGTGTCCAAACTACAGACTGGTAGTGTGTGTTTGTAATCTGTGAACATCTCTGCAGGTTAAACCGCCACCAGTTTGTCTCATCTCATGTTTCTCTTCATGCTTTGGAACACAGATGAACCTCCACGACGTTTCACCTTCCAGAGAGCAGAAAGCAGCACCTGTTGGATCCTTTCTGCTGGTGAATGCTATCTCATGTTCCGAAAGGTGTGTTTGTGTGTGTTTGTGTCCCTGTGAGGGTTTGTTGTGTTTATCTGGCCTGGTTTCAGATCCCCCACTATTCCTGGGCAGATGGAGCAACAGAGGGATGAGCAGAAAGGGCAGGTGGAGGCAGAAAGGGAGGAAAGACGAGGGAAAAGACGAGTCTGTGCTGAGAATGTGTGACAGGAAACACAAATATCAGCCAGTTTAACAGGAGGAGGGCAGCTTTTCTTCAGGGATTCTAGAAAAATGTTTCATTCTATTCATTTAGTTCAACAATTCTAGCAGAAAATGAGGAACATGCATGTCGGAAAATGCATTGTAGTTTTGATGTTGCACCACCAGGTGGAGCTCAGGTGAGTTTGATGATAAAAGTCCATAAAAAGAGAGAACTTACTGGCTAGCTAACGGCTAACTGTGGCATCGAATTGATGAACTCTGCAGATATAAGTTGTCAAACAGGTGTCTGTCCAGGTTAGCTAGCTACCTGAGGCTAAAGCTAATGCTAAGCTAGCATGCTCATTCGCTAGCACAGGTGGGAAACTCTTACCTGTCATTCAGAAGCAGCAGGACTCTAATTATCAGCTTCTAATGACATTAAAGTGATGAATGAAGGATAAAAAGATTTTAAAAGATGTCTTTAACCCTGGTGTCGTCCTGTGGGTCAAACTGATCCGTTTTAAAGTTTGAAAATGTGGAAAAAATATGTCTTTTCACAGTGAAACTTCTGATGTCCACATTTTCAACATTTTTGGGAAATTTTTGAACAGTTTTTGGTGGAAAAAAGAAATGCTTAAAAAAAGTTTCTTTAAGAACATTCCCTAACAATCATTGATTTTTATGTGAATGTTCTTAAAGAAAATCTTACAAGTTTTACTGATATACATGGAATCACTTTAGATATTTTTAGGATGTTTTTGGGAAGATTTTCACTATTTTTTTTGAAAATATTTACAAGAATTTTCTTGACAAATTTGGGGGATTTAAAAAAAAATTTTCAGGGAAAATTTTAAGGAATTATTGGAATTTTCTTCCTGAAGGTTTTGTAAACTTTCAGAAATTTGGGTAATTTTTTTGCAGAATTTTTGAGGATTTTTTTCAGACAAGGAAACAATATTTTTTGGTGCCTGTAAATGAAGACAACAGGAGGGTTAAATGATTGAAATCTGACTTCATTTTTGCTGCAGAATCATCTCAGTTACATCATGAATCTGAAGAACAGATAAATTTGACACAATGCAGCTCGATTTATAAATTAAATATCCAAAAATAACTACTTTCTGATTTAAACTTCTATTGAATGCATCAGACGCGCTGCAATCTTCCTCTATAAATAACTTGTAAATGTATTAATCTGTTCACTATCATTTCTCATCATGTCATTGATTCAGTCCTACAGCGTTACATCAGAACAGGTAATGTGGAACTAGTTGATGATCAGAGTGGATGAATACGTCGTCATGGTGCTATCAGACGGCTTTGTTTCCATTCTCTGGTTCTACTCCACCTTGGATTGTGCTACATTCACTAACTTTTTGTCCTTCATTATGGCTCCCAGCGTAAGTCAGACTCTTTTGATGCTTGGAAGAAAAGGAAAGCTGTCTCCATGGAAGTGAAATTAGATAGAATAAAACGCTGGGAACAGGAAGAAACACCGACCAACTGATCGATGTCGTGATGCGTGGAACGGCTTTGTTTACATTTTCACTGCAGTTCCGACTTACGATGAAAATCGACTTACGTAGATCAGTAGGAACAGAACTGTGATGTAAGTCGAGGACCTCCTGTATTTGAAATTCCTAACGACTGAATGCAGCAAACGAGCTGCAGTTTAGGGTTACCGACTGCGAATTTTGCTGGATTTTGGTTGATTTTTATGTGAATGTTCTTCAGAAACATTTTTAACATTTCTTTTTTTCCACCAAAAAATGTTCACAGATTTCCCAAAAATGTTGAAAATGTGGACATCAGAAGTTTGACTGTGAAAATATATTTTTTCCCACATTTTCAAACTTTAAAATGGGTTAATTTGACCCACAGGACGACAGGAGGGTTAAACCATTGATCAGTTATTGATGGGCCAGTTATCATTCACAGCCAGATTAATAAACTCTACAGAGCATGTCCAGTGCACTGATCCTCAACTTTAACTTATGAATTCTCCATTTAAAAAACTACCCAGTAATTCCACAGCAGCCATAAATGAAAACATTACGTCTGAATATTTAGTTCATAATTCATGTGACCTGATGATTTATGTGTTTCATTTTTTCACATTTTTAACATACCCCAGAGGATTTTGGGACAAAACTAAGCATCAGGGGCTAAAAACACTTTTCTTATCAGATTAATATGCATAAACACATATTTATTTCATTTAATTAATTGCTTATTGATCATTAACGTAGCTGAAGTCTGCATCTCTACATAATTCTGATCTGACTTCATTATTCTCCGTGTTTCCATCTCATTTAATCTCCTCTATCTGTTTGTTCTGTGAATGTTTGTGTTCATTTCTGCAGACTTCCTGTAATGTTGTTTTCTGTCGACTTTTGTTGAGTAAAACTGAAAAATCTTTGGGACAGATATTTTCTATTGTCCAAAAACAGTAAATTAAACTCCTGTGAGAAGCTTTAAGATGGACTGAAATGCAACCGTTGGATCAGCTGGAGGAGGCGGTGATGAAGGTAGAATTCATCAGCAGGTCAGACGTCCAGCCACAGGTCAGACCTGATCTCTGGAGGCTGAAGATGAGGAATCACTCAGGATTCTTTCTTTTTTTGGTCCATAGTTTGGAGGCAGCGTTGTTGTTGTTGCTGCTGACAGACTTGTAGGTCGTTTCTGAAGGCGATGACAATCCCGTTTTCTCATTTAGGTCGGAGGATTTATTGATTTCTGCAGAGCACTCGAGGATCTGAAAGCCGTGACAAACCAACTCTCTGTTGGGAAAATGGTGAAAATGCAAAATGCTGCTGAAGAAATGAAGAGTTTCAGACTCAGTGGCTCAGGATGAGTCGATGTTTTTATGAACTCTGGAATGATCTGGTTTCTCTGGACTGTTTTAGTCTGATTTAGGGAGTTTAATGAATATATGGAGCCATTCCTGCTGCATCGACTGTTTTACAGCCACTTAGAGTTCATCCAGTTGGCTTTATTCTTCTTAATAATTCCTCAGCAGCAGATGGAGGAAGTCTGGAGGAACCAGCATCATTCTGTGCACAGAAAGTTTCACCGGTTGGACAGAACCATTGAAATGATGCAGAGAAAGACTGAGGACAGTGATTGGTTGCTTTCATTGATTTTAGTGATCAGTAAAATACTCAAACGATCCCAAATTCAAACTTTCCTGTGGTTTAAAGAGCTGCAGATGTTTTAGTTCATGATTGTTCTTCATTCATTCTCCACTAGAGTGAATCAGTTTTAGTCTAAACATCCAATAATGTGTGAAGTTGAGCTCATCTGCCACCATTTAGACAAACCAGCCGGTGTTTATTTATTACAGATTTACTGACATTAAGAAACAGAAATACCTGCATTGTTTTTCTGCTTGTTCTAAACAGCTAAATATCAGTTTTGGTCTCAGATTTAGAATCCCGACCAACATAGCGATCAAAAACGAAGAAATGTGGGGATTAAAGTCCAAAACATGAGACTGGAATGAAGCCAGTAAATCAGCTGACTCTGCATCAATGAACAGAAAACATGGAGATTTTTAAGATATTGTACACAAAAATACTTATTTCCTAAATATGACCACCGTAAATGTGTAAGCTGCTTGTGTCCTTGTTTGTTTTTGTATTCGCTACCGTTCAACAATCTGGGGTCACTTAGAAATGTGCTTATCGTTGAAAGAAAAGCAGTTTTTAATCAATGCAGATCACAATAAATGAATGATAAATCCAGTGTAGACATTGTTAATGTGGTAAATGACTATTCTAGCTGGAAACAGCTGATTTTTAATGGAATATCTCCATAGGGGTACAGAGGAACATTTCCAGCAACCATCACTCCTGTGTTCTAATGCTACATTGTGTTAGCTAATGGTGTTGAAAGGCTCATTGATGATTAGAAAACCCTGCAGTTATGTTAGAACATGAATAAAAGTGGGAGTTTGTCTGGATGACCCCAAACCTTTGAACGGTGGTGTACATTAACAGTTTCCTACCAATATTCCTCTCTTTGCAGTAAAAGTGTTACTTGCTGATATCATAAATGTTCATATTCTACTAAATTCTCCATTTTAACGACCTGTTTTGTGCAGAAGAAGAGTGATGATTCACTAAACGTCCTCTTTTATGGAGCATGTTTAGAAAACCTGGTTAACGGAAGTTAAAAACCGCCATCGTGATTGGGATTATCTCTGGTTTTAGGTTTTCTTGAACCCGTTTACACAAAAAAAACGCCAAATATGTTGGGGTTGCTCCTCATAAATATGACTGTAAACAACAGAGGCTTCAAAAATATATGAGAAGCAACTTTAGAAGTGTTTTATAAAAGAACACAACAGGACACTTCTTAACGTCCAACAAACCGACTGGTCTTTGTTCCGCTGGACGTCTTTATTGAGACACCAGCAGCTGAAACATTATTTTCTCTGGCAGCAGATCCTTCCGGAATGGAAACGGAGCTGAAGGACATGAATGAGGGTCCTGCTGCCGTTATTACTCAGGAGTCTATCTGAAACGAGGACGCCGTGGAGCACAGATTCTTCTTCCTGCTGACGGATGACGGCGACTGGAGGAACATCATGCTGTTGTGGATCTTTGTCGTTATCTTGAGTGTCCGTTTCATCTGTTTTAAAGCTGAAAAAAGAAGCAGAGAGAGAGGATGGGGAGTCCTCTGGTTGATTATCCTGAATGCTAAGAGTCTCTGAGCACAAAGGATAAGATCTCTTTAGTAAATGAAGTGGAGGCCGGACAGAGAGAACAAGTGTCGCCCCGCTGGGTTTACTTAGTCAACGTCTGCAGCTTCTCTCTGCTCTCAGTGTGCAGCAGCGATAGCATCTGGATATTAAAAGAAAGCCACAGAAATGAGAGTCCTCCTCCTCCTCCTCTGACCCGCCGGCCTGGAGAAGTTTGTAATTGGATAAGAGTTTTTAAAGCCAGGGTCCGGATAAGAGCCGGGAGATTAATTCAGCGATACAGCTCTTCAAGGAAACTGGATGGATTGAAATGAAATAAAGAAGCACATTTAATACCTGCTCCCTAAAATAAAAACTCATCTCAGTTTCTGATCACATCTCTTCAATGTAAACAGCTGCTCTCATGGAAAGAAGGAAAACCAGGAACACAGCGGATAAAAAAGAGAATAAGGAGCGTTTAATTGTCCAGTCGGTTCAGAGCTGCTGTTTGTGATCATGAGTCTTGATGTTTTATTTTTATATATATATATATATATATACACACATAAAAAATATAAAACTGATGTATTTCAGCAACAGTAGGTTTTACAGTGTTAAGGGAAACAGCAGCAGTTTATATGTTGCAATATTCCATCCATCCATCCATCCATCCATCCATCCATCCATCCATCCATCCATCCATTATCTATCCACCACTTAATCCTCACTAGGGTCGTGGGGGGGTGGAGCCTATCCCAGCTGACTCGGGTGAAGGCAGGGGACACCCTAGACAGGTCGCCAGTCTGTCACAGGGCTACATATAGAGACAAACAATCACTCTCACATTCACACCTACGGATAATTTAGAATAATCAATTAACCTCAGCATGTTTTTGGACTGTGGGAGGAAGCCGGAGTACCCGGAGAAAACCCACGCATGCACAGGGAGAACATGCAAACTCCATGCAGAAAGATCCCAGGTCCGAGCTGGGACGCGAACCAGGGATCTTCTCGCTGCAAGGCGAAAGCACTAACCACTACGCCACTGTGCAGCCCTGAAATATTACAATTTAGAAAAAAGAAATATATATGCTTGATAAAAAAAATTATAAATTATAAATTAAAAAAAAAAATCTAGAATAAGAAATCATTACCATTTTCAGTGCAAATAAAGGTTAAAAATAATGAAAAATAAAATTCCATGTGTGTAACTCCACTGAACCAATAAACAACGGCTTCGTATCGTCACACCGACGTCTTTCCAACATTTATTTCTCCTCTTCTGACAGCAGACAGCCTTAAAACTAGAGAAAATAAAACGCATAAAATAGAAAAGTTTAAAATATTTCTCAAGTAGGTGTCTGGAATTAGATGGGTCCAAACTATAAAGTCTCTCCAGCTGGTTTCAGTTGATAGACGGGTCCAAACATGTCAGCACTTTAACCAATATTATAATTATTAATATGGAACAAATTAAAATATAAAATCATAAATTACTGTGTGCATCTCTTTCAGGATGTGATTATTTTGATTTTCCTCTGCAGCCACGTTGACTAAACTGTGGTCATGTGACCTTTATTTCAAAATAAAACTGTAACAAAATAAAAAATGTAATAAAAGCACTACATTTTTAAACCAAACATTAATTTTGAGGTGATGTAATTGAGTCAAACATATAATTTTTGTAGATTTTTATTGACTGTATGAATATAAACACTAATGGCAGAAAATATAAAATAAATTCAGACGCTGATTTTTATCTCCTATCAAATATTTAACAAAGATCACCAACATGAAAACTGCATTGTTTAGCTCCAGAAGGTGATCAGAAATGAAGCAGAAACACACCTCAGGCCTTAAAAAGAGCAAAAAATGCTCATTTTAGAGCAATAAAATCACCAAAAAATGAACCCTAAATCTGCCTTAAAACCACTTTTCATCCAACAAACATAGCTTTTAATGATTAATTTCACATAAACGAGTCAAACTCCAGATGATTGGCGTCATTAAAGGACACAAAGTGAATGTTCTTCTAATTTTTATTGGATTTCTGTGAGCAGAGCTGCTGAATTATCTGCAGTAAATCACTTGAACTCCTCTGAATAAAACCTTTCATACTTCATGCAGATCAGCTTCTCTAATAATAAACAGCTTTTAGAGATGGAATATTTTAACGGAAACGATTCTTCTGTGTTTAACAATCTTATTAAAATGTGCAGTTTTAGAAAACATCCCTGATATCAGTGATTTAAAGCATGAATCTTTAAAGAGCTGCTTTTAAATCGGTTCTCACTAAATGTTTTAAAGAGATGAAGATAAAAGCCGCCGTTAAGGTTTAAGGTTGAAGGTCCAGTGAGGAGGAAATGGAAATAACAAGAAATATCAAACATTAATCTGATTATTAATGTTTTCTGAGCAAACTGAAGTTTCCTTGACTAAAAACTCAGTAAATTCTGCTGCAACCTGCTGATAAAACATCCTAAATCAGATTCTAACACTTTAATGTCTTTTCGAACTGTTTTACTGGACCGCAGATGTTGGATGGGTTGGTTCTCTGCAGTTTTTAAAAGCTTTCTGGCTGAAATGTGGATGAACAGAAACAGAAGCAGGCAGGAATGAATCCTGCACAGAGAGAACCGGGTTAGAAACGCAGTGACTCAGACAGATCTAGTTATAACACTAACTGTTAGCAGGAGACCATCCAGCAGCGACTCACAACACGAGTCGCTCTTTATAGTGAGTCCAGCAGCCTGATGAGCGACTCACACCTGAACCTGATCAGCTGATTGGTAATCAGCCACACCTGCTGCCCCCCACTGCAACACACCTGGAGAGGAGAGAGCTGCCTAATCACTGCCTCTGCCTGTGACAGCGTCATCACAGTTAAACTGCAGTTTTAAGGTGGAAATACTCCTACAACTCTGCCCCAAAAACTCTGTAAAGCTACTCAGTTTTGCACAATAGTTGTTCTGACTTCTTTTTGCACCAAAGTTAGATATTTGGAAGTTTGTTTTTAAGGTTTTAAGGTGGAAATACTCAATCATGACTTCTTATTTCACACATAAAAACACTTGATTTCCAGCAGTTTGTCCTCAAGTGGCACTAAAACAAACCTCCAGCAGGAGTTTTCTATTTTGCAGGACTGTTCTTCAGATTCTTTAATAATTCCTCCTTAATAACATTCCTCCTTAAACATTCCTACAAGGCTGAGAATTTTAAAAGCAGCAGCATGTCGGAGACAAAGGAACAATGTGTTTTGGTGCCTGTGAATGAGGACAGCAGGAGGATTAAATGTGTTTTACAGAGAAGTTTGACTGATAGTGAACACAGTATTTTAGCCGAGCTAACAGGGATTTTGTTTGCATCCAGCAGCTGCAGCTCAGACTATTTGGGGTCGAACTGACATTAGCTTCTCCTGGTCTCCTCCTGCTTCTCCTGGTCTCCTCCATCTTCTCCTGGTCTCCTCCCTGCTTCTCCTGGTCTCCTCCCTGCTTCTCCTGGTCTCCTCCATCTTCTCCTGGTCTCCTCCTGCTTCTCCTGGTCTCCTCCTGCTTCTCCTGGTCTCCTCCTTGCTTCTCCTGGTCTCCTCCTGCTTCTCCTGGTCTCCTCCTTGCTTCTCCTGGTCTCCTCCTGCTTCTCCTGGTCTCCTCCATCTTCTCCTGGTCTCCTTCTGCTTCTCCTGGTCTCCTCCTGCTTCTCCTGGTCTCCTTCTGCTTCTCCTGGTCTCCTCCCTGCTTCTCCTGGTCTCCTCCTTGCTTCTCCTGGTCTCCTCCTGCTTCTCCTGGTCTCCTCCATCTTCTCCTGGTCTCCTTCTGCTTCTCCTGGTCTCCTCCTGCTTCTCCTGGTCTCCTTCTTGCTTCTCCTGGTCTCCTCCATCTTCTCCTGGTCTCCTTCTGCTTCTCCTGGTCTCCTCCTGCTTCTCCTGGTCTCCTCCATCTTCTCCTGGTCTCCTTCTGCTTCTCCTGGTCTCCTCCATCTTCTCCTGGTCTCCTCCCTGCTTCTCCTGGTCTGGGTTAGGGTTAGGGGTTAGGGTTTTTCTGCTGCTATTAAAGCTAATTAGCTTAGCGTAGCCATGAGGAAACCAATCCAGCAATAATAATAATAATAGTTTAACTTGTTTTTAGAAGCTGCTGACCTTTAAAGATGAGAATTCCAGCTCTCTGATGGTAACTTTATTTATTCCAATCTGAATCCCACAGTTCTAAAAGGCTCCTCATCTCTTCCTCAAATTCATAAAAACTCTGATTTACTGATGCAGATCCGTCAAAGTGCAACATTTAACTTACCAGATAATGCAGGTAGAAACTGTAAAAACTGAACACAAATCCTGAGATGATTAACTTTGCAACGGTCCTTGAACTACTCATCTCTCGTGCAGTTTTATTGGGAAAATGAACAAAATCTAAACTGAAAACTGCAACACTTCAGCAAAATCATTTCAAGTCAAAAAATAGCCAAAAATAAATCACTTGCACAATTCAGATTCTGTTAAAAACTAAAAAATTCTGCATTTTTTGATGAAACTGTGAAGCCAACAGTGAATTAAAGAAGCTGCTCATTGGTGTTCAGAACGTTAAAGTCTGAATTATTCTGAAAGATTCACCTCCTGATATATGGAAGTTTATTCGAATGATTCCACAGTAAAGATCCTCACCTTCCTCCATCACCTTCCTCCGTCTTCCTGCTGCTGTAATTTCATCGTCTCCGTCTATAAATTAATTACGTTTCATGCAGAGAGGATTTATTTATTTATTTGAGGCTCCAGCGTCTCAGTAAATTGCGTTCGCCGGTTCGAGGTGTTTCCTCCCGGGAGCCTCTTTACAATTTAATCCACGTCTGAGCTGCTGCTTCTTTTCTTCTTCATCAATTAAGACGAGAACAAAGAGCAGCACTAACGTGTAAATTTAATCACACGAACACGCCTGGATCATGTCCTGAGGCATGATGGGAAAAAGGAGGAGAGGTTGGAGTGTTTTAGAGTAACGTCTGATGCACATTTATGAAGATAAATTTATGAAGAAGTCAATTTATGGATCATTTAATGGTTTTTTGTCAGAAAAAAGTGAAAAATGACCAAAATCTTCTCTTAAAGTGACACAAAACTACTTAGTGTGTGTGTATATATATGTGTATATATTCAAAAACTACTCATTTCTCAATTGTTTTCTCTAGGAAGCAGTTTGTTTTGTTTGTTTTGTTGTAAAATGTCAGAAAAAAGTGAAAAATGCCAAAAATCTTCTTTCAAACTGAAACAAAACTACTTAGTTTAGAATAAAATCATCCCATGTTCACAATTAATAAATTTGAACTGTGACTGTTTTGCTTTTTATTATGTTAATTATTTAAAAAACTCTGTTTTATTTGCTCAGTTAATTGTTTGATCAAACATTTCTTTTCAAGTGTGTGAAATCTGCAGAAACTTCCAGCTGTTTAACTTTTATCCAGGATTTCTTCTTAATGCTGGAATCTCTAATTAATCCATTTATGAATTAATTGTTTTCTCCAGAAATCCGTTTATTTTTTATAACGGAAAAAATTTTTAAAATTCCCCAAATCTTCTCTTAAAGTGACTCAAAACTACTTAACTAACTTAATGCAGAAGAAAATTCTCATATGTTCATAATTAAGAAATTTTAATTGTGACTTTGGCTTTTTTTGCTTAAAAATTATAATATTTGATCAAAACCCTCCAATTAATGTTTTATTTGATCAGTTGATTGTTTGATCAAATATTTCTCTTCAGACTTGTGAAATCTGCAGAAACATGCAGGTGTTTTAGCTTTTAAACAATAATTCCTCCACCCTGCTGCCTCTTTGTAAACTACCGTGTGTTTTCCTGCAGATATGGAACACGGTTTGATAATCATCTAAAGTTCTGAGCAGAAACCTTCAGACTGCAGGGACTTGTTGAGGTTCATCTCTTCCTGCCGTCTGGAGCTGCTGACCTTCAAATGTCCTTCAGTTTAACGGCATCGAAGCGGATTTACTGGATTTATGAGCAGCTCTCAGCTCACAGCCGAGTCGTAAACACTTCATCCACCTGGAGCTGCTCCACCTCAGCTCCTCACTGCTCCTCACAGCTCCTCACTGCCGTCCTCCTCCTCACTGCTCCTCACAGCTCCTCACTGCCGTCCTCCTCCTCACTGCTCCTCACTGCTCCTCACTGTTCCTCCTCCTCCTCACTGCTCCTCACTGCTCCTCACTGTTCCTCCTCCTCCTCACTGCTCCTCACTGCTCCTCACAGCTCCTCACTGCCGTCCTCCTCCTCACTACTCCTCCTCCACCTTCTCCTCACTCCTCCTCCTCCTCACTCCTCCTCCTCACTCCCCCTCTGCACTCCTCCTCCTCCTCCTCCTCCTCCTCCTCACTGCTCCTCACTGTTCCTCCTCTTCCTCACTGCTCCTCACAGCTCCTCACTGCCTTCCTCCTCCTCACTGCTCCTCACTGCTCCTCACTGTTCCTCCTCCTCCTCCCTCCTCCTCACTCCTGCTCCTCCTCACTCCTCCTCACTCCTCCTCACTGCTCCTCACTGTTCCTCCTCTTCCTCCTCCTCACTCCTCCTCACTCCTGCTCCTCCTCACTCCTCCTCACTCCTCCTCACTCCTCCTCACTGCTCCTCCACCTCCTCCTCACTCCTCCTCCTCCTCACTGCCTTCCTCCTCCTCACTCCTCCTCACTGCTCCTCCTCCCCCTCCTCCTCCTCACTGCCTTCCTCCTTCTCACTCCTCCTCACTCCTCCTCACTGCTCCTCCTCCTCCTCCTCACTGCCTTCCTCCTTCTCACTCCTCCTCACTCCTCCTCACTGCTCCTCCACCTCCTCCTCACTCCTCCTCCTCCTCCTCACTGCTGCTCCTCCTCCTCACTACTCCTCCTCCTCACTCCCCCTCTGCACTCCTCCTCCTCCTCCTCACTACTCCTCCTCCACCTTCTCCTCACTCCTCCTCCTCCTCACTCCTCCTCCTCACTCCCCCTCTGCACTCCTCCTCCTCCTCCTCCTCCTCACTGCTCCTCCTCCTCACTGCTCCTCACTGTTCCTCCTCCTCCTCCTCACTCCACCTCCTCCTCACTCCTCCTCCTCCTCACTGCCTTCCTCCTCCTCACTCCTCCTCACTCCTCCTCACTCCTGCTCCTCCTCACTCCTCCTCACTCCTCCTCACTGCTCCTCCACCTCCTCCTCACTCCTCCTCCTCCTCCTCCTCACTGCCTTCCTCCTCCTCACTCCTCCTCACTGCTCCTCCTCCCCCTCCTCCTCCTCACTGCCTTCCTCCTTCTCACTCCTCCTCCTCCTCACTGCTCCTCACTGTTCCTCCTCCTCCTCCTCACTCCACCTCCTCCTCACTCCTCCTCACTGCTCCTCCTCCTCACTGCCTTCCTCCTCCTCACTCCTCCTCACTCCTCCTCACTCCTGCTCCTCCTCACTCCTCCTCACTGCTCCTCCACCTCCACCTCCTCCTCACTCCTCCTCCTCCTCACTCCTCCTCCTCCTCCTCCTCCTCACTGCTGCTCCTCCACCTCCTCCTCACTCCTCCTCCTCCTCCTCCTCACTGCCTTCCTCCTTCTCACTCCTCCTTCTCCTCCTCCTCCTCACTGCTCCTCCTCCACCTCCTCCTCACTCCTCCTCCTCACTACTCCTCCTCACTCCTCCTTCTCCTCACTCTGACCCTCGGCTCTTTGACCCTCCTCCGGCCATCTGGAGGCGTCTTTTTGTTGGGATGAATCCTTTCTGCATTGACCCTCCTCACCTGGAGCCTCTTATTTCCTCCATCAGCAGCTGGACGTAGAAACTAAAGCTGAAACAGGAGGAGGAGGTGCAGCTGAGGAGTAGAAACTAAAGCTGAAACAGGAGGAGGAGGTGTAGTGGTGGGATTGGTGTGATATTGCATCAGAGTGAGGATGATTTAAGGCGGTGGGGGAGGAGAGACGCTGCTTCAGTTCACTACAATAGATAAAACAAACGCAGCTCTGCAGTAAATCTAATAGGAGCAGGAAGATGGAGCTCCAACATGCAGCTGCAGGATTCTGATTGTTTCTGAGCAGCTTCTTCACCTCCTGCAGCTACTCTGACTGTAAATACAGGATATTAAAAATCGTACGAATCTCCTCTGTTTCTGCAACTCTTTCCCTCCACCAGCTGGAGGAGATCATTATCTCCAAACAAGAGCTCCACTGGGAGAGGCCGCATCGTCCTGCAGCCAACGCATTAAAACCCTGCAGCTGCATTAAAACTCCTGCATTAAAACTCCTGCATTAAAACTCCTGCATTAAATCTCCTGCATTAAAACTCCTGCATTAAAACTCCTGCATTAAAACTCCTGCATTAAATCTCCTGCATTAAAACTCCTGCATTAAATCTCCTGCGGCTGCGTTGGACGTCTTCGTTCTGCAGCGAAACAGGAAGAACAAAGATGAGGACAACAGAGACGCTACCTGAGAGGAGATCATTTAATGAGCTGCAGGAGATTCACATAAACACTGAACACAATGAACGTCCTCTAGACCAACACGGGAACAACATGGGAGGAACACAGGAACAACACGGGAATAACATGGGAGGAACACGGGAACAACATGGGAGGAACACGGGAACAACATGGGAGGAACATGGGAACAACACGGGAACAACACGGGAACAACATGGGAGGAACACGGGAACAACACGGGAATAACATGGGAGGAACACGGGAACAACATGGGAGGAACACGGGAACAACACGGGAACAACATGGGAGGAACACGGGAACAACACGGGAGGAACACGGGAACAACACGGGAGGAACACGGGAACAACACGGGAGGAACACAGGAACAACACGGGAATAACATGGGAGGAACACGGGAACAACATGGGAGGAACACGGGAACAACACGGGAACAACACGGGAACAACACGGGAACAACATGGGAGGAACACGGGAACAACACGGGAACAACACAGGAACAACACGGGAATAACATGGGAGGAACACGGGAACAACATGGGAGGAACACGGGAACAACACGGGAACAACACGGTATGATGAATCCTGCAGATAGATTTATGACAAATCCACAACAACAAAATAAAATGTAAGCGTGTAGAAACAGCCAAGCTTGCAGGCACGTGCACAGAAACACACACAAACACACACGTGGTCACGTTTCCATACCAGACTCAGACATGGCCCAGCGTACAGGTAGTGTACAGGTAATACAAAGGTTATTTAAAGGTTATTTAAAGGTAATTCATTCCTCTCCTGTCAGCAGAACTTCCCGTCCAGCGCTGACATGGAGGACAGATTGTCGTGTCGGAATCAATTTACATGACGATTTTAAGCATGTAGCAGAACAAAACTGCACATGGGGAATGTTTCAAATATTTATATATATGTGTTTAAAACATCAGCCAGAGCTGGTGTGTTTCATATCTCCAGTAATCTGCAAAAACACTTTTAGGATTCTCATTTTATTCTAAGCAGCTGAAGAGGAAAACTGCATCACGAAACTGTAACCAGAATGGACACAAAGCGGCAAAAATGAGACATAAAACAACCAAAAATGAGAAAATGATACGAAACAAAACAAAAAAGAGGCAAAAAATTACGGTAGCCAAAAAAATTACAAAGCATAAAAAAAAATGGACAAACTACAAATACGAGACAAGCAAGACAACAAAAAATACATAACAAAAACACTAAACAAAACAATAAATAAAGCAAAACGCAAAATGACAAAAATAAGACAAAAACACAAGCGAGACCAAAATGAGACACAAAATGACAAAGATTAGACAAATGACATGAAAAAAAGAGACAAAAAGCTACAAATCAGCAAAAAATGGACAAACAACAAAAATGAGACAAAAAATGACAAATGTGAGAAACAAAACGACAAAAACACCAGACGAACAACAAAAATCTGACAAAAAGACAAAAGTAACAAAAACAGACAAAATATTCCAAAAATGAGACACAAAACTACAAAAATGAGACAAACGACATGAAACAAAAAAGACAAAAAATTAGACAAAAAATTACAAAGTGAAAAAAATGGACAAAAACGACAAAACAAGACAAAATATTCTAAAAATGAGATACAAAACAACAAAAGAACAATGAACAATCTAGTATTTTACTTTCTGATCCAAACAACTTGTCATGGTCTAGAAATGATTTTAAATTTATAGTTTTACTAATTTACAATCTGCAGTTAATGTCTTCTCTGGAATTTTTACACTTTGAGGACCGGATTGGACCCTCTGGAGGACCGGACCCTCTGGAGGATCAGACCCTCTGGAGGATCAGACCCTCTGGAGGATCAGACCCTCTGGAGGACCAGATAGGACCCTCTGGAGGATCAGACCCTCTGGAGGACCAGATTGGACCCTCTGGAGGATCAGACCCTCTGGAGGACCAGATTGGACCCTCTGGAGGACCGGACCCTCTGGAGGACCGGACCCTCTGGAGGACCAGATTGGACCCTCTGGAGGACCAGATTGGACCCTCTGGAGGACCGGACCCTCTGGAGGATCGGACCCTCTGGAGGATCAGACCCTCTGGAGGACTGGATCGGACCCTCTGGAGGATCAGATTGGACCCTCTGGAGGACCAGATTGGACCCTCTGGAGGATCGGACCCTCTGGAGGATCAGACCCTCTGGAGGATCGGTCGGACCCTCTGGAGGACTGGATCGGACCTTCTGGAGGATTGGACCCTCTGGAGGGCCGCTTTTGGCCCGTGGGCCTCCTGTTGGACACCCCTGGTTTAAAGGATCCAGCTATGGTCTTTAGCTGCTGGATGTTCCTCGCTGTTCTCTCTACTCACTAACTGTGTTTCTCTCTTCTGGTTTTTATTTTAGAGCTTTTTCAGAGACGATAAATCTAAATGAATCGTTTCCTGAACCTCCAGAGAAGAGAGGAGCTGATGACCGTCTGTAGGTTCATCAATACGATCCTGTTATCGGTAAAATATTGATTAATCTTTGATAAAATCCAATGTTTATCGGTTCTGGAGGTAAAAGGTTCCTGAAGGACGTTCTGAAGGTTCCTGGACCTCAGCAGCAGCAGATCCAGTGAAATCCATTCAGTCAGCGTTTCTCAATGACGGCGCCGAGGTCATCCTGAGATCTGACGAGGTCCAACCTTCAGAGACGTCAGAAGATGGAGCTGAAGCTGCAGGATCAGCATCAGGACGACACAAAGAGAAATATGAATGACAAAACTGTTAAATCCTCAGAGCAGCTGGAATTATGCTTCTGAGAAAAGGATGGAAGAAAAGAAATGATAATTATGTTTAAAGATTCTTTATGAATGCTGAATAAAAGACGCTCTGGGCAGAATCACGGCTCCCAGAAGGTCCAGTTCCACCTGAATCTGTTGGACTTTACTGTCATGAAAGCAGTTATTTAGTGAAAAACTGCGGCTGTTATTCAAATGAAGGATTTCTCTGTTTGGAACGAAGCTGCTTCATTTGTAATTTTATTCAAATATCCTGCAGAAAGCAGAGAAACAAGCAAACACATGCAGGAGCAGCGAACTGATGGTGAACCTGAGAGTTCTTCGTGCTGTAGATGGGAGGAGGAGGAACATCAGAGGTTCAGGAGCAGCCAGCCTTCCTCATCTTCATCCTCCTCCTCCTTTAAAAGTTGCAGCGAGTCGCTTTGAAGCAGAAAAGTTTGTCTTGGTTGTTAAACTTCTGGAGGAGTCTGACTGTTTCATGACTTCTGTTCAACCTGCAGCTTCTCTGAGACACAAACTCTCACTTTATGAAGATTCAGTAAAACGTTTTCCATTGCTGGAACTTCTAGACCTGTTCTGACCGCAGGAACCGTCCATGTAGGAGCTGGTTCTGGAGGTTTTCAGGGTTTCTGCAGCAGATTTACTTTACGGTAAAAGATTCTAAGGCCAAAAGCTTTGAAACTTTGGAAGTTCTTGAGATTATAACAAAACAGAAAGCTGGTTTATCCAGCAGCAGTAGTGTACGTATGGAGAAAACAACTAAACGCTCTTCTGGAAGTAGTTTTTCATATTTTTAGAGGTTAAAAACCCTAAAAAAAAAACACTCCAAACTCATCAAGAAAATGAAATGAAATGGTCAAAGAATAATTATTGATTGGTTAAAAAAAAGCATCTTTCCTGGCAGCTCTGGTTTGATTTTTAGGTTAGAAAAGCAAACAAAAAGAAACACAGAACATTTTTATTGTTATTCTACATGTGTTTTCTGCTGTAAGACTTCAGAAGATCTCATGTTAGTGGGGTGGAGCCCAGACAGACTAATATGACAGAACTACACAGCAGTTTATGGATTATTATATTTAAAAAGAGGAAATTGAATGTGTTCATCCTGCATCCTGGATGTGATTCTAGTGTTTATTATAGGAGCTGAATGTTTACTGGTTCTATAAGAGAGAAACCAGATGAGAGGAAACAGAGATGAGGAGAAAAAAAGAACATGAGGAGGAAAAAACTAAAAAGAAAAGAGGAGAAAAGGCTGAGAAGGAGAACAAGAGAGGAAGCAGTCAGAGGTGAGGATGAGGAGATGAGGGGAGAGGACTGCATTCATCTGGAGATGTGGATATTTATCTGAACATGTGTGAATATTACCTATAGATGTGTGTTGATGTGTTGCTGTGTTGATGTGTGTTGTTGTTAGGGAGTGGATGTATGTGTATCTGTGTGTATATTACTGTATATGTATGTTAGGGAGTGGATGTATGTGTATCTGTGTGTATATTACTGTATATGTGTGTTAGGGAGTGGATGTGTGTGTAGATGTGTGTATATTACTGTATATGTGTGTTAGGGAGTGGATGTGTGTGTAGATGTGTGTATATTACTGTATATGTGTGTTAGGGGGTGGATGTATGTGTAGATGTGTGTATATTACTGTATATGTGTGTTAGGGGTGGATGTGATGTGTGTATCGTATGTGTTAGGGTGATGTGTAGATGTGTGTATATTACGTATATGTGTGTTAGGGGTGGATGTATGTGTAGATGTGTGTATATTACTGTATATGTGTGTTAGGGGTGGATGTATGTGTAGATGTGTGTATATTACTGTATATGTGTGTTAGGGGGTGGATGTATGTGTAGATGTGTGTATATTACTGTATATGTGTGTTAGGGAGTGGATGTGTGTGTAGATGTGTGTATATTACTGTATATGTGTGTTAGGGAGTGGATGTATGTGTAGATGTGTGTATATTACTGTATATGTGTGTTAGGGAGTGGATGTATGTGTAGATGTGTGTATATTACCGTATATGTGTGTTAGGGGGTGGACCTAGAAGGGTCTTCGTGTCTCAGCAGTAGATCCGGCTGTCAGCAGCAGACGAGGCGTCAGCTGTTAACCGCTTCATCCTCCTTTTCCTGTTTCTTGCTTTATTCATGTTAATTCGTGCCACGTTCTCGTGTCTAGCAGCTGAAGAACGAGTCCTGAATGCTCATCCATGTTTCTGTCGTCCCACAGTGGATTAACCCTTAGACAGGGGTGTCCAACATGAGGCCCGCGGGCCAAAAGCGGTCCTCCAGAGGGTCCAGTCAGGTCCTCAAAGTGTAAAAATTCCAGAGAAGACATTAACTGCAGATTGTAAATTAGTAAAACTATAAATTTAAAATCATTTCTAGACCATGACAAGTTGTTTGGATCAGAAAGTAAAATACTAGATTGTTCATTGTTCTTTTGTCGTTTTTTGTCTCATTTTTGTAATATTGTCTTGCTTCATTTATTGTTTTGTGTGTCGTTTGTGTCGTTTTGTGTTTTTTTTGGTCTTGTTTTTGTCGTTTGTCCATTTTTTGTCGCTTTGGAACTTTTTTGTCTAATTTTTTTGTCTTTTTTTGTTTTGTTTTGTGCCAGTTGTCTCATCTTTTATCATTTTGTTTCTCATTTTTGCCATTTTTTTCACTTTATTCGTTGTTTTGTGTCATTTTTGTAGTTTTGTGTTTTTTTGGCCATTTTTTGTCATTTTATAACTTTTAATGTAATTTTTTTGTCTTTTTTGTTTTGTTTTGTGTTGTTTGTCTCCTTTTTTTGTCATTTTGTGTTTCATTTTTGTAATATTTTGTCTTTTTTTGTCTGTCTTTTGTGGTTGTGATCCTCCAGTAAATCCTCTCTGGTTCAGTTCCAGGTGACTAAATGTTGTGTTTCTTTGTCGACACTCTGTGATCTGGAAGTTGTAATGTGGAAATGATAAACTGAGGATGAATGTTGATGAAACTGAATTTATTTTTCTTCATAAATAAAATGACCCGTATTCATTTCCTATAGAATCTAATGGAAACCTGTGATTCTTATCAGGAATATATTTACTGTGGAACACACACTATGTCTTCTTTATCAATCATCAAAATGTTCAAAATCTGATAGGAAATGAGAAATAAACATATTTCAAACAGGAAAGCATTCTTATGTGGGCAAAAATATAATACAAACAATAATACAAATAATTATGGTTTAAAAACGTTATGAAAACACATTGATTCTTCTACAGATCCACTGATGGACGGCTGTAGGATCCGATAACTGGAGCATCTATTAATGGTGTTTCTGTGGAATATTTCTCTGAATATTGTTGTTTGAGGACATCTGCATGAACGTTTGGGGGTTGAAGCAGCTGCCTAATGTTCAGGAACAGGTGAGCAGATGTTCAGGTGTTGCTCCATGCAGAGACGTTAAATTGGTTGAGGGACGGGATGCTCTCCTGGTTTCCTTCAGCTTCTCTTTAAGGAGCAGCAGAGTAATGGAGCGAGAGGAGGAGAAAAATCACACATTTAGTCCAACAGAGAGATTCCAAACCGCTGATAAAACAAAGAGGTGTTTTATAACCGGATGTCGTTGTGTTGTCTGTAATTAAACTGCAAATTCAGCCACGTTTCAAGTTTCATTCAGAAGCTTTTTGCTCATCATTTTGCAACATTAAAATAATACTGAAGAAGGTTCAGGTAAGGGCCGTTATTTGTTGCAATGAAAAATGTAAAAACTGAATTCTGATACCATGCCAAGTGATTTATTGTGTTAAAAAGTAAACTTTTTGTTGAATTAAAAAGCTTTATTGGACCATTTTCAACTAAACACTTGGCAGAACAGCTGCATGTGTTGCAGTAACTGAATGGAGACTAGAGGCTTGTTAGTCACCTGGTAGCATCTACTGATGCATGTGGGGCGTTTAAGGAACATCAGGAAACTGTAAGATCTACTGATGTTTGTAAAACTTTTAGGAGACATCAGTAAATTGTAGCATCCACATGAGGTGTTTAGGGGGTCATCCATCGCTACCAAATGACGTTAAGTAAAACTACAAATGCGAATTTGAATTTCCTCCAGTGTCACACCGCAGGGTCAGCAGGACCCGCCCCCAGACACACTAACAGCCAATCCCCTTTCATCATACGGATGTCAATCAATGACCAATAGGGACAAAGTAACACAGCAGGAGTAAAATAATGCAGGACTACTTTCAGTAATCTCTAAAGAACTTAGAGCATTACTTACAGTAAAACATGTACATTAATTACCCCAGATTCACCACCGGGCTGCACCTCTAATGATTCATTATGTGGGGTCTTTGCCTTAATTATCTAAATATTTAATCTCTGTGATTAATAATGCTGAAGGCTCTCAGTGCTAATTAATCAACGCTGTTCTGTGTCAGCCTGGCTGTGTGTTAAAGGCAGGTTAAGTGGTGTTTTATTAACTTTCTGCAGGGTTTAATCCTGAGTGTGGAGATTATTCAGGTAGATTCAAGCCATAAATAACACTTTAAACATATTCTGATGATTTATAATCACTGATCACATTCAGCTCCTTTAAAAGCTCTGAGAAAGAATCCAGCTGTGGTTGTCTGGATTGTTCAGTAGGTAAACATCTTTGTGTTCCTGAAGATGTTGGGCTTCAGGCTTGGACTCTGGACCACACAGATGGTGGTTCTCATCCAGCCTCAGATCATCAGGGTTTCAGCACCCAGTGGTGTGAAGATCCTAATCATCCCAGGGCTTTTTCTTCTTTTTCTACTGTCTTCTTCGGACCAAACAAATGCAGTTTTGAGGCCCTAAGTACACTCGATAAAGCATCAAAATCTGCATCAGGACCAGCAAAAAATTCTATATTTTAGGGGAAATGTGCCAAAATGGCTCCATAGCGCCACCTGCAATATTCTGAGAATTCAGCCCCTGAACCACGTTTCACTGACAGCTATGAAATTTGGGAGGCATATGTAACACATCAGGACGCACAACAAAGTCTCTTGCACAAATGCCCAAACACAACAGGAAATTGTCCATTTGAATTATGTGTCATATTTATGACGACTTTGGACCAATTTTTGCACATTTTCAAAAGCTATAAACTCAATCAGGGTAACCCCAACAAATTTGTCCAGGATGTACTCCAGGCATGGGTGATCAAAAGTTATCAAAATGCTCCGCAAAAGTGTGAGGGCGTGGCCATGGCAACCAGCGGAATGCAGCCATTTTGGATGTTTTGCCATCAAACAGGAAGTGCTGTCTAATTAGCCTCTACGTGCTCCAATCTGTCTCAAACTTTACATGTGTGATCAGAGTCCAGCTCTCGTTGCATCCACAGGCTGAAATACACTCTCAGTCGCAGTCTTGCAGCTTAAATTGTTCATGTTATTCCAAGTTTCTCTATTTCCGGCAGCTAAAAGAACATTTAGAATTTTTTTTTCTACACAAACACTTCAGGATTCTTCTTCTGTTGTTTCTCACTGATGAAATCCATCCAGAGAGTCCAGTTTGTGTAAAAAGATTCATGATTTTCAAAGTTTTCTTTCAATGCCAAGAAGAATTTTATTCAAGTTTTGTCCCAGCAGTTGAGAGGTAAACACAGGAATGTGGAAGTCATGAAGTAGACGGATTCAGAATCTTTTCTTTGTTTCTGCTTCGTCCTTCCAGCTGAATGGACACCGAGGACTCATTAAAATAAAGGAGGAATCTGTTTTTCATGCAACAGCTCTGTTTGTTTGAAATGCGCAGCTTCAGACTGAATAAAGATTCAGATTTCACCGTCAGGAACAGGAGAGGAGTTTCACACTAAAACAAAAGACTCTGGTTCTGAGTGTTGAGAATTTGATTTATTCTCTTCATGAAGATGGTTTTGAAAAAGATTTTGGGATCTTGTGGACAAACAGAAGCTCAGATTTCTGCAGAGATATTCAGGACGTTACGGACACATCTGTAGGGTTTCATCCTCAACATATTCAGAGCTTTCTGGGAACATTTAATGAGGCTTTACAGCTGCAGTTACTCTTAGTTTTCAGTGTTTTACTGGTGAAACTTTGCTGCAAAACATCAAAAATAAGTCATTATTTAGTTTGTAACTGTTTAAGAGGATTGTTTTTCATTGCTAGCAATTTAAAAACACACTGAGTGATTGTCATTAAATTCTGAAGCTCTTTTAAACAATAATGACTCAAAATATCTCTAAAATGACTGGAAACTGTCCCAAATGACCTCAAAGTTTGTCCAAAATGTGAAATAAATCCACAATAACTCTAAATGAGTCAGTTATTTTCAGAAAGATTACTGGCTGGATAAACTTGACAAACAAAGAAATTACTGTAAAGTCATCCAAACAAAATTACTTCAAATTCACCCAAAATGGCTTAGAATTTGTCCAGAATCACTCAGATTAGTCCAAAATTTCTCTATAATTACTGGAAACTGTCCAGAATTACTGCAAACCTCTTCAAAATGACTGGAAATTTGTCCAGAATGACTCACAGTTTGTCCACAATGTGAAATAAATCCACAGTGACTCTAAATGAGTGAGTTCTTTCAGAAAGATTAAACAATACTGGAACTGAATGAGAGTTTTAGAACTTTAGAGCAGGTGGATTTTATTTACAGCAGAGTTAATTCAGTGCAGTTGAAATTTTCCACAAATGTAGAAAAATGTATTCCTGAAAACACGCTGCTGAGAAATTCAAATATCATCCTCAACAGGATGTGGTTTATCTCTGTTCTAACTCAAATAAGGAGCTGTTCTCTAAAGGTTCCTCAGAACCCATCTACTTCTAGAAGTGTGGTTCCAAATATCTTAACAACTTTCAGAAAGATTACTAGCTGGATAAACCTGACAAACAAAGAATCACACAAAATGAGTCCAAAATTACTGTAAAGTCATCAAAAATGACTCAAAATTTATCAGAATTCACTCAAAATTTGTCCAAAATTACTTTAAATTCACCCAAAATGACTCAAATTCTATCCAACATCACTCTACATTCATTCAAAATGACTCAAACTCAGTGTAAAATGACTTACAATGATTTCAAAATCACTTCTAATTAGTCCGAAATTAGTGAAAATTTGTCCGGAATGACTAAAGGTTGGTCCAGAATGACTCAAATTTGTTCATAATGACTCAAAATTTGTCTAAAATTACCTCAAACCTATTAAAAATTACTTGAAATATGTCTAAATGACTTTTCAAAATGACCCAAACTTTTTCCAAAATGATTGGAAATTTGTCCATAATGACTCAAAATTTGTCCAAAATCACTCTAAATCAGTGCAAAATGACCAGAAATGTATCTAGGATGACTAAAAGTTAGTCCAAAATGACCACAAATTTGTTCATAATGACTCTCAATCTCCCTAAAATGACTGGAAACTTGTCTAAAACTACGTCACACCTCTTCAAAATGACTGTAAGTTTGTCCAAAATGTGAAATAAATCCAAAACAACTAAAAATGAGTGGGTTGTTTCAGAAAGATGTCAGATATTTCTTTCACTCTTGGTTCCTGGCAGCTCGTCGGTGATCCTGTGGTGTTGAAAGGTGAAGATGAAATTTTATCATCTCTGAAAGGGAAACTGAAAAATAAGATCTAGTCTGAACTCACCAAAGATATAAGAACTCACAAAACCCAGACATAAGAATCATCTCAGTCTGGTGAAACTCCTCAGTGAGGTGGAACTAAAAGTCCTTCTGTCTGATCATCATCTAACCAGAACTAAACGGCGTCCAGAACAGTAAATAATCCTCCTGAATGTAATAATGACATTTAAAATGAGCAAAAACCAAAACTAAATGGTGTCAAACACAGTAAATAGTCCTCCTGAGTCTAATAATAATGTTTAAAATGAATAAAAACCAGAACTAAACAGCGTCCAGAACAGTAAATAATCCTCCTGAATGTAATCATAATGTTTAAAATGAGTAAAAACCTGAATTATATGTGAGTAACTGCTTCTGTTTCTCCCCAGACTGACGCTAGTCCCATTTATCCAGCCACTAATTAAATATGTCAGATTCAAGATGAGATCTGGAATCATAAACATGTGAACCGAGGCTTTTAGATAAATTATGGGCTGTTAGATAAAAACTTGCATGTTGTTGTTGGCAGCTCCTGACGAGGAATATTAGCTCATTTATGGTGATAATTAGAGCTGATAATAAACGGTTTCTCATTTTAGGGCTGTAATTTGGTAAATGAGCTTCATTTTTAATTTCATCTGCTGCAGCTCAGAATGCAAGAACATTCATGATCTGCTGCTTTTCAGCTCACAGGGGTGAATATTATGGGCTTTTGTGTTTAATGTGTTGTTGGACTGAATTCAGAATTTAATTATCTGTTATTTGGGATCCAAAACCAGGTCCTGTACAATATCTAAGCTGGATTTTAAGTAGTGAGACGTGATAATGTTTGTATTTTCACCCTCAGAAACACGTTTTACCTTTTAATAAACCAGTTTCTCCAGAAATAAAAACCACGGCCATGAAAATCTGGTCAAACTAAATACTTTACAGCAAATCTCATGATTTAATGGCTCCAACAGAGGATGTTGTTGGAGCTTAAAAATGGAATTAGAAACATTTCACCAAAGTTTGAGGCTCTAACATCAGTAGAACCTGATGGGTTAAAGTTTGACCAAACAAGGTTCCAGTTTTTCGATATTATGACTTGAAATCCATCCAAAATAACTTGAACCTGGGCAAGAATTCTTAAAATGAGTCCAAAATGATCAGAAAAATCACACCAAAGTTGTTTAAAACAAGACAAAACTGGTACAAAGTGACTCAAAATGTATTCAACACAGGATAAAGGTCATGCAAAAGGTGTCAAAATGTCCAAAATGACAATAAATGAACAAATATTGGTTCGTGAATACAGAAACACAGTGTTAAATCTCCAATCCAGGCTGGTCGAGTGTCTCCATAAAGTTCCATCTATGGATGGATCCATATTTCTACTAAAATACCAGATGGAGTCTCAGAAAACATCAGCAGGACGTTTAAAGCTCATTATTATAATCACACAGAATATTAAAATCACATCATATTCCAAAATGCCTCCAACCTGTCCTACGATGTCTAGAAACTTCTAAAATTACATAAAGATTCATTTGGATGCAGCAACTCTAACAGTTGATCATCTGCTGATGAATCTCTGCTGGTTTTTCTTTCCTGCTGGTTTTTCTTTTCTGCTGGTTTTTCTTTGCTGCTGATTTTTCTTTCCTACTGTTTTCTCTTTCCTGCTGGTTTTTCTTTCTTTCTGGTTTTTCTTTCCTGCTGTTTCCTCTTTCCTGCTGGTTTTTCTTTCTTGCTGGTTTTTCTTTTCTGCTGGTTTTTCTTTCCTACTGTTTTCTCTTTCCTGCTGGTTTTTCTTTCCTGCTGCTTTTTCGTTCCTGCTGCTTTTTCTTTCCTGCTGGTTTTTCTTTCTTGCTGGTTTTTCTTTCCTGCTGGTTTTTCTTTCCTGCTGGTTTTTCTTTCTTGCTGGTTTTTCTTTCCTGCTGTTTTTTCTTTCCTGCTGGTTAGATCTGAGCTGCTGTAGGACTAAACTGGATGTGACTGAGAGTTTCTACCTGCTGTCCGTCTGCATTAGTGTTTCTGTGTTTCTGTGCTGCTGCAGCTGCTTTTCCTGCGTTCTGCTGCATGCAGCTCCTCGCTGACGCATCAGACGGCTCTGTTGTTTTGCTGCATTGAATATTTATCTCCATCTTTGCACCGGACGACCTCCCGTCTCTGTCTACAGCGACGCTCTGAGCTCCTGGCAGCATCTGGAGGCTCTGCAGCTCCGTCCTGCTGCAGCCTCTTAACCCACATCTGCAGATTTACCGTCCTGACAGCTGAAAGTAGAGCAGAGAGCTGGGCCTCAAATATAACGGGGTTAGAAATATGCCACTAGAACAGGATAGAACTACATCACTAGAACAGGATAGAACTACATCACTAGAACAGGATAGAACTACATCACTAGAACAGGATAGAACTACATCACTAGAACAGGATAGAACTACATCACTAGAACAGGATAGAACTACATCACTAGAACAGGATAGAACTACAACACTAGAACAGGATAGAACTACATCACAGGATACAACTACATCACTAGAACAGGATAGAACTACAACACTAGAACAGGATAGAACTACAACACTAGAACAGGATAGAACTACATCACAGGATAGAACTACATCACTAGAACAGGATAGAAATATACCACTAGAACAGGATAGAACTACATCACTAGAACAGGATAGAACTACATCACTAGAACAGGATAGAACTACAACACTAGAACAGGATAGAACTACATCACTAGAACAGGATAGAACTACATCACTAGAACAGGATAGAACTACATCACTAGAACAGGATAGAACTACATCACTAGAACAGGATGGAACTACATCACTAGAACAGGATAGAAATATACTACTAGAACAGGATAGAACTACATCACTAGAACAGGATAGAACTACATCACTAGAACAGGATAGAACTACATCACAGGATAGAACTACATCACTAGAACAGGATAGAAGTACATCACTAGAAAAGGATAGAACTACATCACTAGAACAGGATAGAAATATATCACTAGAACTGTTTAGTTTTCTCTACACCAGAATCAGAAGTTGTCTCTAATTCAAATCATCAGATCAACAGTAGTGAAACGGCCAACATTTTAGTGTTAAACTCCTTTTATTCTCAGCGTATTTTTCAAATTTTAATAAATGGAAAATTAACTTTTTCTTTCGTTGTGTTGTGGTTTGTCACTCTGCTTCCATTAAATGCATTAATACGAATTATTATTTTTCATTTTAATAGTTTCATGGCAGAACTTGTGGATTTGTTTCATGCAAGTTGTCAAATATTGAGCATTTTTGTCATTTTCAATCTATTTTTGTTGTTTTTTTGTGTCATTTTTTGTTATTTTTAAGCTTTTTGTTGTTTTATGTCTCATTTTTTTAAAAAATCATTCTTTTTGTTGTTTGTTGTTTCATTTTCTGTCATTTTCAATATTTTTTTATTGTCTTGTTTTTTGTTTTTTGATCTTTTTCTTGTTTTTTGTCTCATATTTGTCATTTTCAGTATTTTTGTTGTTTTTTTCTAATTTTTTGTGTTTTTTGTCATAAAGAAATTGAAAACTACAAAAAATGAGACAAAAAACAACAAAAAGTTATTGTTTTTGTTTTTTGTCAATTTTTTTGTCATTTTTGATCTCTTTGTTGTTTTTTGTCTCATTTTTTGTCACTTTCAGTCTTTTTACTGTATTTTTTTCTCTAACTTTTCTAATTTATGGACCCATGCCTTCATGTTGTTTACGTCTAATCCTGAATGCTGCAGCTGTAACAGAGACTCATCAGACCAGGGAACGTTCTTCTAATCTTCTATTGTCCAGTTTTTGGTGATCCTGAGTGAATTTCTCTGACAGCAGTGACCTTCTAACCCATCTCACCTCCTCCTCTCATCTTTCTTCATCCTCACCGCCGGTATTTCCTTCCATCTTTCCCGCTCTAATCAGGCGTCCTTCGTCCTCCTGATCTGAAGCAGGAGAAGGTTTGAGGATTAAGGTGTAAGTAAGAGCAGCCAGCGTTAAACTGAGGCTTAAACAGTGAATTCTACGAAGCTATCAGCTCACAGCTGGGAGGCCCTTTCACAATAAAGGCTCTCAGCGTGTTGACATACGGGTTTATCTAAAGTGGATTATTGAATTAGACCAGGAGAACCCTGTTCCTTCTATATTATGTACACATCATTTCATTGGCAAATATGACTTAAAATAATTAATTTTAGCCACTTCAGAGCAGCCGGCTGATATTTAACCTCTGAACCTCCATCCTGAGGGTCTTTTTATTTACTCCTGTCACATTTTAACTCACTGTAGGTTCATTTATTACTGTGATATAAAGACCTGCAGCTCCGTGGAAACAGAAGAAGAACTCAGAAATGTCTTCAGGCCAGGATAACAAGCTCTGACGCGTCAATTTATTTCAAAAAAGAAGAAAAACACAAGCTAAAGCGTGCACAAACCCTTTATAATGCACCATTATATTGCTTTAGACAAATTCAAGTCCAGTATTTCATATCCTTTTAGCTCCTTTTGAGTCTCCTCCTGATGAATAAATCTGATGATAAGAGACTGTAGCTGTTAAAAGTTGTAAATGTACGTTTTAAATGCACTAAAAGTGAAAATTATGGAGATTTTTTCAGTCTTTACAGTTTCTGTTTCCAAACAAAGAGGTAATATTCGCATTTAAGAGAAAAAACAAGATATATAATATGTCTTTCAAACCCATCAGCAGGTTTTAGGTTCAGAGGATTAAACACTGCCTGCAGTTCAACCAAAAAGTTCCTGATTTTTTTGTCATAAGACTGTTGGACACATCTGAGTCACTGATGGTTTCACAGGAGCTGTGAAGAATACAGAATTTTTAGTTTTTTACAGAATCTGTTTACATCAAATTGTTTATTTTTTGAGATTTTTATTTTATTTTATTTTTTTAAAAAAGACACGTAGAATAAAGTATTTGAATAAATCTCTTTGCAGATGCATTCAAAGACCTTCATAAAGTTGAATCTCCAGTGATTCTCTCTGGTTTTACAGCTTCTGGCTCTGACTAATGGAATAATTTGGATCATTTTTAAAATATAAATGCTTTTTAGACCCACCAACACAGTACTGATATAACAGTTATTCAGTTGACTGGTTCTTCATCCAGCAGATATTTCACACTTCAGCTTCACTTGTTGTCATTTTTCTGGCTTCCTGACAAACTTGAATCCAATATTTCATCTCCTTTTAGCTCAGCTTGAGTCTCCTCCTGATGAATAAATCTGATAAAATGAGAGTGTAGTTTCTAACTGTGAGTCCCATCAGCATCAAGCAGCTTCTCTCTGACGCTTTTATTACGTTTGAGTTCCGTTCAGTCATGGGCTGCAGACTTCAGCCAGCAGAGAATTGATTTTCCCACACTTTGATTTGTTTCTGGTGAAGTTAGTGGAGGTCAGAGTCGAGCCTCAGGTCATCGTCTTCATAACGGAGTTTTATCCTGTCGCTGCTCCTCTTCTTCTCTCTCCATCCAAACTCAGTCCAAAGTTCAGCAGATCTTCCTGTTTTCAGTCAGAACTACCTGAGCAGCACATTTTCAATATTTCTATGTTTTTTTTGTCTCATTTTTAATCTTTTTGTTGTTTTTTGTCAAAAAGAGATTGAACATTACCAATAAATTAGACAAAAAACAAAAAAAAAATGGTTCTATTTCTCTAATTTTTTGTCATTTTCAATCTTTTGGTTGTTTTTTCGATTTTTTTTTTGCCATTTCTAATCTCTTTTTGTTAGTTTTTTTGCTTCATTTTTGTCATTTTTGATCTTTTGGTTGTTTTTTGTCATTTTTTTGTTCATTGTCAGTCTTTTGTAGTTTTTTGTGTCATTTTTTCATCATTTTCAATCTCTGTTGTTTTTGTTAATTTTTTTTGTCATTTCAATATTTTTTGTAGTTTTTTTTGTCTCATTAATCTTTTTTTGTTTTTTGTTTCATTTTTGTTGTTTTCAATCTTGGTTGTTTTTTGTCATTTAAAAAAATTTCAATGTTTTTGTTGTTTTTGTGTAATTTTCAATCCTTTTGTTGTTTTTTGTCAAAAAGAGATTGAAAATAACCAAAAATTTGATCAAAAAAACTACAAAAAGTTGTTGTTTTGTTCTTTTTTGTCTCATTTTTTGTCTTTTTCACTCGTTTTGTGATTGTTTGTCATTTTTTTGTCATTTTGAAATTTTTTGTTGTTTCTTGTGTCTCATTTTTCATCAAGTTTTCATCATTAATCTGTTGAACTGAGCAAACTAGAGGATAAAAAGATGAACAATCATGCTGACTCATTTAATCTCTGAGTGGAATCTGGACTCTGAAGCTCTCAGTTTTCTGATTCAAATGAAAACTCTGAAGGTTTCTGAGATGAAACCAGAAAGTTGTTGTCTCTAAACTTCCTCAGACGTCCTTTCAGTGCATCCGTCTGAAATCCCGTCTCCTGCTGGGAGCTTTCGTTAAAACAGCCTCTGGTCCAGGAACCAGACAGAAGTTGTCGAGCGTTCAGTGATGGAGTCTTATGGACTTACCGTGATGCAGATCCGTCCTCTCTGACGTTGTGATGGGGACAGAAAGATGCTTAGGAATGGACAAATGCTGTCAGACATGCAGAAAGTAAAGTTTGTTTTCATAAAATAAAGCTTATTTCTGATCAGTGTCTCTGAAGGTTTAACTTCATGTGACTGCAGACAGAAATGTGAAAAACACCAGAGCTGCACAGTAAAAGACAAAAATGAAAGGAACAACAGTCATTTAGCTGCATTTGTCATCTTCAATCTTTTTGTTGGTTTTGTCAAAAAGAGTTTGAAAATGACAAAAAATGTAAACAAATGATTAGTCTTAAGGTCATACTGAGTAAAACTAATACTGATCAATTAAAAAAATGCCTTTGATGGATCTTAATCTGTATATTTTAATAAACTTAACCTGGTAATTTTGGTTTTATTCTAACATATAGTTATTGTTGGTAAAGATTTATTCTTCAACCGAGACATTAGTTTTGGTGCCTTAACTGAACCAAAAGTAAACAAGAGGCGAAAATGAAACTAAAATCTGAGAATTTTGTTCCCATACAAAACATGCTGAAAGCCTTCTGCTGACTGATGTGAACTTTGTAAGAAAATATGTTTCTCATAGGAGCATGATTTAGTGGAAACAGTTGATTGAAGATGAGAAAATAAATAAATCTGTTCCTACAGAATTATAATAACACATTTCTTAATAAATCAGTTTATTATAGCGCTATAATAACACATTTCTTAATAAATCTGTTATTCTAGTTCTCTATCAGGCCGGTCAGGCTGCACTATGGATTATTTGACTGTATTTTTGTGAGGTTCAGATGGGACTGAAGTGAAATTGGACTCCTGTTTTTCTTCTTCTAAAGTGGTTCAGTAGCAGGAGGCTCTGAGTAATTCTCCAGCCTTCGGTCCTCTCACACTTTTACAGCTATTTAAGTTTTCAGAAAGTGTCTCTTTGTGCTGGAGGAGTTGAACGGAGCTGCTGATTGGTGGTTTGACTCTCTGACCGTCCATCATCTCTGGATGAAGCTGCAGTTAAAATACTAAACCCTCTTTATGTCTTCTGCTGTGTTCTCCTGCTGAAGAAGCTTCAACATGGAGAGTTTTACAGAAACTCTGCGACGTCCTTCAGCAGAAAATCCATTAATTATTAAAATGATTAAAGCGCAGGAAAAATCTCATCGATTCAAAACCTGCTGACGGAGTCTGAATGACGGAATCATGTTAGCTTCTCTTTGTGGTGTGTTGGACCTGTTAGTGGAGTGTGGTTGTGTCGTGTTGTGGGTGGGGGGTCTGTGGGAGTGGGGTGGGGGGTGCGCTGGGGGGGTGGGGGGTACACGGGGTGGGGTGGTGGGGGGCGAGGTTGAGGGGGAATGGGAGTGGAGGTGGTATAACCGAGGGTAAGATGGTAGTAAATTTAAACATTTCAATGCGGAGCAAAGAACGGAGGATGATGATGATGATGATAATGATAATAACTAGTAATAATAATGATAATGATAATGATGATGATGATGATGATGATGATGATGCATGATGATGATGATGATGATGATGATGATGATGATGATGAGAATGATAATAATGATCATAATAATGAGGATGAGGATGATGATGATGATGATGATGATGATGACTGATGA